>OZ005740.1:64032094-64418274 GCA_963930735.1 Dioctria linearis
AAATGAATAGATATACTGCCGCCAATTACTAATACCAATGAGCAACTGCTTGTGCGATATTTTAAACCACCATGGTATTTTTTGGTTGACTAACATAATTCACTTTTCGTCGACGACGACGATGACGACGAAGTAGATAGATGGCGGTAAACATAGTTATTAACCTATTATACCATAGCTACACCGGTTTCATCTTAATATTTGCATTATTAATTAGAATAAAAAGAGTTTTGTGGAAATTAAAGAAAATGCAAAAACGTAATCAGAGGAATGTAGATATACTGCGAGCGCGCGCGCGCGCCATCGTCGTGGGTTGTAGAGAAAGTAGCGAAATTTTTAAATCTCAAAGGTTATAAGCGAAGCATGTTTGCTTAGCAACATAAAACTCACAAATAAAATCAATCAAAGGCGAATGAGATTTTTGTGGGGTGAAGTTTCATCTTTGCGAAATAAATTAAATTAATTAATCAAGGAAAATAATAATAAATGTGACTGGATTAATTGTTAAAAAGAAGAAAACAAAAACAAAAATTATAAAACCCAAAATCCAGTTTTTTTGAAAAAATGCACACACATTCGAGATGCTGTTGAACATCTTATATAATCTAAGGTCATTGCTAGAAGATCCTTAATTTTTGTTTTTCTTATTTTCGTATATTTATTCAAGATTTACGTAACTAAATATTTCTTTGAGTTTATAAAATCGGAACAGTATTTTTGGGTTCTGTCATTAGGAGAGATGGTTATTTTACGATATTTTTTCTTCGAACTTTAGCATTTTATTGCATCTAGTGACCATGAATTGAACTTTTCATTGATTGAATCGACTTTTGCTTATAATCAAATTGTGGCAGCTACACAGCTTTCATTAAATTAAACGACATATGACTTGATACGTTTATCTATGGAAAAGTATTTAATTTGAATAATTTAATTAAGAGATATAGGTTGAATTGAATTGTCTTATAACAAACTGCCATTTTCATTATTTTACTCGTTCATGACAGTTTCAAACGTCAAACTTATGTAGCTGGCAATAAAAATTAAATTGAATTCGAGGCGCCATGCCATGCCGTGTACATTCAAATTGTTTGAACAAATTCAAAACAGATAATTAACTCAATTATAAAACGTTCAACGATTGTCGTTAACTTTCGCTAGCTTCTCTATACAATTCTGTATGTCCCAACCTATTTTTACCGTTGATTTTAGCTTTGTGGTTGTATTGACTTTTTTAAAGACTTTATGTATGTAATATAGGTTTTAATTGGGACAAAACTACGGTTGTTAAATTCCAATGTATAGACAGTCTTACTATATGGTTTCAATGGTAATGTAATGGTTAATGTCACCAAATTCATAGCCCGCCGTAGATTTTTCAAAATAGTCTTACCCTATAGCGTAAAGGAAACAACATTGTCAACCAATTCCCCGATTTGAATCCTCAAGAAGCCACCATATTTGGAGACAAAGAATCACATGAAGATGAATCGTAGAAAGCAGGGTGGTTCCTTAAGAAATTAAAAAAAAAGTAGATAATGATGACATACATTTGTATGTAGTTAATATTGAATTCAACAAATATACGTCTTAAACTGGTACAATTCAATCTTTTTCGAGTGTATTTTAGCCTTAGAGAGTACATTCATTGTATGATCCAAAATTTCTCACTGGCTTACAATGCTATTAACAATTCAATTCAAAATTGGAATCTTCTTTCATTTTCTAGATTGGATTGAAACTTTTAACTGGTCATGGGCATTACTTCTATACATAATACAATGTGAACCTCAGGGCTCTTAACTTTCTCCGCTATTTCTCTTCCGATTTTTAATTTCAAAATGATTTTCTCTATTTGACTTCCTATCATATTCATAACTGAGTAATAACTTCATTCCTTTTACATTCTTGTGGGTGAAAAATGTAATGCAACGCAAGTAATTATCGGGATTATATGATTAGAATATTAAATACAACTTTGGTTGAAGCAGAGCAAATTGGTTCTCATTCATGCTTGTAACACCCAACCTCTCACGTCTTTTTTCAAATAAGGTTAACACTGTATGTTGGATGAACGTATCTTTTTTGTTCCCAAAAAACCAATTTAGTAATCTCTAATAAAGTTTACTCCAATCTGTACAAATTTGCGACTTTTATATCAAGAAAGCTGAATGGATATCAGACATGATATAGTGCCTCAATTTGTATTTGTATTATCCTGAAAATTTTAAATTTTATTTAATAAATTTCTGCCATATTACATTTGTACCAGTGTATAATTTCATGAACCGATTGGAAACAACTTTACACTCAGTCATGAAATTCTTTGTGCATTTAAGTATGCGAATTTGAGTCAAGCGAATTTGAGTCAACCTGATTTACGCCTGAGTTTTATCTCTTTGAGACCAGCGAAAATAGAGTGAGTATTTATAAATCTAAACTCAAACTATTTCTGTGACTTACACTCATACTGTAAAATAAGGTATTAAGATTAATAGATAATTCACTGTGAAGTAAAGTGATACTCGATATAATTTGCTTATTAATTTAATAATATGCAATTATTTTGCTCATTGTTTAATACTATGGGTGTAAATTTGCAATAATATATGTTGGCATAAAATTTACCAACACGAAATATAGTAATTTTACAATTTTATGAGATATCGATGGGTTGGAATTTTAGATTATTATTGTACATAAGTTTGCTAATATTTCTTAGGTATGGAGCTTGTATACAAACTGTGTAAGGATGAGTAATGTACATCGGTAGTTAGTAAAAATATACAAAAAAAAAAGAAAATCAACTGAGATTTTAAATAAAATTAAAATTTCGGAATGTAAAACTTAAAACTTCACAACATATTAATAATGATAGTGCGGGGAGAAAAAACTACTAAATGTAAAATTGCTCTTGAATATTTACTAAGCAGAATTGGGAGCATATGACTTATTTTTCTCGACCTGCCCTCGTCCTTAATAAGCTTTTTATAAGATTATTTAGAAAAAGTAAATACTTTAGATCGAGATCGTACCTTTTGAATTTTAGTTTGAAAATAATCACTTTTATCAAAAATAGTACAATTTTATTTCTATTTGCACAGTCGCACTATTTTCTTTGTAATGACACAATTCATTCTAACATTGAGCTGTTAGATTAAAACCGCTGTGAGCTGCGGAAACTGTTTGCTGACCACAGAGTTGTTCTCTGCTGGGTGCCTGATCAGAGTGACATACCTGGAAACGCGGCAGCGGATTCTCTGACAAAAAAAGATTTTGCTACGAATATATGTATGCCTAGCGGAGGAACCCATAGGTCGGCCCCTAGAATCACTGATGTACAGGCCTGTAAGTTTTCAAAATCAATGATGGGGTAAACTGCCTTTGTGTGATGTGAACTGAGGGAATTAGCAGATATTAGCTGGTTTCATCGTACCACCTAGCTTTTAGTTAATGCTTCCAGGCAGGGTTACAATAGAGTAGTACACAATGGACAATAGATAGATGGTCTAAGTGTGGCTGATCGTGAATGCTTTCTACGATGGCCACCACATAATCTAACCTAACCTTAGATTAAATTCATAGAAAAAGTACAAGCTAATTTATTTTGATCTTTATACGGAGTAAAATTGTTTAAGAGCACAAAAAGTTACTGTAGTAAATGTAGTAACGCGTGAATCTTTTACATCTTAAATAATAAATATAAAAATTAAAATAATTAAATAAAATTAAATTGATGTACTCTTACAGTAAAATGCAAATTATACCTACTACCAGGGATGTAAAGGACTCACATTTTGACGCAACTCATCGCTCAATTCAAGCAGTGAGTCCGCTCAATCACTGAGTCCGCTCAACAGTTGAGCGGTGGTTCATCGCTCGAAATTTGAGCGGACTCACTGGTTGAGCGGACTCAATCGTGAGCGGATTCAGTCTTGAGCGGACTCATTGCTTGAATGGACTTGAGCGGACTCAGGTCTTGAGCGAACTCAGGTCTTGAGCGGACTCAGGTCTTGAGCGGACTCAGGTCTTGAGCGGACTCACTGCCTGAGCGAGCTCATCATTTGAGTTGAGCGGACTCAAATCATATTTTAAATAAGGAAGGAAGGAGGACGAAGAAATGTTGGCTAAGAAAATTAGCAAAGCTAAATTAATAAAATATTATATAATGAATGACTTTTTATAAGCTTTTCTTATTTTATTGAAATTTCAGTTTCAATTTTAATTAAATCAGATTCTCTTTATGTTATTTAAAATATGATTTGAGTCCGCTCGACTCAAATGATGAATCCGCTCAGGCCACTGCCTGACTCACTAGTCCGCTCAAGACTTGAGTCCGCTCAAGTTCATTCAAGCAATGAGTCCGCTCACGATTGAGTCCGCTCAACCAGTGAGTCCGCTCAAATTTCGAGCGATGAACCACCGCTCAACTGTTGAGTGGACTCAATGGTTGAGCGGACTCAAATCCTGAGTTGAGCGATGAGTTGATATGATGAATGAGTCCGCTCATTTACAACACTGCCTACTACATTTGTTCTCGATTTACAATTTTTAATTAAATCATATTTCCTACGGTGTCGTGTTTTTACACGATATTCAAATAATTATGCGAAAGTGATAAGAAATTGTAAATTTGCAGGTTCGTTTTTTTTACGATGTTGCCAAAGCTCAGGTGATAGCCTATGATGCCGTAGCACAGTCTTGGCAGTAATGGAAGAAAGGGTGAGGATTATTGGGTTGAGCCAAGGAGGTGTCTGTATGCATTTCTCTATGTTCTGGAGAGGGCGGGGGCAGGGGTTTCCAACTATTCTGTTTATGAAGGATTCGCGGCCGAATCTGACTTCAAGGGTGTGAGGATGAACTTGGGTTACAGCTCGGGTGGTGCACACAGCAAGAATTCTACAAGGGATCAGGCTAGAGATTTCGTTAGACCAATAGCCATACAAGTAGCGATAAAAAGAGATAGACATTCGACATTACGCATTAAATTGTTGTAATATTATAAAAGAAATTCCACATAACTTATATTTTCACTCACAAAGTGTAATTTTGCTAGAATTATAATGTAAAAATATAGAGTAATATTACAAAGATTTCCTTTTTTTTTATTAGTAGAAGGAGGCTGATTGAAGCTTGAATGTGAATGAAGGTGACTATGTCATCTCCAAAGTACTGCATAAGATGAGAAATAAGACAAATGCCGGCATTATTGATATTAAGTGAAACACAGATAGTGTCGTCGTGCAATTAAACGATTTCGTATGTGGAATTGAATAAAAAATTAACATATTAAACGGTTTCAATTTTATGTTAATTATTATTCCATAGCGATGCTAAATTAGTTTCTATTCACGTCATGCTATTAAATTGACGTTCATGATTGTTTCGAATGCTGTTGACAGGATTAATAGCTAAAAAGATTTTACTTTACCCCTGCTACATATTTTTGGGTATATTCTTAATATGAGAAAATAATTTCCTTGGCTTAATAAGGGGGGGGGGGGGGTTACAAAACAGCAACGGAAGAATTAAAATTTTTTTTTCAATCTCTCAATTTAAATTAAAATAACAAAAACAGTAAAATAATTTATTTTTAAACGTGTTTTTCGTTTTGAATTTTTCACAACAAAAAGCAAGGCTTTAATATAAAAGACATTCTCAATTGAGTTATGCAATCGACTAATCTCTTAGTCTTCGTCATAATAAAAAAAAAATTGTGAATGAGATGATTTTAGAAGAACAAATATTTTTTCTGCTCTGAATACAGACCGGTGATTCTGACTATATACCAATTATAATTGATTTTAAAATCTACTGAACGAGTGACCTTGACAACTTTTATGAATTTTTTTAATAAATTTCGGTACATTTATGCGTAGCTTTAAAGGGCACGTGTAGATACAGCATCAACGGTTCATAGATTTAATACTCATTAAAAATTTTGTATAGGTTACAAAATTTCGATTTCATATATTACAATATCGACTCATGTAATCGATTAATTTTTATTTTGATAATTTATTTATTTTTTTTTCTTGTAAATTTGAATAATCGCACGCACCTCTATAATTATGTAATATGGTTCCCGTGAACAAGCACCTTGCCCAAGACTCTAGCTTCACATTAAGTTATCTTAATATACCTTACAGTATTATACACATACATACATATCTACAAGTTGGGGCTAGTCTGCAATAATTTGCTGTTTGTGCTTAATCATGTTAGACTGTAACTTGATAGCTACAGGCTAGCTTTTCACCTTACTTCATTCGCCATTCAAAGAGAATTTTATGTCTGCTGCTGCTACACAAGGTGTGGCTTTATAAACATATGTATCGTCTGGGCAGGTATTGTAACTTCCTTTTCGAAATTTCTTTGATTAATTGTATATATATAAGTATGTATATAGATAGATTGCATTACATGTCATATTATAGCTTGTTTGGTATGTAACCTACATATATTGGGATGAAACTACATATTTATTCAGTAGACGTAGAAGCAAAAAAAAAAATAATAATAAAACTTTTATTAAATTCCATATAAGTCTACTACTGGAATGGCAGACATAAAATGATTAAAAATACTATGCTCAAGTATACTAACTAACACTAATTGAGTAAGAGATAAGTTGCACACATATTTTAAAGTGCATAAATTTATAACCACCTGGTGTAAATTTATTAATTTTTATTTCAATTATAATGTCTTTCCAGTTGTTGTGTAGCAATGCCTTCTAGCCTAAATAACAACTGTATTGCATCAGTTACATATGTTGACATGGTGACTTGTGATAAAAGCTATTTTCCTCTATAGAATCTGTACGGGGAAAAGTAAAATAACTTTATACTTTCAT
This sequence comes from Dioctria linearis, assembly GCA_963930735.1. Classification (NCBI taxonomy): domain Eukaryota; kingdom Metazoa; phylum Arthropoda; class Insecta; order Diptera; family Asilidae; genus Dioctria; species Dioctria linearis. Next base: position 64,038,951 of record OZ005740.1, read on the forward strand.
TTTATATAAAATATTTCAATATTTTTGGAACACATGGACTAGGTGAACGAAAAGTTTACATGAGAAGCTGAATACGTGGAGAGTAGAGAGCGACAGAGATAGAGTTATTTATTTCAAGCCTAAGATGAACAAAATGTAAAAGAAAATTAAAGTGATTGTGAATTTATAGAATTATCACAAATAAAATTTCTTATCAGACACAATATAGACAACCACCAACAAGATCCTTGATAAGGTGCAAGAGAGTGGTATGTTTAGACGTTACTGGCCCATTTACATTGGCATTACACTTTACCTCTTTATCCCGAGGGAAGCAGCAGCTAGTATGCTTCGAAGGAATAAGTAAGGTGATCACATTTCCTTTGGTGTGGGACATACAAATATCCTTGAGCAGGGCCATGTTAAATAACTAAAAAAAAATTCAATGGATGTTATGGCCAAAGGTTTTCGTTAGAAAGAGGTTACCAGGTTACAATTAACGAGAAAAGTCATACATTAGATAGATGGCTCCAGTGACAGATGGCGGCTGCAGTGAAGGATAACAAAACAGGCGCAAGGGTGGCAGATCCAGAAGTGGAACTACTTGGTGCGTCACATTCCATTTTTTAGGTGGAAGTCTACGCTATGGAGATTGGAGCTCAGTAAAGCCTAAACAAGAGCTGAAAGTTCCCATATCTACATTTGTTTACACAGTGCTCGTGGCTGTGTCTTCTCAATACTTAGAGTCGAAACTAGTCTGGAGGGGTCAAATAAAGATCCAAATGTTATGTAGAAACAACAAAGTAACCTTGCTGAGGGTTTCTGGATACGAAGTAGAGGACCAAAATGAAGAACTGGACGATCTGAGTAAAACTGGAGCCGTGTACAGGTTCCTACCCAACATTTGAAAAACTAAAAAGCCATTTTAGGGAAGAAGTATAAAAGGTTTGGCAAGTGGATCTTCTCTGGTGTAGCGTGTAGTATGAGGAATATGTAGGATTACTTCACTCCATCTCTTCTTTGATGCGCAAACTAATTTAGCTCAATTTAGATAATCGTTCATGCTGTTCTGTTACTGTTTAACGAAGATAAGCAAATTTAACAGAAAACTGTGTCGAATGTGCGGATAGGAAGCTGAAAACTTGAAGCATATCATATGTGAAAAGTATTTATCATTCCATAAAAGGTTTCTAAGTTGACCACAAAGCCAATAAACGAGCTCGTTAAAAGGTTAGATTTAGTCTAACTGCCTTAGCGGCAGAATGCAATGGGACAACTCTGGTCACGATGTCAGCAGGGTTCTAATAGTCTAGTCGCCTCTATTCTCTTGACTGTAACTTTTTCTCACCTTTATAATTCCTTTATAGCTCACCTATGAAATAATTTAGAGTGAGTTAGACATTACTTTTGATGGATTAAAGAAGTGGTTCGCAATTGCATAAAAAATGATCTTCAATTTTTTGTTGATTCCCAGATCCCTTTGTGTTCAAATTATTTTTCAACTGTTGGCTGTTTCATAAAATGCCGGATTTGATTTATATATTCAATTAAGAAATTTGAGATTGTCTTTTCCAAGGCATTTGGGCGCTTTTTCATTGCCTGAAATGCCTGAAATATTGATATCCTCTCATACCCAGTTTCTGTGTACTACATTTGTGGGTATTTGTAGCTTGAATTTAGTGATTCATCTAGACTCTTTTGATGTTTCTCTAGTGTATATAGGTCAATTATGTATTTCTGCTTGGAAGACCGTGTTGGCCTTGTGAAGCTGTTGATCTATATAGGTCTATCTCTTCAGACCATAACGGTACTTATTCCAATCTCAAAATTTAGAAAAATTTAGTATGAAGTTTATGTTAGTCATATTTTGAATGATGACTTATAAAAACATGTTGAACAATTCCTAATTGACGTAGAAGGAAAAATAGATCTGCACTATTCATAACTTATTTGAGTGGAAGCTATAAAGACTGTAGATATCACACTTCTTTCACATGTAGAAGTAGATAGTGTTCTCTGAGTTAACACAATTGAAATGTGGAGGATGAAGATGAAAACCTGGAATAGAGTGAACTGAGGCATTATATTGAAAACACATTTTCTACTTTACGTATACGAGAAAGAAAAAAATCGATATTTTCGCTTGACATCTCTACGATTTCCATCATTTGATATCTTGTCATACAATTTTTGTGTTTGACGTCAAGGCCTGTAACTTCCTTAATTTAGATCTAGAAGTTCTGAGATATTCTATACATATATATATATATATATAGAAAAAGCCAGTGACAGCTGTACGCATGGGCCTACTGGGTCTGGGCGCAGGGCCTGCGACCCATGGGGCCCCTATCTTCAGCGATAGTAGACAAACTGATGACCAATTTTTAAATCTATTACAAATTAGTTTAGCTGTTAGACTTTGGCTACTAAAAGTCGACCATGCGATTTATTTGAAATTCTATAATACATGGCAACACATTTTCCTACAAAGCATTGAATAAATAACTAACAAGGAAGTGAGATATTGAGTGAATAGAGTGTTCGTGAATAAGCCACTCACTGACAATCTGATTGAACTTAATTGGGCTTGCTTTGATGTTTCTGAAATTAAACATTTCAGAGTTCCGGGAGTTCAGCGACTTATTCAAGTTAATTATAATTACAAATTATAACATAACAAATATGAAATAGGTAGCGTTGTTTCTAATGCTTGAAGTGTATATTTTCATTCAATTCTAGTGTTTTGTAAAATTCTTGCTAGTTGATATGTCACTTTCTTGCTAGTTATTTATTCAATAATAAAAAGTAACATAAAAAACGTCATTGTCATTGTATAAGACAATGTTTGCAGTCCGTAGTATTTTTTAAATTTCGCGTATTTTGTCATAGTGTACTTTCAGTAGCCAGACTCTATTTGATAATCAGAGGAAGTCTTTTATTGTATTATCCATATTAACATATTACATACTTGTAACTCTGTCTGGCTATGGTTATTTCACTAAACATTTACGTTATTATTCCTGCAGATAGCCCAAAGTAGTTTAGATAAGAATTTCTGTTAGAGGGCCCCCTTACAATAAAGTGCCCTGGGCCACGACGTGGCTAGACATGTCAACTACCTACTTCTTTTTACTAAAACATTGTTGCGAATAATTCAAATTTTATAGTGTAAGAGATTTTTAAAAAATATTAACTTATAAAAAATGAGTTGTAGAATAATTTACACATCACCATAATCATACCTTTTATACTATATATAGGTACACATTATATACAATTATATTATCATAGAATTATTTTTATAGATAAATAGTCTGAAAATATATTCGCATAGCTTTAAAACTGTCAAAGTGACCTCATAACTTCCTGTTGATAAAATCGAGATATTCGCCTAATTTTAAATAATTTTTTTTTTCTGATGAATTTTCAATGGAAAAGTTTTTGTTATTTATGTATGTATGTTGTATATAGCGTATACAAGAATATCATCTGATAAATCATAATATGTATATGTATACCTAACAAATGTTGCTTGCTACATGACCTATTCATAAAAATAAAAAAAACATGCAAAATACAAAAGTATACAAAAGTGAATTACTGCCTTATTTTATTGCTCATTCGCGAAAACATCAAGGTTGGTAGGCACACAGTTTTCGGAAGGAATAATTTTTATTCGACCTTCTGACGTACCCGGCAAAGCATGCTAACTTTTTATTTGTTTACAATTCATTTACTGGTCAACGATAAGCATGACCATTGTAAAAACGTGAAAACCTTACATTATTTGAATATACAAATATTTTTCTTAATGCTAATACAAAAAAAAAAAGAGAGAAAATCGTTTGAAATGAAATGAAATGATGCTTTAAATGCACTTTGCTCAAATAAGTGTAAATATCTGAAGTAAGTTGAAGATATAAACTCGGCTATTAAGGATTGTAAAAAATGAAAATAAAGTCAAATGTGGCATTGCTTTTATCGGTAATGAGCTTTACACTCTGTTTAAATGCTCAAACAATTTATTTTATGTTAATGTTCGCGTTAACTGGATTTTAGTTTAGAATTAATTTGAATGGCAGTGATCTTGACACCTGCTTATCCGTTGTGTATATAGTCAAATGTAGGCTGCTAACAGATTTCTTTTTTTAATGAATGCAGGCTTTTCGGATCTTTATTTTGTTTTAATATTTTATTTTTTAATCCGTTAACGTTTGTTATGTAAGCAAAATTTTTGCAAAATATTTCTGAATAGTAATCCTGCTTTTACCCAGATCTATAGGTAGATCGATAAGTACATAAAAATTGCTCTGAATTAAATCGTTATTTTATGTAGATAGTTAAATTTTTTAAGTTTGTTGAGGTGTAGCCGTGTGGAAGGAGTTAGTCAACTTACTTACACTTTATTTAGTGGATAATAGCATAAATAAGTAAATATACAGATAAGGAACGCATATCAGAAAAATGAAAACCTTATCAACATTTCTGGTAACCAAGTTAGTTAGCTACTATGAAAATTGTAACTAAGGAATGTTATTAACAGAAAATGTTCCTAATGTTCAGATACACACCCAAGTTTCTGTCTTTTACCAGAACAAGGCAGAAATGCTTAATTATATACAAACTAATGGCATATAAAACTAGGCAAGTAGCAAGTCAGCAACGCTTTTCTCGAATATAAAATCGATGATGCCTCGACTTGCACTTGACGAATCCAGAATGTAAGCCCACAAACCCTCGCCCCAATATAAAATTAACGATCCCTCACCCCGATGAACGGAAAGCAACAAGTTTTTCTTAGAAATTTACTGAAACTTCTTTCTGAGAATTTATACGCATTTTTGGAGACCGACAAGCAACAATTTTTATGAGCGTAGACGAGTAAATATGTAATAAGATTTTTTTTTAGAAATTTACAGAAAATGTTTCCGTAGAGTTATTTTCAGATACAATATTTTCATTTGTGCTTTTGTCGGCCTCCAATTGCCAATAAGCATTCATTTCTTCTGTAATTGTCAGCCTCCAATAATGCAAGAAAAAATGTCCAGTAAATTTCTAAGAAAGAATTGAGGCCTTCCTATATTAGGTCAAGGCATCGTCGATTTTATATTCAAGCGAGACGTTGCAATTTTTTTTAATTCACTCGCAACATGTATCTGACTTCTGGTTTTCAATTTTTATATTCGATTCGTTATCTGTATATTTACTTATTTGTGGTAATAGTCTAAAAATTTACATATTTACATTGCCAGATGAATATCAAAAGATGAGAAATCAAATAAGGCATTATTTTGTAATGTAGACATAAAATATGGGCAGAGTGGAGCACAAAATTGTCTTCCACAAATATAAATATCGTCATAATCAAATTCAATCTTTTTAATATTTCGTGAATTCAGCCATAATAAAAGAATTTAATTCTGGTCTGTCCAGCTTAACTTAATTGAAATAATAATGCCAAGAATGCATAGTGACGGTGAATCAGATTCCATCAAAACAATCGGGAGTAGTTAAGTGATGGTCTTGTCTTAATGAGATTAGATATCTTGAGAATCGCCTTGACCCAAGCAAGGATATTATCATGATCGTTACTCAATGATCTAATCATGCAATCTCGTTTAATACAAGCGGCATTTCCCCTAGAGTCCAAGAGAGTGTCAAAGGAGTGAGTGGAACCAAGGGTACTGTTATCAGCAAAACTATGGATGGGATTGAAAGTTAGGGAAATCAGATTATTAATGATAACTAAAAATAGAGACGGAGAGATAACGGAGTCCTGGGGCACACCGGCATTTATAGGATGAGGTTAAGATGTAACGTCATCTAATACAACCCGAATTTGGCGACTAGATAAAATATTTTCAATTCATAATAGAAGAGGAGGGAAGAGACCGAGTGCTTTAAATATCAGTTGGGCTAAAAGGGCTGGATGCCAAACTCTATCAAAGCCCTTTTGGACCCACCAAAATTGTGAAGACAACGGCTCCAACGTTCGGTAAGAAAAATTGGTAAGCCTTCAGATGAGCTTCACATATATCTCTAAGTATATCTATAATAAATTGTTTCTTAGGTGGTAGGAGGTCCCATAAACAACAAAGTCAAATATTACAATTACAAATAATTGAATTAAATTTAAACTCATAAAATTCGTCTCCTTACTGCATTATTAAACTTAAAAAATTTTGTGTAACAAATTAATTTGAAAAACGCTAAAAATCGTCAAACGGAAATTAAACAAAAAATCATCTTCGTAGCATCAAAACAGAAAATAAAATGCGCACAATTTAATTATTCGAGCAAGTACTGAAAACCATTAAGTAAATAGGTTCAAATTTCAACCTTCTAATGTCTAGCAATATGTCGTCTAAGTGTCAACACGAAATAGTGGACAGAACGTCATCTATACAACAACAAAAATAGAAACGTAAATTTTAAAGCGTGTTCACTTGGAGACACGTTTTTGGTACTTAAAGGTCTCTTTATTCAGTCTACTTCACTTCTGAACATATGTATAATCTCTTTCTCGAAATTCAATACTCTGGCTAATCTGCATTGCTTCAAGAATATGGAGGTTGAGGCAAAAATATTACATATGCTTCTCACTAAAGGTATACTACTGTTGGAAATAAATATTTGAGAATCGTATAGTATGTACATACATTGTTAGTTCAAGTAGTGTTAGATTTAATATTAAATAAAGCAATTAACACCTGTATGACACTGAAGCAACTAAATATATAACCATAATAATGCAAGTATGGATTACTAATGACTTTGTTATATACATAGCTCACAGTCGAAATATTTTTGCTTGCTCTGAGACAACTCAGAATGAAGCTTGCGTTACTCATATTCACCAATTCCAATCAAATTATATCAAAACTGTTAAGATATTAAAATGAAATTATTATTGAACGGAATTAATTTCCCTACGAGGATTCTTAATCATTGAACTCACATTCATTTATGCTGCATATATACCTACACACAGATATCTTTCCACCATATTGATCATATTTTATACATAAATATTTTACCTACAATTATATGCTAATTCATTACGTAAGTAACAGAAACCACTGTGCCAATTTTGTATCTTTTGTTTCATAACTGCACCGACTCCTAACTGTTGTGTCGTTGAAGTAAATATTACTGTTCCGATACATATCAATTAAATTTTTTCGACGAACCTATTTTCATTAAATATGCGTATTTTCCTCTTAAGTATCATTATATAATTAATGTATCATATATACTTAATTAATGTGTTGTTTTTCCAAATAAACCAATATTTCAAATATTTAATGAACTTTATCCGGTGTTAAGCTATCCAATTAACTTTGTTTTTTTTTTGTTTTTGGTAAACATTCGCCACTTATGCAATTTTAGACCGTGGGAGTTTGATTTTTAAAATTCATTTTCAATGTTTTACATATTTTATATTGTAAACAAATTTTGACAAGGCCTTTGTGGTAATAATAATAATAATATGTCAGCGATAATGATTAAGATTATCTATATGCTGCAAATCCTGATTATAAGTATTTCCAATTCAAAATAAAAGGCATACCAATATGCACCACTGCAAGATTATTAACATTTAGGCCACTTTAGAATTTTCAGGAGTTTTTTCGTTCATGTATAGTTATTTAAGTGACCTACAAATATAAATTTGTACGCCATAATACATTAGAAAACTTAATAATTAATAAACTTAATAATTGATGGTAGATTATCCATTATTAATTTAAATGCACGAAACGAAGCAAGACCCCATGTCAAATAGCATAAACTATGAATAGAAACAATAAAGAGTTGTAGTTAATGCTACTAAATCTTTGAAGCCGAACACTACAAGTAAATATATTGCCATGCCGAGTGAGTATGATAAGTTAAAGTATAAGTATTGCTACAAATCCTGCATATTAGAGATATAATTTTATTCAAATTGCTAACTATGTATATATTGGATAATCTGAGTATCTGCGTAATATCGGAATACCGCATCTATTATTATCGGACATGATCCTTTTCACAAACATGCTGAGCGGTTACGTGGTTTGTACAACTACTTCTGTAGAGACCGTAGAGACCGTTTGGATCAAGAAAATTTCCAGAGCACTAATTGTCCCATTTTTCCAGCCAGTTTGGCTAAAAATGGTACTAATCCATCATGAAAACGATTCTTCCGTGTTCTGAATGAAGGTTATTATCATTGGAATCAACGAAATTGCTATATTTACAAATAGCTACACCTATGTTTAGTTTCCTTTAATAATACTAGGATGATGTCAGCCATTGATCAATTAGAAGATCCCAGGCAAGGTCTCACATATGTCGAGGAAGTGAATGAATGTGTCTTTTTCACTAAGTTCCCCGAATCTATGGCAGTTCACACTACAACGAATTTCCAGTGATGTTGCATGTTCTCCTATTATCTTGCGACCAATGGATATAATGTAGGTTAGTAAGCTATTCCATCTGGAATCAGCCATAGCTATGAAGTAGGAAAAGATGTCTCTCTTAACTGAATTTAGAGAAACTAACACACGTTCTGGAAGGGAGCAATGTAGAGCTTAGTATAAGTAGCGCTCAAAAGTCAACCAGCAATTGGGGCTCCCGAAGTTATCCTTAACATACACCATGTGCAAACTTACATCAAGAAGTAAGCGTCATTGCAGGGCTGCGACTGTATCTCAATCTGAGCTGGATTCACACTGGAACAAGATTTCCACACGAATCCATCTTTGCATTTGTGCAATCAATCGCATCTGACATTGACAGGGACTGGGATCATGTCCTAGAGATTATGCTAAAAGGCAACTTTAAAGCGAAAATTCCATTTAGGGCAGAATAAGATTTAAACTTTGTACTTAAAGAGTTGACAAACCCAATTATCTATTAGATGGCACCAAATGGGAAGAAAGCTTCGGAGCAGTCGTTTTCGGCAAAGACACTCATGTGGAAATGGCCAAACACTTTGAATATCACATCACGATTCTTCAGGCATAAGTTAAGGTTATCCTCGAAACTGAAAGGCATCTCGATAACTCAGACACTAAGAACAAGGAGGTTGCGATTATCGAGGCCTTGTTAAATCCCATTGCAACCTTCAAACTGGTATTAGAATGTGGAACCACCCTGACTTTTCTCTCTCGGTTTAACGGGGTACTCGACTTGTCCTATGGATACCTGGTCACTGTGATATTGGCGGAAACAAAAAAGTGGACGAGCTTTCTCGTCTTGGTGCAGCTTCGAAAGCATTCCCCTCCACAAGTGGGATCATACTAAAATACATCGCCTCTAACATTTCGATCTTGGCCGACTGCCAACGCAGTCGTCTGGGTTAGATGACCACTCGGATAGAACTACCTACCTAATCCAAACCTAACGAGGCTATGGGGACGTAACAGGCCAAACCTCAGAATTCCAGTATGAATTTTCACTGGGCACTCATTTCTCAGGGGTCACCTGTACAGAAAGGGACTTGCTGACGTTCCTGTATGTAGAAGATAAGGAGAGCAATCTGAAACGGTGACGAACTTTCTTTGTCCCTGTCTGCTCTCTACAGAAAGTGTTACAGATTCCCTGGTTGACATCTCCTGGATGAACTATTTGGAGCAGGTATGAAAGGGTGGAGTCCTATTTTAAACTTTGTAAGAGCGCCCGTTTGAGACCTATGAGCAATTGTTTATAAGTCTGGAGGGTGAACAATTAGCCTTCTTGTGGCCTCAAATTCATTTTAAGTCACCCAATTTAGAGCTGGCTTTTCCCTACAAATCATTTTGTCAGTTGCGCCCTTTTTATCTATGTCAAGCAACCCAGTGGAGAGTATTTTTGTATTGACTACCCATCAAATAACTGAGCTCGTCATACGACATTATTTTATCTGTTTGGAAGATATTATAATCAATTCGAATGCTTTGAGAGTGACTTGACTGACCGAGATTCGGCGATAAATCATGTGTTAACTATAGACAAGCCTCTAGGATGTTTTACATCATTGAATGGAGCTTGTATGTACTCTACATGTTTACTAAAGCGACAGTGCCCCGTAATAACTGCGATAAGGTTACGCACATCATTACGGTTCCTCCTCCATCCTACTTAGCTAGCACATAACACAGATAATAAATAATAAATTACTAATCTGTACCTTTAATTAGTATGTCCACTATCTGTGATAACATTAATTCAAAATCATAATATTACAGAAACAGACGATTGGAATTTTTGAAGTGTCAATATAAATGTAATATGAGGTAACAAATTTTGTTACTTAATTCAGTCATTCATTCATTCATTTCTAAATACTGTCGAATCATTTTTAATTACTTAAATGTGGAAGCTTTCAAGTTAACAATTGTCTTTTCATTTTCCTTAAATACCATTAACCTAAAAACTACCAAATTATGTAATAATTACCACAAAATTTTCTAATTGACAGAATTATGTGAATGAGGCGACATGAGTATTTTACGGAATTCACTTGCTGAAAGGCCCGAAAATCCATTCAATAAATACAAAAAGCCTTTTAGCCTTTAATCATTACATTTCTGGTGGCAAATGTATTCGAGAAAAAGATTGTTTCTTCACTTCTCTATTTAACAATTGAGATTAACTGCATTTCATGAAATTGCATTACGTAAGAGAACCTCGACTATTATTGATATTCAATTATGTATTTGATTAAATTTAAGCATTGCGAAATCGGGGGATATTTAGTAGGCACTTTCTGGTAAAGTTATTTCCTTTTATGCCTATGACAATTACTCTACCCATCAATTTTGAGTTGACTTTTCTAGGAAAGAACTGCACCTTAAGTCTTTGTACATAGAATTTGGTTGTAATGATAAATAATTAGTCTTTTATTAATAGTAAATTTTACTTGGGATATTTAGACTACACAAGTAGCAAAACAAATAATGGTTTTTGATTTAAGTATGCTATCCTAGCAGTCGCAAATCGCATATACTTGTGAAGAAATAATCATGGCATACAAGCAGAAGGTCGGGATAACCACTCATTGATATTGATAGGTTAAACACCAGCCAGTCGATATTGTTAATGGCTATGTACAATTCATTCCAAAAACATTGGTTTTGAAGTCGTTATTGAAAAATGGTGGATGAAGAAAAAATACATCCAGAAATTTAGTACTCACCAATGAACTAATAGTTTGATATGGATTATCACCCGATGTACGATTTAAAAAGACTCCGCATGGAACCTTTACTATGCCGATTTATCATACATGATAAATATAGCTACTAACTGACTTCGGTACCAATACTAGCAGCGATTAGAAACACATGATGGACTTCCGTTATAGCAGCAGCTGAAAAGAGCCTAGTTCAAACCCAACTTGAAAAACTGGAGGGGAATCCGTTTAGTGTCTTGGAGATAATTTAGAATGAAGTCGATCATATAATTAGTATGTGGAAAGATGTATTTAGAAAAAGATGTGGAGTATACATATCTTAACAACATCAACATTTTATACAAATAGCTGTAAAGCGTGCATAGAAATTCGGTACTGCTTTATGTATATTTTGTGAACCAGCACAGACGTTGAACTCCGGGTTCATATTTAAAACGTGATAAAAAATCATAGATTTTAAGATGCCGATTTTTCCAAAATAAAAGGTTGTTGGTCGTGGTCTGTTAAGCATCCTTGGAGGAGAAATACCCTTGCTATATATGCTTATAGGCAAAACCTAAATTGATTTGAACTGTGTTGGACTCCAAGAATTAAATATTCAATAAATTACTTAATGACTTGTATTTTCACCAATCATAACCGATATGACTAGATATTATTCTTCTGAAATTACTGCAATATTTAACCTGAGGTTAAGATCGGGAAAATGCCAGAGCTTATATAGATGACAAGATATTATATCTATTCAGACTTTAAGAAGATTTCTCGAGAACGGATAACCGAAAACATGATACCGGATTAAACTGACAATTGTGTTTTAGTATTGAAAATGTACTTTCGTAGCTTGACAAGTGGACCTAACCTAGATATATAAACAAGGAACACATTTTCAGTTTGTTTATTCGCTTTATTTAGAGTTTTTGTTTTGTGTTTTTAAATATTTGGCTATTTTATCCGATTTTTGTCAAGCAATTTTCCCCTAGAAAGTATAATTTCTACAAAATTCGGGGTTCCTCAAGGAAGGCATATAGATCCCTTATTGTTAGTTTTAGTATTTAACTACTTTGTCACTCTGCTAAAATTTCCTAATTATTTAATCTATGGCGCCGGCATTAGGATATTCTACTTTTTTACTTGTAAACTGTTTATTGCTAATACATTTTGGCATAAAATATCTACTTTTGATCTTAAATATTCAAGTCTGTGTCTAAAATGTAATCATTTTCCCGTTTTTTGAATTTTCTTCATCTGAATTCAGCGAAAATAAATTTTCTTCTGTGCATGAGCTTTATCAGCTATTTTAGTTGGATATGTTAAAAAAAAAATAGTGGCAAGCATTCGATTCAGTTGGATTTTGGGTACAGAATGTGAACTATTTAAAACTAAAGACTGGCATTTGCTTTCTTAAATTCAATGTGAAAAACAGAAGTCGATGATATGGGATTTTAGGAAAAATACTAGTTAAAAAAATACTGGGTTAAAATTCTGTAATTTCGACTTTGTTGAACTTAACTTCCATCGAAGCGGAAGAAAGGGCCGAAAAAAAATGTGTGAGGCTTTCGAAAGTTGCAACGAATATCTATCTAACATATCATAAATAATCGTCATAAGATATATTTTTCATATTTCATAGGGTGATAAAAAAATAAAGAATTAGCTACCTGTATTTACTATATCGATAAAATAGGGTGCACATTATAATACAATTTTGTAATTGTCTCATCTATACACCTGCATTGCTGGCCGATTGACTACTATTCGTAAGTCGGAATTCATTCCATATGAGCTAAATTAATTGCGAAAAACTTTCCACAGCACCGAGACATCACTCTTAAGTTAATGCATACGGAATACTATCGAGTCCATGCGATATATGGTTTTTAAGCTTTTATAAAAGCAATAAAATTTCCTATAAAAAAAAATTATCATGTTTTTGCACATGCACAGGATAAAATTGTTACTGACGTTATCAGAGTACAACGAAAATTCCACTTTGGAAGAAAATTTATATCCCAGTAGCTGTTGTTAATGAAACACACATAAGACATTTACGAGATGAAAGTGAAATTTTATATGGCTTTTATGGGCACCTGCCATACATATTATCTTAAAAATGTTCAAATTTTTGTACTGATTAATAACTCGGCTTCATTTAATGATATGCTTAACTTTTGCAATGTAAAATAATTAAACTCAGAAAACAACTCCATTGCTTTTCTCTACGAGCTGTTAAATTAAAATATTATAAAAAAATGACTTTTTGCAAAAAAAAAAAAAAGTTGAAGTGCCATGTAGGTACCATCTAAAATACATATTCAGTATGTTGGGAGTTTGGAATTGGTATCAGAAAAAATATGATTAAGAATATTAGATACGTTTTACGATTTCTGTTCATTGTATGTAATATATTAGATTATCTATGAGGAAAGGAACTGTCTTTAACTATGAAAAGACAATCGTAAAATTTAAAAAGATGGAAGAGATTATTTTGGAACTTTAGGGTAGTATTGCTATACTAAAATCTCTCTAAGAACTCCGGACAGCTCAAGTGGGTTTGAAATAACCGTATTTCGTAAAACGGGGCTCTAAGCTCAATTATACAGCATTTTAAATACATATCTGGATTGATCTCTGGCACAAGAGTCATATACCGTTGCTGTTTTGTCATTACTTGCAGTGTAGTGTGATATGGGTTAATTTTCAATGTATGTAATTTCAATTCCTTATAACTTGAGCGTAGAAATAAGATGAGTCATACGCATACGCTATGGCTACCGTGAGCCCAGGTTTAATTTTCCTCCACTTCTAAGCCTTTAAAATAACTTCATCAAAGTCATGTAATACTCGTAAATTATCTAAAGTTATATATTAAATGAGCAAAAACTTATAGCTGAGTCCTTCTTAAACGAAATATTGAATTTAATTTAAATTTAAATTTAGTTTTTATAAGAACAGACATTATTGATCCTAATCACTAGGTCTTCAGTCTCCGGTCACCGGTAGTACAATTATTAAATCTTCCCTGAAAGGAAAAAAATCGAAATAATCTTATGATAAATTGCTTAGCTTTGAGGAAGAAGGTTTTGCATATATAATTTGTGTGATTTAAATCTTTTTTCGCAACAAATTGTAAAACTTCTGTTTTTACACTTATTATATATGTAAACTAAATATAAAAAAAAAAAACAAAACAAAAGCAACAATTCAGGTTAAATTGATTTATTCGCTGGACACACTACAGTTTTGCCATGTATCATATTTTAGGATCTGCAGAACCTTGAATAGAAAATCAAAGTGAACTTTATTTTTACCGTGGTTTTTCTTAAAATTTTTAATTTCATGCTCAAATATTTTGTTTTTACTCTAACATAATCGATTTTTAGTTTTTCTATATCGTACCTAAAGTTGCTCTGATATATTTGAACTTGAAATTTGTGATAGATTAAGGTGTTTTAAGTTATAATTAAATTAATTCAATTGAATTATTCATTTAACTTTAAACCTATAATTTAATCGGATTTCCTGAATGTTGCATTGAATAAGCAGAATGCTAGTTTTTCATAATATTACGAACAACAAATACGAAGAGTCAAATAAGTTAAGGTAATTCAGCGCAGATCCAATTACATGAAAAAAGTTATCAGGCATTCTACTATGAGTTTCGATATGGTTTAATACCGCATCGAATATTAGAAGAATTTCCAAAGGTTTTAATGAACATGTCCCGAGTTGTGTGAACATAACTAAATTATACCGGAGAACAGTTTACTGTGGAGAATGATCCTCGCAAGATGTAAGCAGAAAAAAATGATAAGTATTTCTACGTGAACCAAATGTTTTTGAGGTGACATTAAAATGTAATAGTTATTAGGCGTTTTGGCAGGAAAATCGTTAAGTTTAACAAATTAGGAATTTCTTTCCAATTATTTGATTTTGATGTTCTATAAGTAGCAACACTAGGAGGTGTAATGACGGTTCGACATTCGTTGGAAAGCTTAGATGCTGAGCTTAATATTTCCTTCATAGATTGTATAACAATGAAGTTACGAGGTGTTTTGTAAAAATATCACCCTGCATCTTTGAAACAATGTAGATTAAACCACCCCCCCCCTTCCCGCGCCCCCACCGCCTCCCACCAACCGGGTACAGTTTCTTATTCCTTATTCGTAACACTTCAACCAATCTCCTGTTTCATTGAAGACCACCAATTCAAAAGCACCCTGTATATGATAAAAATCGAAATTTTTGTACGGGAGCAACCCTTTAAAAATTGTCAAATATCACCCCTTTTGGAATTTGGAACTACAATTTTAACAATGGATAGGAAAGGTTAAGCCAAACAATTATATGGAGGGAGGGTGGCAAGGTAAGGGGAATATTTTTTTAATTGTAGCATAAAGTTGTCTTTCTTCCACAGTGTTTCCTAAATTATAAAAGATGCAAGCGAACCTAGGAGAAATATCTTTAATTTCGACATAATATTTAGCCTTGACTTTCTTCTGTAATCCATTTAAAGGTTCACCGCTTATTATAGTACTTATACTGAAAAATATAACTTTCGTCAACAGTTTTCTTAGAAGATTGGTGGAAACTTTTTTTTTTTTATATTCAAGGCCATATTTATTTGAAAGATTATCGTAAAAATTTTGACTGACATTGATGTCTACTCCCTAAACAATTAGAGTTAAAAGATTGATTTTTTTATTTTGCGAATGGCTTAAGTGGCATTTTGCAATAATGCACTCAAAACAATTAGCTCATACACATTATGACACACTAACAAGGTGGATTTCTAATGAATATCTTTTGATTCCATTAAATCTCATTCAAAATATTTTGAACTGAACACTTTCATTTTATTGGTTGGCTCTTTTTGATTGATTTAGTTGAAGTGAACTCCATTACTTAATATGTGTCGATTGATGCACTTTATAATAAACTCGAGGGAATATATACAAGGATAATCGGACTATAGTATCGCGAAATAATTTTGAATGTTTGTTCTCTCTGGATATTGTTAACTTGATTACAGTCTGATGTTTTATATCGTTAGAATTTGTATGTAGAATATTTTCCTTGCTCTTCGATCAAAATGATCATAGATGTATAAAATCTATTTCCTTTTCTTCATTCATATACTCTCCCATAATATTCATATATCATGACAATTTGAAAAAAGTATCGAATTTATTCATTTCAAAATTTTTCATTTCTGCATACATACGACATGATCTTTCCGAAAAAGATAATTACAGTGAGCGGTCAATGTGAGCTTTAAAATGCTCCAGAATCGTTAATGTTTGCCCCAAAGAAGAAAGAAATGAAGAAATTCAATTGGATTGGATTGTACCGATGTCGGATTTAAATCCCTTCTCGCGCTTATTCGGGAATAAATTCCTAACGAAATTCGGAGGCCTGTAGAGCTATATCTATATATTATTATAAGTGTAAAGGATAATCGTAGGTACGTGACATGATTAATATTCTATCAAATATAATTCAGAGACGTGATCTATTCACGCAAGTGGTATAACACGCCACATAAACACTTCTGCATCATCACAGAACGAATACGCAAACGACACATAATATGATCTGTATAAACTTTTTTTATTCTCATAAATTTTCGGTCTAGTATAATTGAAATTAATTAATTTTGCTTGAAATATTTGTATGGTTTTGGTTATTTAAGTTAGTAAATAATTTTAAATAATAATTTTCAAATGTTTAAGTGAATAATTATCAGCCTATTTTGCTCGCATAATATAATAATTGTGTTGTACGATTTTTATTTATACAAGGGTCGATTAAGACCTCTAAGACATTAAGAAAAACACAATATTTAAAGAAAAGACAAACTTAAGTAAATTCTGATTAATCAATTCAATTCTGGTCCATCATTAAGGATTTGATTATGACGCTGAATAGGTATAGTTTTTCAGATTCAGAGAAATGAAGAAAGAAAAGAGTTTTTTTTTTAAATAGTTTAAACTGAAAGAAATATATTAGAAAGAGAAAATTAGATTTAACCAAAACAAGGGTATCGGGTGTAGTTCTGAACGTTGTAAAAGCTGGTGATCCTTTGTTCATAGAGCCAATAGAATTTTGTGTCATACAATACATATGTGTAAATTTACTGTTTTCTGATATATTTTTATGAGGTTCATTTTCAATTCTGTTACAATTCTATTTCAATTAATCCAGACACTTTTCCTATTCTTTTGCATATCTATAAAAATCTTTTAAATTAGTTGTAGAAATTTAAAATACATAAAAATATTTTAATAGAAAACTGAAAATTCTATTTTCTATTCACCAAAATTCCATCAAAATTGCTTTAAAAGTGTTAAAGCTTCTAGAAAAAGAGGTAATTTTTACATACTACAACGATTTTACGAAATTTGGGAATGATAATTTGAAAATTATGATAAGTGGTTTTCATTACTGCTGAGATGATTTTGTCTGACATACATACCTACATAAATATCAAAATGTTATTCTTGAAGCCTTTTGCTCGCGACACAATTTTTTTCAACTTATTTCACAATTTTGAAAAATTGGTGGAAATATTTTAAACATGAAATTATCAGGTTTGCTGGACGCAAGGGTACATTAGTTTTTACAAAAATGACGTTGTCTATTTGATATTCATAATTCAAAGTATTCAATCTATTGAAACTTAAAAATTGGTATATTCAGTGTATTTTCCAATGTAATTTAATTAGAATTATGACGCTGTAATGATATCAATTTTGTCGGAAAAAATTTACATTTATGATTTTTGATAATCACAGAAATATAAAAGACCTCATTTCCAGCCAATTATTTTTGATAATAATAGAAATATGGAATTATTGTAGCTTAGGTTTCTGATTTAGATTTTATGAATAAATAATTCATCTAATCGAATTCAGATTGTTTTAATTTGAATTATTTATTACGTGAAATAAGAAATAAGAACTGTGTTATAGCAAATATTCTACCAAAACTTTTTCCAATAGAACCAAAAAATTCTATTTTACTCAGACCTAATCAATTTTCTTTTTGATATCTTTTTTCGTAATAATGTATTTGATCCAAGTTTTTCTCTGTTAATCGATGGAATTGGTTCCTAACTGAAAATTTTCAGAAGTAAAACTATATAAAAACTAGGTATATTGGTGAGTAACTTGTCATAAACTCTAAATATGCTGATTGCTGTAGTACAAAAATTAATGGCGATTTTGTAAAATGTCAGCAGTTTAATGAAAAGAAATATGCTGTGAAAAAATCATCAAGATTTGGCAAATAAAATCTCATCAAATCCACCTTTTGAAATAAATAAAAAAGGAACCAAAGAAGAATGCCACTTTTTATACAACTTTATGCCCGATACCTGCAGACATAAGACTTGTCTTAAAAGACGGATGTACATATCCCGAAAAGGGGACTTTTCTACTTCTCGTGATTGTGCGGAATTGGTGCGTCGAAAATGACTTCCTATGAGAAAAATCTTCACAACAGAACACTAATGGGCATGGAAGAAAGAACTGCACAAATATATGCGAAATGTAGTAGCTGCGATGTATGTGACTCAAGGGCATGATAATGGGTTTTCCGACGGAAAAAACGTCCCGAGAAAGTTTTCTGAATCGGGAAAAAATATACACCATCCGTTAGTATTCCGCGAGATAATCCGATATGCATAACATGCGGTATTGGAACCACCCTCCCCGCCGGGGGTTCCTACCCACTACCCTAAAAAGAATGCAGAGAAAAATGTTCTTCTACGAATTGTAATTGGTAATGAACTAAGGTAAACAGTGAAATCCGTTTTTCGATCAGACACAACCCTACCGAGTTAGAGCCGATCTAAGGGGCGAAAAATCGAGTACCTCAGTTCGAACAAAAAAGAGGGAAATACTAAAAACGTGAGTATTGGAATGGCTATAAATGGCTATTTAAACCTCTGAGTAGAGGAGTTCTTCACAGGACCTAAAGAATTCGGGTCTGTACAGGATTCTCCATAATGTACTAGAATAAGATTTGACTCCACTCCCACCAGCTTCCCTCGCTATAGATAGGAATTAGAGAATTATAATGCATCGTTTAAGATATCTCTCATGTCTGGAGGTGTTGGGCCTAAAATGAGCATGAGCATGATTTAACAAAGTTTGAACTCTTCAAAGATTATAAATGAAATTGCCCGGTATTTTCTCTTTGTATAATTCAGAAGTCAGAAATAGTTCTTTGCAACGACATATTCAAATAATGTTTATTTTCGGCGCTACATATGTAAGTAAGAGTAAATCTTATAATTATATGTAGGTAAGATAATGTAACGAATTTAAACATAAAAATACTACACTATACCAGACAAGATATTAGATACCTAAATTAATAATAATAATGATAATGTGCTTCGAATACAGACTGCATTACTACTAGGCCACCAAATACACTAAACAGTTATGCAGTTCATAAATATTCAATTAAATTGTTCCGTAAACTATAATTGTCCGTGCTCCTTCTGAGCCTGCAAAGTCTTATGGACCGAGGAGCTTTTAGAGAAAAAGTTCTTACTGATTGGGACAAATCCAATCTATTATACAGGTAGTCATATTGCTCAGTAATCATCAAATTACGAAGAAATAATATCGCAAGGTATTTAAAGTTATTTTCCAACGTGCATCCCTAGATTGAATTAAAATATTCCGAGTCATGTTCTTATCGCCTCAAGCCAAATACATTAAACTAACGCAATGAAGTTGAATCAAAACTACGAACAATTTCACAACAATAAGTCATGAGAGTATTAACGATTTAACTAACATAATCCACATGTCAACAGGAGTAAAGCATGCAGTGGCAGAAAGTTTACGTAGCGTTCCATAAACCTTGAAAATAAGCGCATTAATGTGATCGGTCCTGTTTAACGAACGATCAAAAATTATTCCAAGATTCCTTACGGTATTGGAATTGTCTAATTCACATTTACAGATCATGATAGCATTAGATTTTGATGCATTTAAGCTCAAACTATTATTAACAGTCCAATTAAGCACAGCAGTGAGGTCTTCTTTCATATGGCATATAACATCCTCCAATAATCCCAACGGCATAGAAATGAAAAGCTGAGTAAATATCATCAGCATGCATATGGTAATCACAATTTCTTAGAACCATTGGAAGATCATTCGTGAAAATAGTGAATAATAAGGGCCCCAGAATGGAGCCCTGAGGGACTCCACTCCGCAAATGCAGGAAGTCAGAAGCAGAATTAGAACAGACCACACTCCGCTAAAGTAAGACCAAGCCAATTAAAGATTAGATATGAGGTTTTGCGTATCTAAAAGACTGGTGATTTGGGTATGCAGGATTTTTCAAAGACTTTAGAGAGAAAAGGAAATATAGAAATAGGACAATACTCCGTTGAACTAGTACGAGACATCCTGGGCATGGGAATACATACTTTTAAAATACTTTCAAATACAACGTACATTGTAGATATTAAAATTATGTTGTTATCCACTAGATTAGTTAGTTAAGTGATACTTTGACAAATTTGAATATAAACCGAGATAAATTTATAAAAAGATGTCAGGAATTCAATTAAAGAATATAACATCAGACCAAAACTTAATAATAATAAATTTGTAAAATAAATGTTTGGTTTTATAACAAACAAATGCAAATATGCATATAATCTTAAAACTTCTGATACATATAGTCTACGTAACGTAGGATGACATTTACTGAGTATTTTCTTCCGAGTAATTAAATTATGTAGTTTCTTTGGGACACCCTGATCTGCATAAATAAATATTATTTGGATTGAAACTCTCTACAAGATTTATTCATCGTACTTTAAAAATTTACTTTGCTTCGATTTTCAAGCTTAATAAACTTCGAACTTTTGGCAACCACCATTGAATTGTAGTAATTGCAAGTATCCAGCAACTTTTAGCCTAATAAAATGCTTCGAATTTATTCCTCAAATTTTTTGAGAGTATTTTTCGGAATACCCGATATATTTAGCGAGACACTAATATTTTCTTTATATATTTCTCACACGTATTACTACTCAAGCTTCTCTGTTAGACTTGAATTAAAATAACAGTAATGTGATCATATTAAATTGAGAAAAAATAGTATTACAAAGAAGATTGCACGAATAAATGAACGAAAGTGAAAGTATAATAAGGGCGTAGTAAATATTATTTAATTTCGAATTCAAATCCAAAATTAAAATTACTGCATTGGACGAAATATATTTAAAAGTACTTAGCAAACTAATGTTTGCTTCAATAGAGCATTAATGAACTTCTTTAGATACATTTTTTCTACTTTATTAATTTGATTTTTTTTTCTAGTACATATCATGTGAAATAATGCAAATTTACCTTTCCTTATTGTTGTGATTTCACGTCTATGCATGAATTTAGCAACTTAATAAAGTGTTCGCATAAGAACTGTCTTAAAATACCCAAAAATGATATACAAAGTCTGCTTAGTTATTTTAAAAATTTCATGATGACAAATTTCAAAAATCCGAATTTTAAAATACGGAATAATGAAATCCCTAAAAATAGATGCAAAAATTTAGGATTTTACATAATAAGGACAAAATTTAGAATGTCGTCGCTTTTTTCAATTTCGTGTTCCAAATTTAAGTTAAACTTAATAATAAGCGAAATTGAAAAGATTAGTTGATTTAGTAAACAGTAGATGGCGCGAATAGCATATTTCTCCACAAACATCTAATTTACTTCGTCTATAATTTTCTTTCAATATGAACGTTGTAAATATACCAAAACTTCAACAACAATTAATTTGTTATATCCATTAGAAAATTAAGATTTTACTTAAGTCGGCTATTATTACACACTCAATCAATCTCTTAAATGTTGAGATTTCGAAATTAAAGGTAGAAAATGAATTAGTACTACTTTTCAGCCAGTTTGAGCTCACAACATGCGCAAATCTAATACGTTCTTTGGCAAGTTTTAATAACTTTCAATTGTATATTTAATAGTATAAGAATTAAAATAAAATAAATTAATAAAAAAAGTGAAAATAACAGTAAAAAATCATCAAGCTATAATTAACCCGTTTCGCTCCGCATACAGTTCCCAAAACTTTTTGTGTTTTATATTTTTAGTGCAATATATGTAAATAACCAATTTTATCAATATTGAGCGGGTGGTTTAAACGATTTGATACGTTGCGAAAACGCAACCGTTGTACAAAAATACGTTTTTATTAATTGAAAAAGAGGGAGTAAAGAAAAAAAAAATTGTATGCAAAATAATGTAACAAAAAAACAACTTTTATTTCTTTTTGTGAAACTTTTGAGCACATTTAACGTGTAAGGGTATACAATCCCATTCCTTGAACACGTTTCTTACATGCTCGACATCGCTTTCTTTTACTATCGTTGATTTTCGATTTTTTCAAATTGATATCATTTATCGAAAAGTCTTTGACTTTTCTCTTGATATTAAATATTTAACGACGTTTTCAGTAATTCCTAATGCCTAATTTTTGTCACTATATAAGAAAAATTTAATAAATTAATATCCTGTCTATGTTGCCAAACACCAAAGCTTATATCCAAAGTGTAAAGGTTTCACATTTATGAATATTTTTGCAGAATGTCGATCATGTTAGGGTCACATAGATGAATCTATCGATAGGGGAGCTGTATGGTGGGCAGAAATAAAAATTTCAAGAAATCTTTTCTAGTATGGGAGACTAAGGGAAAATTGGTAGCTTTTCTGAGCAGCATATATATATTTGTTTGGTCTGGTATTAGATTATATACACCCTCGGTGAAAAACACTTCGAAAAGATCAAGTGGTGCGATGAAATAAGGAACGGTTGAGCTTCTCTATTTCCTAAAACTCATTATTGAATGAAATAGTCTAAAATTCATTACTCCCAGCTTGCTTCTCGTTGCACGTTAGGTGACGTCTAGCTTTTCAAATGGAAAAGGGGTATTTCGTCATCTGTATCCCAGTCGGAATGCTCTGCATTTATTTCGAGATTTTTAGCTACATCTGAGGGGCAACTTATACTCATCAACAACTCCCTAACCATAATTTTATTCCGAGATTTCTATTTCATTGATTCCACCCTTTTCCACTAGAGGTAAAATAACGATGTCAGCATTAGAAAAATCTTGCTTTTAATCTATTCAGGCTTCGATATCCATGACGGTTTCTTGAAGAGAACGGTACCGTTTTGACATATACAAAAAAGTTAGCGTTTAGTACCACGGTTGCGTTTTCGCAACATTTAATATTCACAGTAAAATAACAGAATTCAGCTAATGACACAAACTTGAATTTGAACTCGAAATATGCAGTGTTATTTATATTTGCGAAATATGCAGAAATTTCACTTAAACTCTGCAGTTTACCTTAATATTTTAATTATTTTTAAGCACTCATCAAAAACACGCTGAACATACTCATATGTTTCAATTAATTTTGTTTTGCCGTTAACCAATACTTATGTAAAAATTTTTTTCGCCAAAAAGTAGCTAATATGTTGCATATTCAAAAACGTGCAAAAGTATGTAACACACTTTATGTCTTTAAGTACACAGGCAGTATACACATTTCGTGTTGCGAAAATGCAACCGTGGGGCAAAACGGGATAAAAGACTTTTCAGAGGCGTTTTATGCCACGAAAAGTTGCAATTGTGCTTTATTTTAAATACAGAGGTAATTGCTATTTTATGAGTATAAGACTCAAAATCAAGATAACTTTGATCCACTTTAATGTAAGATTTCAAAATTGATATTTTTGGAAATTGAGAATTTTCTAATTTGGGGAATTCATAGCTCATCCGTTCACGCATGTGTAGGTATAGTGCAACAAGAACATGTTTGTACTTTTGCAATTAAAGAGTTACCGTTTTGTCATAATTATGTAGATAGAAAATATAATATTTTCACTTTAGTTTTAAAATACCGGAGACAGTTAAAGAAATTTTCCAAAAATTCTACCACTTTTGTCATCTATTACAAGCAATCGCTCCCAGATGAAATTCGAAATAAACAAAACAGTAATTTTCTGTTAGTTTTACGAACTGAATATAATTGAAAATAGCTGAATCAACATGTTACATAAGAATAATTAGGTGGGAAAATAACCAACAGCTGATAGTCTTGCTTTTCGAATGTACTAGCAAAATCAGTTATCGCAATTTCTGAAATTGCTACTACCTAAATTACAATTTTCTAACTTCTTCACTCGCACCTTAAATACAGTCAAAAATTTCGAAAAATGTTAAATAGTGATTTGCGTACTACATAGAACAGAATATAAAAACAACATGAAAAAGTTAGTTTTATCTTTTTACGAGAAATAAAATAATTTATAATTTGTTAAAAATCAAGATGTCTCAAACTGCTATTCAAGAAATCGCTTAAATAAAAACATTTCGATCACAAATCTCTATGGAGAAAATAATATTAAATATTGCGAGTATATTATTTTTGACTTTTGTCCAACCCTAAATTTATTTTGTAAAATATATCTAACTAGTAAGTTTGTTAATGGCAAAGTATTTGCAAGTAGAAAATTTTGTTTAACATTTTTTTTGTTAGTTTTGTTTTTAATTCACATATTTTTTCTGCGTGTTTTCTTTGAAAATATTATTTTCACTTTTTTTCTTCTTTTTGGCACAGTAAGTACGTTGATTTTTAACTACTATCTGTCGTTTTTTTTAAATAAAAAATCTTGTCTTGAATGTAGAATTTTTATATTGTTAGATTCATGTTCTTTGGATTCTCCATTTTTTCTTTTTTATTTCTGTTTTTAGAAGTAATAATTGGAATTTATGTTTGCCAACTTGAATAATCCACGTAAGCATAATTATATCATTGAATTCAACACCAGGTTACAAAATAATGCAATACACTAGGTGCTTTTTTTTAAATAAATAATATAAATATGAAATTCTTAAAATTTTTATGTAAATTATATTAAAATAACATTTTTATATTCACCTTTTACAGAATCGTAAATAATCCCATGCATTTATGGTCCAGTAGCAAATGTAAAGATCTCCTCTTGTTTTCTTTGTAGCGAGATGAAAATGTTCACGGTTTTTTTTTTTAATGAAAAAGAAATAACCGCTAAACCGTAATTGAACGCGGCGTCAAAAGGATAAGGATAAAAAGTCTTTTATTTTTCGTATAATAATTATAGTCACAGAAATTCACACAGAAATTTATAATTCACTGAATTTTGTATATGATCTGCATGCAATATCTCTTAAGATGATCTCAACGCCAACATTTATTTATATATGTGTAAAAATTACAACTACAAAATAGTTAAGCATTAAGAGTATTATTCGATCTGATAATGTTGAGATAAAATATTTCGTGTGGCATAACAGAGTGTTTCGTTTCCTTTTAAAAATTCACCTAAAATATGTATATCATAAAGATAAAAACATAGCAAAGCAAGATATCGGTCTCTCAGCTGGGCCAGGTATTACGTTGCACCTTTAAGCGTGTCTCTTTCAATGGATAAAAATATTCACTCACGGCAAAATATAATTGAATGTGCACCAATGTTGCATGCGTTTACTCTAACTTGGCTTACACGGCGTTGCTACCTATGTAGTTATATCTCTGTTTTGATATCAAGTTAACAGCGTAGGTACTATACTCGGCGCAACTGCATATACTTATACATTTGGTGATATGTATGTGCAAAAGTGTATACTAAATTAATATGAAAAATTCACTTTCTCTTACGAACACAGCGAAATAATAGAGAATATACGGCGGCGTAAGCGATTATGACTGGCTTTATGTTTCGAAATTAAAAAAAAAAAAACAACATCAAAACGGCAAAAGACGAGGCAAAATGTTGAACTTTTAAACAATACTCGAAGTTTACTGCACTCTTAAGTTACGTTAAATTTAATAATTTTTTTTATATATTTTTTTTTTTTGTTAAGTAAATTACGTGTATTTTGCTTGAACGAAAGTGAATCTGTGACACTGCTGCAAGACGACTATATTGTTGTTAATATTCTTCCTAACAAGTTTTGCACGAACAATAAAAACTCAAAATTTTGCACTTTTTCGCAAAAAAAAACAAAAAAAAAACTTTTTACACTTTTACATTTGATAAAAACAAAAAATTAACGAAACACTTTTACTTATCGAGGTTATAACAAATTGTAATGAACAAAATCACTCCGTTTTTGATCTCTGTTATATACAATTTATATAATTACATCAATGTCCAGCAGCTTAACTTTAATCGAGTTTAATTATCTTAAAGAAGTGGCTCAAAAATCTTATGATGATCTTAAGTAAGTTGGTGCTCTCAAATTGGATGTGAACGTGTGCGGTGAGCTGCTGATGCTGAGTGAAAAGTTTCACTTCTTCTTGACGAGACTGTGGCCGTCTACTCAAACTGGTCGGCGCACACTAAAAACGAAATCTTTGAAATCGCAAGTTAATTCCTTCTTCTGTGAGGTGAGTTAAGCTGAACTGTGCTGCTCCACAGTGTTGCTGGCTTCAAGCAATCAAGCTATATAGGAGGAGACACTTAAAAAGATATAAAACCTGAGCTTAAGACGGTAAAGTCTCAGGCAACAGTCCGCGGGCCACTAAACGAGAGTGAAATGTATAAGAAAAACGAAATGAAACAACAAAAAAAAATAAATAAATAAAAACAACAATAAAAAAACAAATCAGTTTTGTTGAATAACATTGGAGGGGCACCACCAACAACAAACTAACTAAGTATAATACATGTCGAATGTCTTTTTGTTTGATATGCGATTAAAGGGGAACCGCGCGAACTGTAAAAGGTAAAAAAAAAAAAAATCAAAGAAGATTTTTTTTATTTATTTATAGTAGTAGTGCTTCGTATTTCTTCGATTCTAAATTGCAGCTGTGATTTAAATGTACATAATAAGTCTACAGTTGAAGTTGAAGTGATCCAGCTTGTCTCATGGCTCGATCCCCTTCTACATGGTTAATTGTCTGACTTTATACCTCAAAGTAGTGCAAAAGATTGCTATTTCCTTTCTTTGGTAGAATGCATATGTATAGATGTTGGGTCCTGCAATCCATTCATATAAAATGTGATATCAAATAGATGAAACCGTACTTATTCAATATGTACATTCTTACATAGACAGGTAGAGGTTTCCCATCATGCTGTAGTGATATTTTAATTGTTTTTTTAGAAACTCCAACAACCTAGCCATGATATCAGCGAAGATATTCATGAATAGAATATAAAAAACAAAAACTTATAATTTTTTCTTAGTTATTTTTTTGAAAATCCAACTAATTTCGAGAGATGTTTTATAAGCTTCAGTCAAAAATGTACGAAAGAAACTGGGTTAAGGGATTAACATTTTTAACGCTTACTAAATATATGCTATATGAAGAAATGTCGCAGATATTACCAAAGTCCGTGGGATTACAATCAGCCATCTGCACAATATTAAAGGGTGGACATGAGATTAAATTTTATGTCATTGGTTGTCGTAAACACAGAAAATGCAGGGTGCCCCGTAAGTGGTGGGTTGTCGTCCGACTTTTCCAATGATCTATAAATATGCTTTATAAGTCCAGTATGAAAAATTGGTTTTGATAACGTGTTTTTAGATAAAAATAGTACTTAAATAAAAAACCAGTTAAAATTCCGAAATTTTAACGTTGCTGAGCCATAACGGAGAAAAGGATGACAAAAATTTACAGACCGTTGAAATGGTCAAACGATTATCTATCTACCAAAGTTTAAATCATCATCATCATAGGATGTAACATGGAGAAGTTACAGGGTAATCTATGAAAACATAACCAAATATCTTTGGTCCCATTATCTCGGAAACCTTTAGAATTTCCCCCTCACCCATATATTTTTTTTGCTGGCCTAAGTATGACCTATCTATGCCAAGCTTGTAGTTATACAGAGTGTAATTATGAATATTAATTAATAACTGGCCAACATTAAAAGGGTTTAAGTTAAGGAAGTAAAAAAATCTATGACAAGGATAGGATCCTACAGGGTATAGTGAGTTAACTTATCATTCCGAAATTAAAACTTTTTATTGAGACGAAATATTGAAGCAGAGTAAAAAATAAAAATAAATTTTAAGGTAAATTTTACACTCTTATTATTATGAAAAATGATGACAAATCATTACAGCATCGCACTTTTCAAACAATTAGAATTACTTTTTAACCCCATCCACTCTCCACTCATCAACCCTTTACACCCCTTCCTATCTCTCGAAAAATTATAAAACATTTATAAACTAGCGCAACGTCTTTTAAAGAATTAGAATTTAACCCCTCTGACTCTCAATCAACCCTTTGCACCATCACGTTCCCTCCCGCCATTGAAAAAATTAGGAGTTACCTTCTGACATCTGATTCCCCTCCCTTTCGCCAAATTTTTTTATATACTTCTTATACTTATCCATAGCCGATTTTCAGCTATTCGTAAAAGGGCCATATTAACGAAAAGGAAAAATAGCCGAAAAAGGAAGGTGAAAATTAATGTAATCTTTGCACGTACGTAGGATTTTTCAAGTTTTTAGAGGTGGGGGGGGGGGGGGTTTCTATGCGAATGTTATGGCGATGTATGTTTAGAGAAGCTAATCCGTTTAAACGATATTTTCCCATTGTGGACCTTAAATAGGGTTTCAGACGACGCAAAGTGGAAAATGAATGCTCATTCGGAGTTGTGTAGTCACAGGTAACACTGCCTTAATTTTATAAGTTTATGGACATTTGGGAATGCATCCTTGCTAAAGATATCAAAAGCACGGAGAGAATTGTTTTTGTTCTAATTGTTTTATTTTGCACTAAGCATCTGAAACGTTGCCGAAAAAAAAACAACACGAAGGTCCACATTTATTTTATGTTAAAACTAGACTCAGAGAATTTACACGAACTGTTTCAAGAGATCAATTACAATTACAATCATGATTATAATAACTTCATTTACCTATACGTAGGTACATAAAAATAAATACAACAGGCCTTGTGCATGGGAAAAGGCTTTTCTGCACGCAGATTTTTAAAATATTTGTTCTGTTGTAAATAACTAATAATCAGAAATAAACTGCTAGCTTATGAAATGATCGGAAACCTTTGATGTTTCAGACCTCATAATTTATAATTTAAAAAAAGTTAAGTTTAATTTCTTACTTTTTTTTTGCATGCTTGATTGTACTTATAACATAAGTTTTACTTACATCATTGTGTTTGGTTAGGTAAGTGGGGTGCTGCTAGCCATAACTAGCCTGCTTCACTTAGACCTTCAGTGGATCCATTGTACCCTTTGCACCTCTGTCGTTCCACAGGAGAATTGTCTTTTTATTGGCGCTCCCGATTATCTCCTCTTCAAAGCTCTGATCGGAATCCTCACATACGCTATCCTTTTCAGACCCATTTTTGGCCAATTCATTAGTCATCTCGTTGCCTTGGATATCCCTATGATTAGGTATTCAGCAAGACAGGTTTTGCATAACTACATAATGACTGTCTGGCTGTCAGTGTATATGCAGATGTACCGTATGGATTGTCTGCACATATATACCAATAGTGCCATCTGATAAATCACTGCAGGGTCCGCCAGAAAACACTGCATTAGTAGTCTATAAGACCCGTGTCACTGGCAGTCTTTGGAGGGCAATCCAACCGCTGTGCTCGCATTCGTCTTGGATCCATCCGTAAAGATAGAAACGTCGGATGTTAGCACCATCTCATTCCGATCCTAATCACTCATGGTGGGCATCATTGCATTGACACCCCCACCAAAAGTTATGGTAGGTATTTGGTAGTCGGTTTCTACTTTGCAATCACTAGAGTTAATTTTTTGGCGTATATTGCAATGTCCAAAAAATCCCTCTTCATCCACAAACCCATCACTTTAAGCCTGATACCGCTTATTGCTGCTACACTCCTGCATTGTTACTTTTCAAACGTGGCCTTCTACAATAAAATCAGTGCGTACCAATTTTTAACCCTCTTTTGCCATCAATAAGAATTTTCCCAAGACTTTGATTTAAAATAGTGTTCATACGATGTAACATGAAGGGAACGCCAGCTGAATTAATGATGTTTAAGTTTCTAGGTTAACTAAAATAAAGTGCGTTTGTTTACATGGAAACAATTCGCGAGGGCTGCTATTTAACTACTTCAGACGTAATACGTGGTCGTGACTTTTGCGCACAAAACCATTCCTGTTGAATTTGTATCGCACCGATGTTAACACGAAGAATTTTGCTCCGTCTATCCAATTAGTTTGAGTGAGGGAGGGGGCGGGGTTGGGCTGGATGTGTAAATCGAGGTATAAAAAATTTCGCATTTAAAGCGAATGTTGTTTCCTCAACTCACATGAATTTGTAACACAATCCAGATAGCGGTACATGTATTGAATATTGCACAAATATGACAAGCGTAACAAACCAATACACGGTCTGTATATTTATAGCTCATCCAGATAATGCTGGCTTACCTGCAAAATAATTCAATTCGGTATTTCCCCTTACCTTATCAAATTAATCCTCATTTTTCTTAGTTCTAGGCTTCATATTGGGCCCAATAATCTTCAATCTGTACACCTCGGACCAATTCAAAATAAAAATGCCACGCATCTTCTATTTGCAGATGATTCTCTCACCTATGCTCAATCTCGCTGGCCGATTCTGGATATGAATAAAGTCAATCAACAGCGTATTTGCATTCAAGGGTCAAAATTTGTAATGTAAAAAGGCAAAGCTAACGGAGACCACTTATAAGGGGGGAGTAATTAAACCCACAGATAAAGACAAGTACTTGAGTGGTAATTTCAACACACTGCTGCGTTTCAATTGCCATGCCAATGCAGTCATTAGGAAAGCTATCTACGCTCGTAGTCTACTTAGCCTTATAATGCATTTTAGAGACGGACACAAAAACAAAATTATTGCTCTATAAGCAACTATTAGACCAGTAATTACCTATTGTTTCCCTAAATGGCACACCATCTCTCCTACTTCCATAGAAAGTCTCAGCATACTCGAAAGGAAGATCTTAACATCTTGTACAGGGCTCCATAGAAGTGCCAACGGTAAACTCATCCCAAACAGGGTAGTCTACAAAGCAGCCTATATTACCCCAATAAAGGAGTATTTGTTCGAACTTGCGTATAAACAAGTTGACAAAATCCCTTATCACCCAAACCCAGTTATAAACAACCTGCCGGACCTTCTCAAAATTAGTACTCACTCCTGCTCTTAACCAAGCCCGAGGTTTGGGACATCTACCACATGACGGTTGAATAAGTTTCTGCGACCACAAAGGTGATTACTACCGCAGAAAGTCACATCCTAGCTCCGTTTACTCAGAGAGTTTTTCTGAAGAACACCAATTCTTTAGAAACCATCGATTCCTAAAATCTCGAAACGATCCACATCCTATTCTTCCTACCTTCTTCCCCCACCCTACCACTAACTACTAACTCAATGAGAGAATGACATCCAGTACTGTACCACTGTACTGTAAGAGGAAAGAAATGGCGCTGGATGGCTTTGCGGTTGTAGTATGTAATTTCATATCAAATATGATATTTACAGACATGTGTCAAGCGATCACTTTGCTTGGAGTCGTCTGTACCTGTTGAAACTCAAATGTATGTGTGTCATACTAAGCCGCCTAGGGTTATCTCAATTATTCATGAATGACATATATGTATAACGGAAACATCAACCAGATGAAAGGGGACCCACTCCTTTAAGCTAAATTTTATCACTCATTTTCCTAGAAAGGGTTGTTTCCTCTCAACCAGTGACCATCTTTTATAAAATTTTTAGTGCTACTAATTGTGACAACATAATATGGAACTGAACTGAATGGAATGTGATAGCTCCGCTGTACAAAGTCCTACTATAGAATCTAATCGATCAATACAGAAATAGTGTTGGTGTTGATATTGTCACCAGGTATGTTAGGATCATTTGTATTAGCTGGTTATCAGACTCGAAAAGACTGCAATGCTTTGCCACAACTTCCATATCTACATAGGAGTATGAAAGAGATGTTTAATGTCATTTCTAGAAGATATATCTTTTCATTTGAATGGGTGAAAAAATTTTAAATCAGCAGCAACAACAATTTTTTTGTAAACGTTTTAAGGAAACTAGAAAGTTCTTCTTCCTATATTTGATCCCAATGTCCTTCGAGTTAATAAATTGAGTGCTTTTATTAATATTCTCTTCGACTTATTATAAAGCATATTAGTGAACAAGTCTAGCCTACCTTGACAATTAGGGGGCAGTTCATCATAAACAAAAAGCGATCTAGGACATAACAAACAAATAATTTTTTACAGACTGAAACATGCTTGAATATTATCTAGAAGGCCATCTATAGCACAGGTCAACAAATAAATAAAAATTTGTTGGTGCCAAGATATCGTTAGGTGTTTTGTATTAGGCGTGGCGTGCATTGGCAACACAAAACGATATTTTTTTTGCTACGTGTATTTTTGAATCTACCCTCAGTTTTGAATATTGGCTGTAATCTGTAATTTCGTGTGCGCAGTTTGCTATCTTATCGGTACATTTCTAAAAATAAATAGAATTTAATAACACGTCTGCATCGCGACTAAGTTGTCTCAATTAGCAAAATGTGTTTTGTTACATTTGTGGTGAATACACAGTTAAAAAGTTCAGAAAACCTGTAACAGATTTTATAAGAAGTGCTTATTTTTCTTACTTTAAGTTGGAAATTGGGAATGAATACATGACGTGAATACCTCAAGTTTTTTGCAAAATATGCTATGAACATTTGAGACAGTAAGTCAGTGGTGAATGAAGCCATATGAGCCATTCGGAGAGCCTATGCAATGGAAAGAACCAAAAAAAAAAAAATCACATCGATGACTGTTACTTCTGCTGTGTTAATTTGCGTCGCGCTAATGTTAAAATAAAATATGATTTATCCAGACTTATAATCAGCTAGAAGACACTTACCACATTCAGATGAAGTACCTATTCCAATATTTTGTTCTATTCGTGAACCATCATTTGAAGAAATCTTTAATAATATGATTTCGAAGGAATAGCGTCTACAAAGCCAAAACCAAGAAGAATTAAATGATTTGATAAGAGATGGACTACCTAAAGATTTTGCAGAGGCAATGACTTCTAGACTCAAAGAAAAAAACTTGTTGACGTCAGGTACAAAAGTGACGTTGTATTGCACAAGAAAGCAACACTTGCTAACATTTTTTCATTCGGAAAATGATTTTGCTTTTTGTTCGGATATGCATGGCCGTATTCTCGAAATGGGTCTTTCAGAATACCAAGCCAAATGAATGGCGTTTCTTTATAGACAGCTCTAAACGAAGCCTTAAGTATGTCCTTTTGCACGATGGTAACAAATATGGGCCAGATCCCATTGCTCATTCAACAAAATTAAAAGAAGAATATCAAAATATTTCACTTGTGGTATACAAAATCAAATATAACGACCCCAATGGAGTATTTGTGTCTAGAAATGGTTAATCTCTTATTAGGATAGCATACCCATGTTTTATTGTCTGTGGGACAGTCGTGCCCAGCATCAGAACTGGGAAAAGCTATAAGTGGAAAAGTTGAATATCATAAATCCAACTTTGGTTTCAAGACATAAAATTATATTACCCCTTGCACATAAACCTAAGCATTATGAAACAACTTGTTAAGGCGCTAAATAAAAATGGGCAATGTTTTTCTTATAAATATAACGAGACAATTTCCTGATCTGAGCATAGAAAAGATAAAAGCGGACATTTTCTATGGCCCACAAATAAAAGAATATTAATAAAAGGAAATAATTTCTTAAGTTAGGATGTTATATATCCATTAATGTGCACTACCTGCACAGTCGTCTTCACCAATTCCCAGAGAATCTTGGATCCTATAGCGAAAAACAAAGGGGAGCGGTATCACCAAGATCTAGAAACTATGGAATTGAGGTACCAAGGCCGATGGGATCGGCATGTGATGGCTAACTAGTGCTAGGGGTTGCAAGGTGATTGTCGTACTACACCTCATTCACGAAAGTCACGAAAAAGACTGATTTTATGTAGGTACATTGTAATGTAATAAATGCTGTTTTTGATTAAATTTGATTTTTTATGTACAAGTCAAAATCTAGAAAGCTACACGTAGCAAATCAAAATTTTTGCAATTAATGTAATCAGCATAAGGTCCTAAGTTAAAAAAAAATACAACTTCTTGGAACCAAAATCAGTGTTGACCAGTGTAATATATATGAAGAGAACTGGACTGCAATTAGAGCTTTGTGGTATACCAAGTCTCGTAGTCTGTATTGCAATATTAAGACTCACTTTTCACACAATTCTAATTATTAGTTATAAGGAAAATTAGTAATTAATACCACTATTAAATGCTTTTGTAAACTGCAGTCGAAGTAATATATATCACCTATCTGCATTAATTGTTGACGAAATTTTGTACTTATATCAACTGCAGAAGACTTTTCGTTACCAGGATCGGGTCAAATATATTTCAGTTCCAACCGAAATAAAATCGGAAGAGTGAATTGAAATTATTTTTGAAATTTATCTACAATGATAAATTAACGTTGTTTTCTTTCTGTACCCCACCTCTTACTTATATCAGTTCCACTGCCCTCTTCCTCTTCTCGTTCCTTCAGAAAAATTGATGAATATCAGCTATTTATTCGGAATTTTAAAGATAAATTCTTTGACTATCTAAAGCTCCCACATTACTCTTTCACGTAAATTTAATTTTGTTTAGGAATTTCAATACCGAAATAATTATGATAAGCAGAAAAATACATACATAAATATTTACTTGCACGAATTTCATCTGGATTACAAAAGAAAGGCTAAATACATATATGGAGAATTTTCATATCGGTAATTTGAATATTCAATCCACAAATTCGTTTTACTTGAGATAAATGTATGTAGGACATTTTCAGTTGCGGTCCAATAAAATTTCAGATTTAATTTTTAAAGGGAAGTAGTAACAAAAATTTTAAATAATGAAATTATAGCAATAGAAAAGATAATTGATATTACTGTGATATGGGCTCTGGTACCGATATTTAATGATAAAAGTTTTTTTAACCCTAATAAGTCACCGGGGATCAAATTGACCATTGTTTTTTTCAAACTGCTGGTAAAGTCCCTTAATCATGGAAATAGGTCTTGGACGACCGCCATCTACCAGTAATCCGTCTAATCAACGATACTTCTGTGCTGTAAGCATGCTCGTCTAGCATTCGTTCAAAGTAGACTTTAAAAAATTGTGGGGTCACGGTGACCCCGTGTGACTTAAGTGTATTTTGGACTGAAGAATTATTATTTTTTTTTGTGCTGCTAATTACTAAAATTAATTTTCTGTAACGTACATATGAAATTCCACGTGAAATGATTTTTTCCGGTGCAGTGGTTATATGTTTTTAATGCTTCTTTGCAGGTGACTTATAATGTACGTTCAAGACACGTGTGAGTTTTATTATTAGAACAAGATGAAAAATTCTGTTTCTCATCCACTGAAATAACGCTATTATCCTATACAAAAACAAATAGTTCTTCTGGCTTCCTCTTATTCGCATTTTACGAATATTGCTGATGGAAAGCCAGATAAATATTATTGCATTATAATGCAAATGTACAGATTGTTTCGACAAGCTTCACCATATTTAACCACATCTAGAAAAATGAACCGTTGGTCGATACGTACATTTTATGGTATGTTGGACCAGGCTGCTCTAGTTAAATGCACGAATTCTTCTTCAATGTTAAAAATTGATTGTCTGCACGAGTTATCTTTAGAATTAATACGACGCCAGTTGGAATACAGTCTCAATATGACAACTTTGCGAGTAAATTTAAGGTATGGAATCATGATGATCTTCAAAATGGTGAAAGACAATACCTAAAATTTGTAAAAAAACCAAGGATAAAAAAACAATATAGTTTTGTACATCGTGTAAACGATCAATCTACGACGAACATATGGCGTATATATGCGTTGAATGCGAAGACTGAAAAAAAAAACAATATATCTACTCTACTTTTTTGTATTTTCATATTGAATTATCACAATAAAAAATATGTATCTTGCAAAAAATGTCTGTGTGATAAATATTATTGATTCTTCAGGCGACATGAAGAACGTTTTTCTTCGAAATTTTCACGCTATCGATCTTCATAATAAATGCACTTTTTGAAACCGGAAATGTTGGAATGATATTTTTATTAAAATATTAAGTTTCAAGAATTGATTCTTATAGTTTTTTTATCGAAATCAATTCTGAATAAGAAGTAGGATTTTCGGAAAAAAATGCTTTTTTTTCCTTCTCTTAACTTCGCGATATTTTCATTAAAAAGACTATCAAATCTCCTTCTGGAAACCTTAAACAATACCTAAATATTTTTCTAGAATTTTAGAACTAATTGTTGAAGTTTGAAAGCAATTTCTGAGAGCTGGGGCCACATTGACCCCGTGTGACCGTAATGCGATTCTAATGAAGTGTGACTTATTAGGGATATCATAGTCGACATAGCAAGTCGAATCATTGTTTCCGCAAATACCATTCTATGGAAACCACTCCAAATTTCCATGCCTTTTAGAGATTAGATGGCTCAATATTTAACCATCAATTCTCAAAGCATAGGTCTTGGGCAGAGACAAATCTTGATAGAATGATTTCCATTTGGAATAAATGATTCTGGACCTTAAGTACACAAAAATTTATTAAGTAAAAAGAATAAGAACTTAAGATAAAGTGATAGTAATACTTGGCTTAAAATATTAATGAAAGTCGTTTTTATCTACCCCAACTGCATTCAGGTAATGGTGAGAGTAGGTTGTCGACTTGTTCCTGTAAACTATGAGATTATTATTAATCTATAGTAGTAAGAGTACATAAAAAAATTAATATCATAGCTCCCATATACTAGTTCATTACAGATGGATTAGAAATTGCAGTTTTCGTAAGTATTTTTGCCAGTATTACAGTGTCCATGATTTTTTTTTATTTCATATTATACTTAGAAATATACCTCTGAGTAAAAAAATGTATACGAATTGTATTGAAAGCGTTGGGGCTTTTAACCTGGACTACATAACAGTATAATACATATTATGTACCAACCTTCCTATTTTATGGCACGAAGTACTCGAGCCGAGCAAGCATTTATATTCACAAGTAGCTAAAGCTTCCCTTTGATCCGGCTCGAAGAACCAGAGATATTTTTTTATAAAATAATGCGTGTGAACTGTACTGAAGAAAGGTTTAAAAATAACTCACGATCACAAAATTAAGTCACCTTATTTAAAAGTCAATGCAAGTTAGTAATAATGGGTATCTATTGGACTGCTCCTTGTTGGAGTAGCGTAGAGTTAATTTCTTGAGTGATGATACGAACTCCTCTGAAGTTTCTGGAATTGTCACAAATACTGTAGTATGGTGAGTGAATTGGCAGGTTTTCTGTAAATCTGCATCTGAAGACTTCTAATTTCGCTTATAAGAAGAAGATGAAAGTTGTCAAAATATCTTAGCTAAATTGTATGGGCAGTGCTTGTAGCTATAATTTTCTGTTCTTTAAGTTCGAGCAGGTTTTCGTCCGTAACGAAATGGTTTTATTGTATCTGACCACAATATTGCAGAAATTAATGGTCATTCCACCAAACTTATCGGTTTGGTAGACGTAACACGATATGAGCGGAATTGTCAGCTAAGCAAACGAAGAACCAATTGTCAGATAACGTAAGCTCTTGTTCGTAAGCTGTGATAGCAGAGAAGAAGTCCAAAGTTTCGTTGTTGGGTTTATTAGAGTCCCCGTCCATTTTCCGATTGATCGAGAGTAAACAGCACATCCGCATCCTTTTTCACACGAATCTCTAAGGTAGGTAGGCGGCCTAATTTAACACACACACTGAGTTTATATGGCTTCCCTTACTTAGACATCTGAAGAGGTAATTGTATTTGGAATTTGATTCTTGAAGATTATGTCTAAATATGAACTAATTAAACGCGATCAGCTGTAAAAGTTTGGAACTCTTATATCTTGAAATGATGGATTAAAGCTTCGATTGTTTTTCTCCACCTGATTCTTATAGAACGTTAATCTGCCTGTATTATACAGGGTTGGTTTTTTTTAAAGCAGGTTCAATCGATTTCAGATCCGATGTTAAAGTGCTAGTCCTCACCTAATTGTGCTTCGATTGTATTTATATCTAAAAGCCTACATATATGCGGATTTTTACTGTAATCGATATTAAGAATCACGTACGTCGTTGCAAATAACTAGAGTTTCGTCTTAATGCGGCTAGAAGGACCAGAAATTTTATAAAAAATAGATCGTATGGCCTAATACGTTTTTTTTTTTGCATAGTAGAGGACGAAAGACCCCCCAAGAGTGAAGGATGAAGTAGCTCATTGTGCTAACCTGCTAAGTAGAAGAAGTTATAAAGCTATGAAATGTGAAAGGAATTTAGATAGGAGGAAAAGCGCAGGACCATGTCAAGGTTGGAGTAAAATTCACGAACCCTGGTATGATAGTCAGCGCGGTTATTTCAATTGAGCTACCGAGGTCACTGAAACTAAGGGGCTATGAGTATATGACAAAAATCGCAATCATAAATTTATCATATTTTAAATGAAATTCAATGTGACATAAAAATGTCGACCTTTATATTAAATGGCGCTAACAAATTTAGCTTAAATTACTTTTCAATAATTATATATAAGTAAATAATATATACGTGTATTAAAAAAAAATTAAATAAGTATATAAACTTATTCTAGAAGGGCAAGTGATGGTTATTCTCTGATTATTTACCTAATAGTTTCCTATAACCCTTTTTGAATACGACTTCATACATGAAAAATATCTTGAAAACAATTTCAGATATCGGATCCATGCAATAATATTCGACACGTGTTAAAAATCATATTGTCGTCTTTAATTTGAATTCCTTAGCTACTGTAATTAATTTTACGATTATGCAGTCCCTTAATATAAAACGATAATTTCAAATGCTTTCTAAAAGGAACTAAATCCATTTTTATACTCAAAAGAGCCATAAATAAAAAGTAAGTGGAAAAGAAGTCAAAAGTCGCATTATCTCTAAAAACATTCATGATATTTTTTTTGCCGGTAATCAATACCAATGTCAAAAAAAAAACAAAAGACTCTTTTTGTATATCTCTATCTTCGGAATGACTAATCATCATAAAATAAAAAACAAAGATGCGATACAGTCTTTTGTTAATGAATCTTTGAAATGAAAATCGAAACTATAATATCTCAAAATTTTAAAATTTATGAGTTAGTTATGAATGAAATGTCCGTCCTCTTGAATGTATGGCCCGGGATGACAGATTAAAGAAGCGAGAAATCGCTAAACGTTCATCTCAAAGTTAGTAATATGAGCACTAATATATTTAAAATTCTTAATTAAAATGTTATAATAAAAAATATGAGGAGATCTTATTTGCATATAAGTTTAAAACAAAAAAATGTAATCAAATATTTTGCGGGATTTAAATTTGAATTTTATGACATGAATCAATTGTATTGTGTCTGACTAAGGAATCATTTTTGAAGAGTTCAATGTAGCACAATTTTTATATGAGTAAACTAAATTTATAGTTTTAGTTCCTTATCTACATAATTAAATTTAAGTTTAACAAAAATGCCTATTATAATATTAATGGCTGATCCCTCCTGATCAGAATACCGGCTGTCTCATTTTCTCATACATCACTATGGCCAGGTACCAAACAGAGAATAACTCTGTGGTTCACACAAATTCTTCAGAATTATCTGGGACAACGCTGGACGTTTGCCTGTTAATGCAAATCCTAATGTATCGATCACTAGTTAGTTCTAAAGTATTTCTTGCAACCTTGTTGAATTATTTGTAGTTAGAACATCCGCTTGAAAGACACAACAATAGTTTGGAAGGCGCTATGATTTTTGGATTTGAAAATATGCTGAGTATACCTCAGCTCTCACTCCCCTATACATTTTTGAACCATCTAACACTAATATCAAAGTCATTTGCCGCGCGATGATTCTTCCACTAGTCTCTACTAAGAATGCTAGTTGAGAAACGTTTTCAAAGTCAATCCGCAGGACAGTGTAATTCGTGGCTCCTCAAGTACAGTTTTCGAGATAGGTCTTTAGTATTTTGCTGTGATCAAGCTCTGCAGTTATCCAGCAACCTAACTTTCTTAGACTCAGTGCACTTTTTGCAGTTATACATTTTCCATGAATGTTAACAAGCATAGGACCAGGCGCATAATCTTCATTGCTGCCCATACTATTATTCGAAGATAAATTTGATGAAGTATCTTCTCATTTTTTTTGTCATTCCTATCCCTTTGAAAGCCTGGAAGTGAATTTAAGGATGTAAATTATTAAGCTCAGTGTGCAGATTAAAATATTGTATTATATGAATCAAAGCAATAGGCACTTTGGCTCTAATCCATTTCCCAATATTTTTACATGATTATGAATTCATTTAGATGAACGACACATTTAAATTTTAGAATCATCATTCTCGTCTCCTTTAATCCCTCATGGGATATATTGTGAAAACGGTTGGGCTTAGTTCACTTATATCCTTCTGTTTGGTGCTGATTTTGTAAGAATAATTCTCTTTGAAAGGCATATCTCTCTCTTTTACGACAAGGTTCTTGTGAATTTTAGTCGAGGACGTACTGTGTGATATTATTGTTGTCACGTAGTAGCATGTAGCCTATTTAATCGACCCTATCCTGGCTTGTAAAGTTGATCACTCGTTTTTTCTAATGACCTTCTACACTTCGGTGAAGATACCTACTGATAAAAGCTTAGAATCGGATAACACCACACAGAAGCACTGTTTTCATACTGGAGTGAAGGTAAGTCACTTGGTTTTAACATAGATCTGACTAGAACTTTATGTACTAGTATAAGTGAGCTCAACATCTTAGATAGCGAGAAATAACTTGTAAAAAAAATTAATACTAAAAACAGCGCTATATATGGTGACACTTACTATCAAGTAGATTTACTATAAACTTTTGACTAATATGATTAAAAAGTCATGAATACTTACTGATCTCAGTATTGAGTGCTATCTCTTTTTCTTCTTTATCTTTTTTGCGGTGGACGAACATCTAGTCTCCACAATTTTTTAATTTTCAAGTTGTTAAAGAGCTTACAGATATAGTTGTCATCATATGTCACTACACGTTTCAAAAATGGGGTCGTCTTCATTTACGTGCTTTGCCGCTCAATTATATATTTTTTTGTGATACTCAAATATCATAGCGATTGATGTTACCAAGTTAGGTCAAATGATTTACAATGGTAGGCTAAGTTATTAGAAACAACTTTTGGAATATACGTTTGTTTACGTCATCCTCTCCATATACTGCACATACATTTTTGAATACGGAGCTTACGAATGACGTGAAACAATAACTACTAAACTAGTCTGGACAATTAATATGTTATAACATACACTGAACTGTAAATTCTCTCTTATGACTTCAACTATTTTCGATGAACTTATCAACCTAAAAAATATTATTCAAAACTGGAAAGTTCGTCGCTTAAGTCTTTTGTTTCCTTTATCTAATTTTTATCTCGTCTTGAAGATTTACTCGGATATAAGATCGCTTCAAAATGATCAGTAGTAATATTATTGGTTTTTGAAATAAAATAAAGATGATGTATGATCTTAATAATAATAGGCAATGGAATGGCAATGGCTATGAGAAGGCCATTTCAATAATTTTCTCCGCGTATGCATTAAGTACATGCATGAGTAGGAACACTCGCAGTAATAAATGAAAAAAAAATGTAGGACAATTTTTAAATCCATTACGCGTGGATTGAAAAATTTCGTATATTGATGTTAAATACTGTCCAAGTAATTTCGCTGGACTGACTAAAGTAAAATATTTCTTTTAAAAAGTTAGCTTATATGCGTTTGTCATTTATCAAGTCAGGTATCTTTCATGGGAAGTACAACCGTGCTAAACAGAAGAGAAAAATATTTATTTCTAGCAAATCAACGAGTGTGGTAAACTTAACATAAACATAAGCAACAACAAATGCTGCTAACTAAAAACTAGTGCAAAATGATCAAGATCCTTCTTCATCTACCATTTTAAACCATTCTGCACTACAATGTCCTGTTGAGTATTTTAAGTAGTCCTGAAATATCCAAATTTGCTTTCCAATATGGATAAGATAGATTTTTCATGACCTAGAGTCATTTCTAGCTAATTGCCTCGCATTGGTTTTCATCATAATTCTAGTAACAGAATCACAAATTACTCAGCGTTTAGCAATGAGGTAAAACGGATCACTATGTTCCTTTGTCCCACGAGCAAATAGTCCGCTTTGAAATTACAGATTCAATTAATTAATTTTAATATCTAGAAAAAAAGTTAAAACCCCACGTACATATTTTATCCTGTTATTAGTTAACATTAGGATTATGGTTTTTTCAAGTAGAAAAGTCTGAACTCAATTAGGCAAGCATTTTTGGGAAGTATTTTAATACAGCCTGGACACTATTAATACATCTCTTCTTCTCCATTTATCCATTATTGTAACCCTCATTAAGAGAAAGTTTAATTTACTATTTTATCTCACTGCGATTCATTTTGCCCCAATATCTCTTACTATTATAGTTTATGTTTCAATTATTTCATTAATAAATGTAGGTTCATTCCTCAAATTCAAACTTGTTTAAATACCGTCAAGCAGGGATGTAAAAAGCTCAAATCTTGACCCAACCCATCGCTCAACTCAAGCAGTTAGTCCGCTCATCATTGAGTACGTTAAACATTTGGATCAAAGGCGGATCCGGACATTTGCTCTAGGAGGGCGATTAAAAAATTTTGAATTCTAATTTTAAAATGTTATATATAATATTATTAATAACAAAAGTATATTATATTACTTAGCGACAGGTTATATTTGTAGAATCATGTGCACATTGTTAATACTGTTATATTATACATAGGGTAGTGAAATATAAGACTAAATGCATTTGAGACAATACAAAATTTGATATGACTGTTCACATTTTTTAACAATATGGAACATAATTATGTGTTACACATAAAATAGTATTGGAGACAAGCTAAGTCGCGCTTAACTATAAGAAATAAATTGAGGAAAACAAATTTCTACTTTCGCAAAATTGTTCGTAATGCATTTACGAAAGCTATCGTAAAATCTCGATTTGAAGGATTTCCGTAGTATTGGAGAGAATTACTGAAAATCTGTAGGATTTTTGTAAAATTTGTAACGCAATTTAACAAGCATATTTCAAAAATCTATAAAACGTAAAATCGTTAAGCACGAACGTACGTACGTTTGTGATGGAAGCTTGCTTCGTAGTTTTTACGAAGAGATTATTTTAATAATGTCAAATGTAATTTCGTACATATCCTGCAGAAGGAGATTGGGTGGTATTACTCCACTCTCTTAAACTCCAGAATAATATCGTAAAAATTGTGATCGACAAATCATCAATTAGTAAGTTGCGGAAACATTTAAAAAACGTGTACAATTTAAAGCCAGACTCGCCATACAGGTGTTGTATTTCTGAATGTATCCAATATTTTTATACAAGTCATTTTTAAAGCATTATAAAAGAAATTCTGAAAATTTTCAAATTTTTGTATCTAACAAATATACAAATGTT
Organism: Dioctria linearis; assembly: GCA_963930735.1. Classification (NCBI taxonomy): domain Eukaryota; kingdom Metazoa; phylum Arthropoda; class Insecta; order Diptera; family Asilidae; genus Dioctria; species Dioctria linearis. The sequence continues at coordinate 64,082,816 of OZ005740.1, forward strand.
CAATCTGAGGGTACGCAGAATGGTTCAAGGTAAATCTGACTGAATGAAAACTGAGAGAGTTTGGTTCGAAAATACCTGTTCACGATATCATGGTAAACAGATTCCAATAAGAAAGAAGAAGAAGAAGTTGATTCCCAAAAAGTCTTTAAATCACCCTTAAAGTTTTCTTACAATAGTCTGCCTTAGGACAATTTTACCCGAAAGGAGGTATTCCGTCTGCAATTTCAGATAAAAAATGTTATCACTAATTCAATATCCATGATCTTGAAAGACAATATTAAGGGTGTCTCAGAATGTTTTTCGTTTTTGTTTTTACGGGCTAAACACAGCTCCTGGGAAGACATGACAGTTGTCAAAAGCTTGGTAGGCTTTTTTAGTTTAGTTGGGATGGATCGTTTCACGGGATCGCAGCGCATATTTTGCGTGCGAGCGTTTTATAAAAATCAGGCTAAATAAGTATGAAGAAGCGGATGGTGTCCATTTACAAATGGTCCTTTTTCATAAATAAAAAATCGAAAACTGCTCGTTGATTTCACAGTAATTAAAATAAGTTTGAACTAATTCTGGTGCTTTATTTTAAATTTCAAAAACGAAAAACATTCTGAGACACCCTTTTTATTACTTACTTATTAAAGATGATAAAGATAAAAATAGTCTTTAAATTAAAAGATTAATACATAATTTTGAAATCCGTTTGATTCATTGATTTAGATTACACAATTTTTAAATATTTGGAAAAAACTGATTATTTCGCGAATCCAAAGATTATTACTGTTCATAGCGAAATTAGTGATGTTGTTCGATTGAAAAAATTATACTTATAGGTATACATTATCTATGTGTATTATTATTATTAAATAACAATTCTGAAAGTTTTTGGAGCGCCCAATGATTTAAAAGCAACTATTAATAACGATAATATCTTGACATCCTCTGAAAATTACAAAAAAAAAAAATAATAGCCGAAAATGTTGGTCTTTTATAACGGTGCATGGGGAAAAGCATTGGTATACCATATTTTATATTCACCTCAACCTGAAAGTTTTTTTTCTCCAGATTAACGCACTTAAGTATTTTTGACATTTTGTCAGCCTTGATGACTGTCGCATTGTGTTTAAAGCTGGTGAAAATGCAGTTTGGCAGAAAAAGAGGTAAAGTATGAAAAAATTATAAGTGAAGCATTTTTCTGGAAAGTCTGGACAGTTAGTCATCATTTCACACCATTCCTTTATGGGTTTATAGTAAGAGGTCTACATGGTATTAAGCGGAAATATACAAAAATCATAAACATCTTCTCCCTCCTAAACGTCGCAATTTGCTCTTTCATAACTCAATGTTCTCAGCTCCTTCCTGAAGTTTGAACCATCAGTTGTGGACTGCCCTGCGCAGCTTTCTCTTTCCGTTTCAGCATGAATATTTCATTAGCATCCAGACATTGCCGGATTTTTTTTTATTAATATAATATAAATTTTTTTATGCCGCAATCATAGTAAAATAGGGTGCCATCTAAAATAGAAAATCGGTCAGTCGTAACCCCCGGAATATACAATCCATGAATGACTTGAATGCTGGTGTTTTTCACGTAAACGTATAGCTTAAAATTCGTTCGAACACCATAATTGCCTGGGCTGGCCTCCAATTTGTTGCAAATTAAAGGCAACGTTTTTACATTTTTTTCCAACAATAATTTCTTTTCAAATCGACAGTTTGTTAGTTGATAAGGTATATGGAAAGCCCTGTTTGCTTTAGATTAAATATTTGCAAGAAAACTGAATCTGATATTCATTATTCCGGCTATATGATAATTTTCCTGACATACACTTTTAATCAAGATACCTTTTGTAAGCTTTGGATCACAAAAAAAGTAAAAAAAAAATTTTTCTTGTACTTAAAATTTCTTATGATATAGTTTTATACATTTTGAGAATAATTTAAGACTAGAAAGGAAAAAATAATAAATATAAAAATTACTTTTTGAAAAAAGCGTTCCTTCAAAATCCGCACTAAAAAATAGAAAATAATTAATTATAGTAATTTAATTTATTATTTTGATAAACATTAGAAGCTTCAAGTTTTCAACTGCTCAGATTTGCTTTCTGTGTGTAGCTTGAGAATTTTAAATTTTGTACAAAAAATGTAATATACAATAATTTGAATATGTAATTAAATGCAAAATGAAGGGAAACTCTAAGAGCTTTTGTGATTGTACCCATTAAGTCAAGGGAGAAATTATTTTAAATTTTTCGTGCGCACAAGCAGTCGTTTTAAAAATATTATTTTCATATTTTTTATTGCATTTGATTAGAGTATAAATTTGAATTTAATTAGTGTTCTATAGGAAGGGGGGTCGCCCCGATTGCCCTCGCTGTATCCGTTCTTGAGTGGATTCAATGATTGAACGGACTCAAGACTTGAGCAGAATCACTGCTTGACTGGACTCATCCTTTGAGTTGAGCCGGCTCAAGTCATTATTTAACTAACATAAGTCTGTAATTTCAATCAAATTAGAAAAGCTCACAGAAAGTTATTCATTACTCTAATTTAGCTTTTATTAATTTTCTTAGACATCTTTATTTAAGATTACACTGTCAAACATACTTGCTCCGCTCCTACAATAATTTTTATTTTATAAAAATGAGTAAAGTTAAAAAAAATTTAAGCAGTGAGTCCGCTAAAAAGTATTCGATTCGATTGTAATAGATTATCAGTTTTTCTTAAACACGTGTTCTAAGTCAATGACATGAGATATGCTGAGCATGATGAATCAAATTTCGCATATATCTTGTCTACCCACATAATAATTTAAAACAAAACGTTTACCTTTATGACAAATCTGTCGTATACCGTAGAAATTGATTCGTAGAAAAACAACTTTGGAAATTAATATTTTTACATAAAAACAAAGGATGACTTATGGTTTTTTTTTTAAATCGTCCTGTTTAGATCTAACAGTAATTAATATTACTAAGACATGTCTCGCGTGTATTTTTTCTTTAAAGAAAGACAGTTGTTTTTAATAATTATATTAATGTTATCACAATTAATTTAAATAAGACATTGACTCTAGTTCGTTAAACTCGTATCTATTTCAGAGAACAATGGAGACAAGCAACCATTTATCAAAAATATTTCTTGATTAAAATTAAATTAATATCATGGTATTCTTTGTGCATTTATATATGTATACGTCGAAAGCGATGTCTTTTTTATACACTGCTATCAATTATTGTTATTATCTGCGTTGACGTAAGTTCTACCGCGGTTCAAATCTCCCCGGCATATTATAAGTGATGGCTTATTTCAGTAACATCAATCTGCGTTCCTGTTTTATTTGTTCACCTTAATTAAACACTGTTTTTCTACCCAGCTTTTCTGGACAAACTTAATAATTTATTTCATCGTCACCATAAATATCAATCATAAGGCGTTTTAATTTCTTCGTCAAGATATATGATGTTTCAGATTTAAACAGCAAAGCCAACCCTATGTGCTTCGAATATACAGGGTAATAAAAAAAGTGTTGGTAATGTCATTTTGAGCACCTGTTAACTTCTCAGGTAAATTATCCATGACTATTTTTAATATATATTTTTAGTATACACTCAGATCTGTTTATGCAGTAAATAGAAAATAACTAAAATTTCATAATAAAAATAGAAATCGCTTTTTCAAACAAGATAAAAATTTATCTAAGTATTATTTAACAGATTTTCTTTTCTTGGAAATTAGCTGTAAAGTATGCTTGAGCCCAATCAGTTTGATGGCAGTATATGTATGTAATATCATAATGAAATATAGGGTGAACCATCTGTTCGTTTCATTTTAAATGTTATTTTGACATGAACAGCTTTTTCTCTATCAAAAAATTAACAGAATCACAGTCTCTTATCTCCATGGTATGAAATTAATCGGGTTTTTGATTCGAATCAAAATTCGATTTAGCTAAAAAATCATCTTTCGGGATGAAGCGAATTTGCATCTCGGCGGCTATATATTTGAGGCTCGGAAAACCCACACGTAGCAATGTTGTCAGCATTCTCAGTGTTTGGTGTGATTCGTGGAGAGTCAGTATTTTTGGCTAATTTTTCTTCGAATATGAGATGGCAATAACATTTCGGCCAATAGATGGCGCTACATAACCGATAACCAATGTTTTTGGCCAAAATATTGAGGAATTGATCTTGGGTGAGCTCTGACCCAGTAGGATTCCGGTACGCGCCATATAAGATGTCCCATAATCGATATTTAAAAAGAAACCAGCCGATATCCCATTAGGGCATTCAGGCAAACTTACGAAAAAATAATAATATTCAAAATTCTTACTTTATATTCCTTTTACTCATATTATGCAATTCGATGCACTTTTTTTATATACCCTAATAAAATAAATCACACATAAATAATCGCACAAAAAAAACGAACAAAAAGACTGCATAAAAACAAGTTTGAGTGTATAGCATTTTTGGATTAAATGAAACCCTTTTCGCATGAAATGAAACTTTTTTCGCGTAGAATGAAACGTTTTTCAAATGAAATGGAAATCTTTCCAACTGAAATGGGCTTCGTTCAAATAAAATGAAACCTCATTGCATTTTTTCAACAGAGTGATTAAGTTTACAGTCACATTAATAAGATTTAATGAATTTCGTAGTGCGGTACAATTTTTGTAAAGTATTTCTTACTTAATTACTTTCATCCGGGTAGCAATGTAAGGTAAACAGGACATATATCTTGGATTTTTTTTTTAAAATGTTTCCTGTTGCAACATTTTCGCGGTAATGAAATGAGAAATACTGTGCTAAACCACATTGTACTACAAAATTTCATTTCAAAACTATAACTCTAAATTAATCACTCTGTAGAGAAGTTAAATATACAATTAACTTAATAGCGATTTAATTCCATGCGAAAAAGTTTTCATGTAAGTAATTTATAAATGCCATAATGCCATTCTAAGTCCGAAGCTACAGTGCTTACAGTGTATGATATTTAAGTTTTTTCTTTTTTGAAATTAGCTGTTATTTTTATACCCTAGATGAAATCTATAGGGGTATACTAAGTTTGTCATTCCGTTTGTAACACCTCGAAATAATGATGGTAGAGCAAAATGGATTGGACAGCCACGCATAATATTAAAAGTTATCTTGATTTTTGCAGGTCCGTCCGTCCGTCCGTCCGTGCGCACGATAACTCGAGAACGCGTATACTTAGGAAATTTTGTACACGGACTTTTAAAAAAAAGAAGTAAAATTGAGTTCAAAAATGAGACAAATCGGGCAACTCCTTCGTGGGGTTGCCGTATAAAAATTTCGTTTTCCGCTATATATTTGGACACTGCCTGAGAACGCATCGATATAGAGAGCTGAAATTTAGTACATGGTGTTTTCAGTGTAAACAAAATTTTAAGAATGGACTAAACCGGGCAACTCCTTCTTGGTGTTGTCATATAAAAATTTAGGTTTTTTACGTATACTTTGAAAACGATTAGTCCAAGACATTTTTATTGTACCAAAAACTTCTTCAGAATACGAAATCTTATAAAATTGGTTATAATCATTTTTTCTGTCCGACGAGCCGTTCTAGAAATATATGCGAAAAACAACTTCAAAAATCAAACTTGAATAGATTGGTGACCATACGAAATTTAATACGGGCATTCATCAAGGTATCATAAGAATTGGTCTTAGACCAATTCTAGCTTTTTTACTTGTTATTTATAGAAATTCATCAATATTCCATTGTTAGATTGAAATTAGGAAGCCCAAGGTGTGCTAGTGAACTAATTTGGCTGCACACAATTGTATATATTTTTTATCATTTTTGAGTGGAGATTATTCTCTTAAGCGAATCTCTTACCGTCGAGAGGCATGAAAAATGCATGAACATTGGACATTTTTCTTTACATAAAATAAATACTTTGGAAATAGATTTTAACGAATTTTATTCTCCCATCAATGGAGAGTAACGGAAATTTTATTTATAAAAAAAATTATCCAAAATGGCGGCTCCAGCTTCCAACAAAACCGTGCACGGCGTTTTTTTATCTGCGCGAGGCGTTCCACAGATCTGCCAGTTCATCCGAAACAAATAGAGATTTGACAAGGATTAAACTAGATAAAATTTGAGTGCCCTTATCGCTTTTTGTTTTCAGAAAAACGTCCGGACGTGCGGACGCTTCCGCACTCAACAGGCTGTGAATTCTAAAATACTTTAGATATGAAAATAACCTTTCACACACGTGTTTTAAATACTTTAAGAATGATAATTATGTAAAATAAAACAAAAAATCGAATTTTTCATCGTCATGAACGGTAAACCTCCCCTTAAGCAAATTTCGCGTAATTTTAATCAGTAAAATGGAAAATAGGTGGTAAACATTTTCGACAGGATTTTAGGTAATAATATTACAAATGGGGAATTTTTGAGCTTCTATATTTTAGTTTCAGATATGTGATAAAAATGACGAGAATTTCGGATTAAGAAAGGGTACGGTGATGGTTGTAAGTTTTTGTAAGGGCGAAGTATTCTTTATTGAAAGCCGTAGCAAATATAAGTGTCGGGGGTTAGATAGAGGTAAAGTATGAATCAGTCAAAAAGTTTTAAATGTAATGAGAACTCTCTATAAAGTAACTTGCTTGGTTCGCCTTCGAAACAATATATTAATTCATTCTTTGTAACGAAGTGACTCATTCTCTATAGCGAAAAAATCTGCAAAACAATGTTTCTGATAGAGGCTCACAAAGGTACCGATATGATATTTTTGGTACAAAGTGTCTACAGTACCAGGTATGTCGGTTTTGTGAATATCTTCTTTTGTTTATTATGATTATTGCCTTTATTGTACAACTACCTGACACGGTCCGTCGGGAATGCTTTATATTACAATTGCGCTTCTCATTTTCAACCAATGGAAACGATTTGTTGCCCCTGTCCTGCATGTAATTCAGACTTTACGTACCACCAAGTCAATCAGTGGTAACCTGATGTCTGATACCTGTTTATTGTGATTGATTTTGTCCATACATTCATATTTTGTTGTTATTATTTTACTCATTCCTTATAACAAAAACTTTCTATACGAAAGAAATTGCTCGGTCCCTTGGGTTTCGTTATAGAGAGTTTTCACTGTATTTGAAAATATTAAGTTGTAGAATTTTTTTGTGTGTATCAGTGTTATCGATATTTGCAGTATTGTCGTTTATGCAGAGTGTCTCGTAAGTACTTAAGGTGATCATAGCTTAGGTGTCATGACATACCCGAATATCAAAATTTGAACGTTTTGGAGTTTTTTCAAATTTTTAAAAATTCCGTGTTATTTTTACCTTCGTTTGTATTTTAATTTTTTCTAAATACTTTTCAATGTTTGGCTCATCGAACGCATGCAATACTTTCTCAAACGTGAAGAGAGATGTTCCAGAAAATAGATTTTTTTACAACATTTTGCTATATCAAAATCTAATCACTCAACTTTGACCTTCTGTGATGAAAGAAAATTTTGTGTGTGCTGCATTGCTACATTACTTCAAAAAGTTCCCAGTTTTCTTCACAGAAAAAGAAATATTGCTATTTTTCTGGCTGATTTTGATGGAATTTCAAGTGACATAATTGAAAGTTAAATCTAGTTTTTTGTTTGTTTCTGTGACATGTCAACTGCTGTTTTTCATATTGACGACTATCAGTCAATAGCTGCACATTTGATTTTCGAGCGGCTTTGTGCTTTGGACCCGAAATATTGTTTTGTGAATACCAATGACTTGGCGCTTCCCTGGACTCTTTCTTCACTTACTGCTCTTAACATGGCAAACAGATTTTCTAGGTATACTCTTATACTAAAATGCATCTCAATCTGTCCGACGGCGTACCAGAATACCAAAATCTACCGTGCAGGGAGTTTTGAAAAGGTGCGGATATTATTCGTATCACGTCCAATAAATCTTCAATTTTAATCTTAATTTATTTCAAAAAAGTAGGTTTTGTGTTAAAGATCCTATAATAATAAGATAGCTGCACAAGGAACTGCCAGGTTAACTAATCTAAATCACATTCATTTAACTTAATAAAAAAAAGCAAAAAGTAAAAAATAATTACGTATTTCATTACATACGAATAGTAGCGCACCCAGGACTAGGCTTGGGGGCATAGGTATCCCTAGTCCAAAGAGGGTCTCTAAAGTTGCGTCCTATACCTATCTGAACATTTAAGAACATCTTCTTTTGAATGCCTTGAATTTCATTTTTCCGCTAAAATCTCGGCATGGACTATTAAGAAACTGTTTTCTTTATCTTCAATAAATTGGTCATAATTTTATAGGCAATGAAGCCCATTTATTTATGGATTTACAACCCACGCAATTTGTGCCGCTCGTACAAAATAAAAAAAAAATACCTGAAACCATACAAATTTATAATAAGGCGGCGATTATTAATGCCGATTTATTATTATTATTAAAGTTAACTTCCTACCGGTATATCGTACATTTTCCGTACTTGCAAATTTTAATGCATTTTTAATGCAATTTTTGATTCAATAAGTACTTTTTTATATTTAAAACATTTCGATTGTGGGCAGATCTATCTTTCCAGTTCATATTTTGTTAAAACTTGCAATTATTCTTAAATACGGAGTCCAAAAAAGACAAAACCTTTATTGGTCGTATGGGCGATCAGAAATAGCTGCTGATGCTTTATTTTTGTAGGTATGTATGTGGTTTATACCCATGCCAGTAAATATTTCTAAATTTTGTAATTTTTTATGCTTATCTAACTAATTAAAAGAATTAAATTTGCTTTTTGTCACATAATATCAAAGATAGTCACCGTGGTATGTAAAAAGTATAGAAATATACAATTAGTCCCGGGGGCATTTTTTACTCCTTTTTCGGAGGAATTAAACAGTAGAACTTTTATATCTTATGGCCGTTTTGTGCAACAAAATTTATAACATTTGGAAAATCAAAAGGCAGTCTTTCGAACGTTCTAATGAAACCTTGATTTAAAGATAAAAATTTGAGATTTACTAACACTAAATTCTGCAACGGCCTACTTTTCGCTGATTTCCTTCCGTATGGGGTTTTTTCTTGTAAATACGTTAATTTTTTTAATTAAATTTTTTGTAGTTTATTTTAAGCTACTCTACTGTATGAAGTATACTGTGCAGATACTATATCTCGCCTTTATCTGCTTTCATTCATGTCGTCTGCTAAATTTTTTTCAACTACAGCAAATACTAGCAAGTTTTCTTGATACCATTTATATCAATTGAAAAACTTTGCGATGATCTTTACTTACAGTCATTTCAAATGACCTAATTTTAGTCCACAGTCTGTCATCGCTTCATTTCCTTGAAATAACTTCAATTTAAGCAATTATGGAGACAGTTTGTCTAGGGTTGCAACATAAAAAAATTCTTCTATGGGACCAACACAAACTGCTACACCAGCAGCGTGTATTTGGTTAATGTATGAATAATACTTTTCTTGTGGTAGATTAACGCCATATTTGTTTCAACTGGGAGGTAGTTTTATTTGTGCTTCCATCAATTTCATGTACATATGTTAGAAAGACTTTGAGTTGTGATCAAATACATATGTACATGGCGCGTAGGCGAGGCGAGGAAAAATAGTAAATTCTTGAGGGGAATTTCATGTTGAATAATGGTACAGTCATTTGATGCTCAAAAAGGAGGTTACCTGGTAAGTTTTCCGTGTGTTTTGAAAATTAGTATTTTTATAGATTTTGATGTGCTCTTTCCGAATTTTCACTTTTCCACCTCGTATCTTTGGGCTCGTGATGCCATATTGAAAAAAAATGGGGCTCAAAAACAGTTTTTTTTTGGAATATCTCTTTTCCGACTCATTTTATGATGAAAATATTTATATAATAAATTAAACTAGAGAAAATTTCCTGTATTAATGTATACTACTGCCTGCTACTACTACACGAAATACTAGTATTGGAGTAGACTTTGCAGGGCTCGTATGCTGAAATCATAAATTTTACAAAAAAAGGGTAGTACATAAATTATAGGAAATTTTCTGTAGTTTAATTTATTTTATAAATATGTTCATCATAAAATGAGTCGGAATGGAGATTTAGCAAAAAAACTGTTTTTGGAAACCATTTTTTCAATATGGCATCGCGACCCCAAAGATACGAGGTGGAAAAGTGAAAATTCGGAAAGAGGACATCAAAATCTATAAAAATACTAATTTTAAAAGCACCCGGAAAACTATCCAGGTAACCTCCTTTTTGCGCACCAAAGACCCAAAAGACTGGACTTTAGGAAGATGGAGATCCGTCATCTATCATGAGAGCTTCAGAAGCAACTAACAGGAGGGGTATAGCGAATTCATTAGAATCGTTGTAATAACTTTTGAATGCATGGTTACTTAATGCTGTTGTTAAATTATAATCTGATTGGTTCCCCTCGCAATAAGTTCACGTCACTCCACTGGTGGGTGGGAAGACGAAAGAATCCAGTTGAAGATAAATATTTTGTAAGAGTCCAACAAGAAACAATGAGGTTATTTCAAAACTATATACAGAACAGGTTACTTTTTCATACTTCTTCTACTTACTTCAGGCCTATAAAATTCCGATTCAAGTACCAATACTAGGACCTGGATTTATAATCTTTTAAGTACAATTACAAGTACCGGTACTGGTTTTTAAAAAAAACTTTTACAAGTTCCGATACTGTTCTGGTACTGGTATTTATAAATACCATATATAATCTTAAATACCCTATAAGTACTAAAGTATGCACTTACTACAAATAACGCCATAACGCGAAATACTTCAGTTCTGTCTCTGATCCTATTATTAGAAGGCGTATTTAAATAATTTACACGAGCTGAAGTACTTTGCGTTATGGTGGTATTTGTAATAAGTGCATATTTTGGTACTTATATGGTACTTAAGCTTATAGACTAATGAGTACCAGTATCTGAACTTGTACTTCTTCAAACATTTTTAAATACCAGTATTGGGACATGCACATACTTAAGTACCAATGTATTTATGTACTTTACAGGTCTGACCTCAGTGAACTTCACTATTCATTCTAACTATTTTGAAATAAAACTAATTCCAAATTTTCGTCACCAAAACCTTTCGAATAAGAAACTTTTCAGTCGAAAAGAATTCAATTTGTGGGAAGTCCCTCTATAATCGTCAAATAAAAAAAAATTGTGAAACAGAATCACAATGTTGTTAAGAGAACAGAATTGGATTTAAAGTTGACCCTGAACTTTTTCAAAGTCAAACAAATTTATAAAATCATTTTGCTACACGAAAAAGTCCTGGCTAAAACGACGAAATTTGGATTATGGGTTCTCTGTATAACCAGCTTTGTCATTAACAAAGTGCTTTTCGCCACGAGTGGCTATTCAAAATTGATCTGAAGTCCCACGGGAAGCTGTAATATTGGTTGTGAGGAAAAAAACTTATTAGCATGGCAATATATTCCAGAAGCCTATAAAGACAGTCTTGTGTTTTAATAATGACACAACACCACAACCAGTTCTGGATATTTCTATATTTCTTCTACATAGATTTTGTTTTAATCAAATCAAATTACATTAAAGATGATTGGGAACTTGTTGCTTGATCACCTCATTCATAAGTGCGAGCTGATAGAGGTGAGGTCAAGGTCATACTACAACTTAACACTTGAACTGTCTCCAGGTGGCACGGTAACATAAAAAAGAAATGAGGAGCAGATTATCGATGTCTTTTATTTATTTTACCCCTTCCCCCAGAAATTAATTAGCATATTATTATCAATTTATATATTCTTGAAACCATAAGTGTGCTTGGATCTTTTCTTGTTTTTAACAAAAAAATTGTGTTATGACTATCGGCACTCATTGATAGGAGGAAAAAACAAGTTTATGAATGAAATTACAAAATATACGACGACAGGTTGAAAAGTCTGCTTCGAAGGAACCAGAATGTCTCCGCATGAAGTTTTGAATTCGCAGACTTTTAGTTACCCGGCCGACAACCTATAAGCCACCGCCGCCGCCATGCCGTCTTCGTTTATTCGTTTTTAGATCTTTAAGCGTTATATCTTCTGTAATCTAATGATAAAATTTATGTCCTTCTTGTTGTTGGTTTCTTAATGAAAAATATATCCCTTACCGTCCGGTCCAACGAGTGCACTTGCCACATTCATAAGTCAAATTTCCTTTGTTTTTATATTAAAAACTGTCTGCACGAATCGCATTAAGTTCCAAATAAATAATTCTTCTTAATAGTATCGAAATTTCCAAAGTAGGTGATCAAGTCTGGACACAAAATAAAGCACCCAAATCTGGGATGGACTTAAAATGGGCTTGGATAGAGCGTGTATGCATAAACAAAGATAGAATTGAATCGTTATGCAAATATTTTTCCCTGAGATTCCAGTTCCTATTCAAAGGATAAATCATGCTTTTAATGGAACGACTTTAAAACAAACGTTATCTTCACCAAATTTATGTAGAGTTGCAGCCGTTGTTATTTATAAGCATTTTAGCACAGCAGTTTCTGTCGAGAAAATCGTGAAATTTGACACAAAAAAAAAAAAAAGTAGAAACAGGGTTATATATCTTGCAAAGTGTATTTTTGTTTTATTTACTAGTTAGCAATCATAGGATGAAACAGTTATGAAAAGAGTAAGCAATAATAAGAGATGTAAGTGTAATTGATTTGTTTACACTGCAATTTTAATATATTAGGTACAGTCTTTGAAGTTATCACCTACAGAGGTGGAAATCTATCAGTCGAAGTAGAATCTATTTATGAAAATGGAATGTTGTCTTCCTCGAGATGGGCTAAGCATCCAGTATTGTAATTAACATGAATAGTAGTCGTCCCTTTCGTACATCTACATGTAGAGTGTTTCAGAATCCGTCGATCATATTTTCCAGAGATTTCCATACATCTTCAGCAAATGATGATGATAATGAATTTTCTAGCATGGCATAGTTCAGTTCTTTAGGTTAGAAAGGTGCTTCAAAGATACAGCTAAGCCCGCTTCACTTGAACCACCATTCGCTATTGGATATAGATTTATGAAAATCTGTGTTTGCAAGTAATAATAATAATAATTTGTACTTTAAGTTAAATCTATCTGGCTTCCATAATGAATCTCAAGATACACCTAAGTTCCTAGCCTTACAATACTCCCAGCTCCGAAAGGAAGTAGCTATCAAGGAGTACTGTATTTTTGATTAGTAAAGCGAAATACTTACAAAGAACAAGTCGATGTTCTGTACAGCTCCGACAAAAAATATGTGTAGCCCGACCAAGTCTTCTGGAATAGTTTCTTATAGTCTAATGACTCGTTATAATTCATACTAAGTTCTTCGTATCGGTTCGATTGCCTTCAACGTACTTTTTTTCTTTTATTGTATATAGGCTATAATGACCTCACGCAGTCATATCTTTGTTTTTCTTTCAAATGGGCTTCACTAGAAATATCTCCCCTTAGAGCTCTGATCGAAATTCTCGAATTTGCTCTACTTCGGTCCTATCCATTTGGTTATCTGATTCAATATTTTATTACCCTGAATAATCCTGTGGCTTGATAATTACTATGGGGTTAGCTTGTATCCCCAGGATATTCCCTAGAATGTTTTTACATAACTACTAACATCAGGCCGACAGGCTATCAGAACGTCTGCACGCAAAGGCAAAGAGCATCAGGCCGCCAGGTTATCAGAGCGTCTGCACGCAAAGATGAATCGCTACTAACTCTGCTTGTATAGACTAAATTTTTAAATTTTTTCGATTAGATAGTCTGCATGATTCGTGTTACGTTTGATAGTCGTTCTAAAGTCATCAATTAATATGAGGATTACTGTTGCTCCTAACACCTCATTCCTATCCCAATCATGGTGGATATTATTAAAACACCCACTAAAGGTTAGGAGAGGTTCCTGGTAGCTCGGTTCTATACTGCTATCAATGCATTTCATTATTTGTAGGATGCTAGAATGAACAATTCCCTCTCAATTCACCCATGCACAACTTTTACCTAGACTTCTCTGGCTGTCGATATAGCTCCACAATAGGAGTTCGTTGGCAACTGATATATCTTGATCTCTAATGCCGCTATGATTGTACTACTATATACAGACAACTGATTATATCCAGACAAGCTGATATCAGGATTTTCGATACCCACCCTAGCCTATGAAGTTTAGACAAATTTCAACTTGAGCTAGCAAGGTGTGGAGCTCTGCAAATATTTACAGATTGTCGCCAATAATTTTCTTCAAGGAATTTTTAAGCTTCTTGAACTTTTTGAGCATCATTGGAGATTGCTGTTGACTTTTGAAAAGCCGTTATATTTAGTCGTTACTTATATAAGTTTCTGTAGCACTCAAAACTTAATTATCAGTTTCCAAATAGAGTTTCTTTTTAATAGTCACTGTGGCGGAAAATGTAAAATTTTCCTCCAAGCTGAAATTTATGGGATTCATATAAACTGTCTGTAGTCGAGCGGTTGAGTACAGATTTAACTAATGAATAGCAATAAATTAATACCGCTGAAAGTGCAGTCTTCGCTGACAAATTGGATTCTGATCCGAGCACAGTTAGGAAACTTATTTTCTTAAAATGCCAGAATAAAATACGTCGCCATCTCGTTAGATCGGTAATATACCCTCAGATACATGGTAAAATTCATTACATTTAACTATTGCATTAGATTTATATTTGGACTAGGAAGATGCGGCCATTAGTATTTTTGCACATTGAGGTGTGGCCCGGAGATCTCAAATCTAAGCAGTACCCTTACCGTGTTAAGTCCTATCCACGTTCGCCTTTTTCAAAAAGTTTATTATTCTTTATTATTTATTTATTATTACCTAATGGAGGTATGAATGCCTTACCCAGACATTAGTGTCCTCGACCAGCAATTCTTAAGCATTCGCAGAGTATGTTTCTTAAGTACGTATTTGTGGTGACACACCGCTGTATTGATCTTAGTAATAAGATCAATTCCAAATCGAATAATCTACTTTGGCGGGGTATGGGTATTTTAGTCAGTATAAGAGAGTAAGCGTATTAAAGAATTGTAAAGTTACCAGTGCCCAGACAAATCATCAAGCTTGTAAATTTTCGCAGCCCTTCACCAAAAAGTAAAACTCAATCAAGGATATATTAAACTATAATTTCTCGCCAAGTAATTCAGGAAATACTACTTTTCCCTTTACCCTTACGAACTGCCTAGGAGCCGAAGCTATTCGTAAAGGACCATCCTTCGCCAAGCAAATAATGGGTACCCAAGCAATTTCTGGGTCCCCAAGCGAATTATTACTATACGTGTGGAAGCCAGTCGTCCAAGGGCCGGAGTCTGTAACATGGAGAGTTGTGGAGTTGGGGAGATAAGAGCTCTTTTGACACTTAACTGTACACTCGGAATTCTGTAACTCGGGGAATTTGTATTGAAAATTAGCAAACTCTCTATTCCACTCAACAAAATTCTCGGCTGTTTTAGATGTGGAGAAGTAAGAAAAATACTTCTCAAATGACAGTATTGTCTGTTTTCGTTATGTTTTGTTAAGGTATCTAGATACTTCGGAATTTTCAAATTAAATTAGGGATTCATCGCATATCCTGGCTTTATTTACAAAAAAAAATTATGGAAATCTATGTAATCATGTAATACTTACAGAGAAATATGGATTTTGGTGTCCCAAGATACCCGCTAAAAATTCTAAATCATACGAAAATGTTCAATTTGGTCCTCTTCCAGTACAAAAGAGATGCCATAATTTTTTTTAAATATGCACGCTAAAGATTGCATGTAGGATGAAGTCGTATCTAGATTTTAATCCCTAATTCGATATGTAATTAGTTTTTCAGTCCGATCAATGCTTTTAGAGATAACTGTAAAAGAAATGAATGAGTCCTTTTTAAGATGGACAAATGGCCGTTTTTTGGTATAAAAATTTTTTCAACTGAACATTGCGAAAATCTGAAAAGTCGTGGAAATTTACTTCGAATGAGAAAAATGGTCACAACACAGTACTAATGGATGTGAAAAAAAGCATAAGAAATATATGCAAAATATGGGGACTGGGGTGTTTATGACCAAAGTGTAAAAAATCCGTTTTGGGCAGCAAATAGTCGTCAGTAATGATGTTTAAACTATCAAAAACAAACCCCACAGTTCGATTACCCTCTCTTCCCTCTATAATTTGATACCATATAAGACCTATTTTGGACAACCCCCCACCAGGGGCGATACGACCCCCATCCAAAAAACCCCCTACCCTAGAAATTCTTCACCTACCTTGTACCTTAGGCCCGAAGTAAAATTTCTGATAGTTAGTGAATTGTATTGTATTGTATCTTTTGGATCCGTCTGTCATTTCTTGCTCGATGAATAGATCTTCATATTCATGTCACCTCCGCCTTTGCAACTTTTCTTTGGCATTCAGCTCGATGTCTTATTTTCCTCTCTCGTTGGTTTTAGTTCTCTTAATTTGGAAACTTTCCGTTTCGTTGACTTCTATTTTATTCTATTGCATTATGTCTGCCATAGCTTTTGATCCACCTTATTAGACCCGAAACCCCTCGAAAACTCAATGCTCTACGACCCGCACAGAGTTGTTAGGTGTCCATCAATATTGCGACAAGGAAATTTATCGTAGAGACTATAACATCCATGCTTACCTAATTGCCAAAGTAATTTCTCAGTTTTTTTTTTATTGACCATACAGATCCTGGACTTATTCCTACGACTTATTGCAACTCCTGATTTTTTATTTATTTTGTTTTTAACTTTCGTTAAACCGGTTCCATTTTCATCCCCGCACACTTCTCGCTCCATCTCCTCCCCATACCATATTCGCCCCGAGCTCCCAATTTTTAATTTTTTTTTAATACCACGTACATTAGTCTCAATTCTCACATTACACCGGAAGAACTCAAAAACCCCAACCTTTTTCATCCCTCAAGAACTACCCTTACAGAAAAAGAAATTCATTTTATCCCGAGGTTAGGTGGTAACAGACACAAGCACCTCAAATATAACAAAAAGTTCTACCTTATAGAACAAAATCTGATAACCTTTATCGTCTTTAGCGATTCACACTTGTTTGCGCTTCTCACGTTTCCCCAAGCCTCCAAGTATGTTAGAGAATCTCGAATGGAGAGTTAGGGAGTTTTAATCGGAGAAAACGAAAATTTCCATCTCCTATACTCCCCAACTTTACGTGTTACAGAATGCGGCCTCAGAACTATCCTTTTTCAAGCAAGTTTATGATGCTTTAGAAGTTCTGAAGCTCTCAATTCTCTGGAGCTGTTGGACTGAAGACATCTGGAGCAATATACTATAGTTATATTCAAGGTCGTATATATAGATCACGAATGGGAGGGGTTTAGCCTAGTAGACTAATACTCTCTAGAGACGAAAGAATAACTGGGCATTAATGGGAACTCAATAATCGGAATTTTATTAAGCATATAATTTGCCGACATCCCAATTGAATGGAAAAATTCTATTCATCTATAAGTGCTATATTTAGATAACTGAGTTCACGGAAATTCTCAATTAATGCTCCTTGGGTCTGCAGAAATTTAAAAAGTTATGTTTGAAAACATCTTGTTTAACGGTTATTTACATTAAAAAAAAACAGTATAAATGTCCACTTTTTATAAAAAAAGAAATAATTACAGAATTACATTTTATCTTCATTCATTTCAATTTTAGCATTTCGATGAACGATTAGCATAACGATTATATTGGTGGGACCAAAAAAGCAAATTAACACAACAAAATATTGTATTTTTAGGAAATTTTAGATATAATTATGTAATTATCTAAAATTGAACATATAATTTTTTAAGCTATTTAAATTTAATCATAATATTATTAGTTACAATAAATGTTGTTGTTTTAACGACAAGAAACAAATTAGACTTAATTACCCCCTGATTCTACTTAAGAAATAAGAGCTCTTCTCTTATCTTCTTAACTGGGCTGTCAAAGTCCATTGGCAGACATTGGTATTCCACGTGTAGAGTTAAGAAATGTCAGAGGTCAACTGATCTCTTACATTTTGTGCAGATTTTTTTAAGAGATTTTGTATTCTAGCAAACAAAAATAGCTGCCAAATATTTCTTAACATAAGAGCTCTACACCGAGGTACCCTTAAATCTCTCTTCTCTACATTCAGTCGCAGAAATTGTTTTGTTTCAAATACCGAAATTTTGGATAAAAATAATGTCAAGTAAGTACATATTTATATAATACGTATATATTACATAAATAATGTACAAGTTTGTTAAATATAAAATAATTAAAGAATATGAACCAAGCATACAGGATAGCTCTGAGGAATCCGTTTGCTATTTCTGAGGCTATATTCATAAAGTTCAGAATACCAAAAATTTTCGCCTTTAAAGTGATTGAAATGACATAGCCTTACGATAATCTACATTAATCGGCAATGGTATCGTCACTTTAAATTAATTCATTTTTTTGCTACAGGATGGACGTGATGACGTAATAATAATTCAATTATCATATTGTAACCTGATTAAAGACGCACACATTTAAGGAACTACAGCGTAGCAAAATTACTGTGTCTAGGCACAAGTGTAGCAAAATACACGTGCTTCGTGCTGGATACGTGTGGGTTGGCCCTATTGCCATCATTATCTTGCCAAAAATTTCTGCTATCTTCTTGCAAAGTGAATTGCCTTTCACAGCTGGGCTGACTGAAAAGGAAGTGTTCAGATTGTCCAAAGCCTCTTAACCTCTTAAAATTAAAGTTGTCCAGAAAAATTTATAAAGAATACTAATTCTGCTAGAATCTCTTACTTGCTAAATTTAAGAGGTTAAGACATGTCTAATAAGTCTCTTATGTATGTAGAACCGGAGGGTTAGATTTAATATTTAAAAATTAAAATGTGAACAAAATTCAAAATACCGCTGCGATTAAGTTACGGTTAATCAAAGTAAGCTACCATCTACTGACGTATATACACACATAGTGGACTGCTTATTTTCTTACTCTATTTTGCACACGTTTTTCCTAAATTTGCCGCTACATATAAAGAATTTTGGGTAAAAATTGGGCTTATCAGATAAACAAAAGTTTGGATACAACGCTGGCGGGGGGGGGGGGGGGGGGGGGGGGTTGAACCCCAAACCCAACCCATATATACGGCCTTGGTTATATTGTGGTTTGAGGATATAATAATAGTCATCTTAATCATATACCTTTGGGGGCAACATGCCCAATAATTGGCCGTCACACGGTTATGGTTCGCACTAATAGGGGTCCAAACGTTGATGATTGGAGATTCGTTCTTCAAGACGAATCTCACAGCTGACAGTAGAGGCTATCGGTTGAAGATTGAAGATAGAGGACCAATGGGGCCTCTTCTCTGATAAGGACTCCTTAGCCACTGATGAAGGAGTCGACCGGTGTACTCCGTAAACCTGGTGGACGCATCAGGGCGCTGAAGAAGTCTAGTGAATCAAGTGATTCAGTGAAAGCTAAGAGTCCGCTTGTACAGCATCTATCTTGAGAAGCGTAACTGATACTGGTGGATAGTTACTCCTTCTGTGGAAATATGGGTGATATACTCCAGCTCGCATGTAAAGAAGGAATTTAATTAGCCATGTGCAAAATTGGTGGAATATAACCCAAGGGAAAGGCAGCTTTAACACAATGAGTATTTCTTTCTCGTGAAATTTGTAGAGTACGATAATTATTTATTTCCCTTATTTTTTTTTTTAAACATTCAATTAGATAACAACACGAGTCTATAATTAATTTATTGGGTGAATATTAATTAGGTCTCTAGAAGTATTTTTTATTTTTAAAACAAACTCGAATACATCTGTCTCCTAGTGAGAAAAAATCTAAACTCTCCGTTTTTTACATTTTCGTTTTTTTTTATTCTTTGCATTCGCCTACTCAACATATCTCTGGATATCCCGCGAGTACTTTCGATATGTCATTTCCGAAAACCTACAAAATTAAAAACAGATTCCTCGCAGGGAGCAGCGACAGAAAAAGGCACAACTTCGTGTGCGTCGCGTCATGTCGCCACATAGCTTAGTGAGCAATGGCCGGTCATTAGGCCAGTGAATAGCCTTATCTGGTGCTAGCCATAGTTGATGACCTTTTTATAGTCATAGTGAGCTTTTTCTATTTTAGATATTATTTTTCCTGCCAGGCGCCTCTGCGTAAGGCCGCAGAAGGGTTCGTTTCCGGTAAACGGATACTCTACTCCTTCTCACGCCAAGAAATCTGTAAAAAAAGAAAAACTGAGGAACTCTTTCACAGCCAGTGATACAATAGCACAAATTTCATATGTTTACATCATTTATTAATTTCAATTTCTAATCTTGTTGAATTGTTTTTTATTTTAATTATTTTTTGAAATTATTTCCTGTTTTGAATATGGTTTTCTTTTTTTACGTGTTTTCTGCCCTTAGATTTAATAATACAAAGTTTTTGGCTGCGTTTCCCGAATATTTCACGGGGTATTAAGATTCATCCAGTTTTCTATTGTATAAAGTGTAAAAGTGTTAATAAATTAAAGTTTAATTATTCTCATATATGTATGTATGTATGTATGCCTCTGTAATAAACTTTTAACTGAAATTAAATCAATCTTTTTCTGATAAAGTGTCACTCTCATATCACAACTTTTTTGCACATTTTTATATCCATTTTGTTTATATTACCCTTTCAATCATTATTTTTATGGTACTCCAAAAGATCTGAGACAATTAAGAATGAAAATAATAAAATTTCATTGCATAAAATCAAAGCAGTTACTAAAATGAATAACACGCAAGCATTAAAATAAAATATAAGAAAAAAAGCATAGTAGAAAAAAAACCCCAATAAAATTAGCGAAGAGGGTGATTCAAATCTGAAAATGTTAAAATTTTATGTAAGAATTTCCTGATAGAATCTTAAAAAAATTTTTTTTTCTTGTTTTACTAATTTGACTTTACCAGCAAAAATCGTTGTTAGATCGTTTGAAGAAAAGTAACTATCCTTAATAAAACTATGCTATTTCAATTTACTAGAATCGTATTCTCGGAAATCATATTTCAAAGAAAAACGCTTAAAAAAGTCACGTTCACCTTTTAGGACAGAGTTCTTTGCCCCATGGTTTGTATTTTTTGTTCTTCCGATAAATATCTCCTTATACTTAAATAGAGGACTGCACCATAGAAACAGTGTAATCGTAAGATTATCATATTTTAAGACCAAAGGAAATATGTAAAAAAAAACACCTTCCACGCGGGGCACAATTAAGTATAGAAACCGCAGAAATTTGCATAAATTAAAAATATAGTGTTTTTCTCCTTTGCCCGCTCACGCGAATCTTTAATTCTGAAATTTCTGGGCATCAAGTGTAGCATGTCAAAGAACCTTTGTTTTTTTTCTCCCAACAATATGTGAATTGATTTTGTGACTTGTTAATCATAATTTAAATACATTGCCATATTAGGACAGGACAGGACAGGACAGACGTATTCTAAAATTTATTCTAGTTATAATATGTTTTTAATGTTCCCAGTAAAACAGCACGACATTTTGATTAAATGGTCTCTTTAAGTCATATATACATATATATATATACCTAGCTATGCAGGAACTAGTTAAGAGAATTTTTGAATTCAGTGAAAACAGATCATTGATCATCTTTGAGCTATTTTTCTCACGAATACTAAATTAGTTAGGTGCACGAGCCTTTAAAATTCAAATGAAATTTATTACAGAAAATCTCGTTCTCGTTAATTGCTTAACATTAATTTGATTTTTAGAGATCAATAGATGATCTATCTTTACATCTATTGGATTTATCTGTATCTTTACAGATGCGTATCACCACTAACCTGGCGGCTGAATTTATTATATTCAAAATGATTTATTGTTAATAATTTTCAAAATATACGTGTTGTAAAATAGATAGGTACTTGAACCGCAAAGATTATTTTTGCATATTTGTGTGTTTTTTATTGTTTTAGTTCTTTTTATGTTGCCGTGAGCATATTATGTAAAAATGATGTAATTTATAAAAAGTTTGTGATCGAAGGCTTTATATCGTTTTGAAAGAAATCATTTTTTTTTCTCTCAGATAATAGAAGAAATGTGTCAGCTTAAAAATGAAGAAGTTGAAATTAATTCCATATTGAACTTTTAAGGGTAAGAAAATAACGTTGCTAGCTTACAATATTTTTTTTAAGTAAGCTCCAGTTGGTGAACCAGAATTGGCATATTTATTCGAATAGCAAATTATTAATTCGAATAAGTGCTAAATCGTTTTTTAAATAAAATTTTAATTGTATGAATAATAAATTATTTTTCTTCATTCGATTAAAATTTCATTTATTTTGTCGAATAAATATTTATTCGAATGAAATTGTATTTTTGAAATAATATTGATGGATTAGTCGAATTTTAAGTAAATAGAAAACTGTAAGCTGAATATAAATTTTTGAATAGATTTTAAATATTGGGTGCATACTTGTGGCAGCTTGATGACGTCAACTGAGAGGTGTTAACGACCTGGGGCAACCACACCGTATTTGTACGGTTTTCGCTAAGAACGTCGAAAGAGACTTTGTGAAATGGACAGGGTGCATGTAAGTAGGCCGCGATCAAAATGTTTAAAAACAATGAAATGAAATGAAAAATAACTATATTGTATAACCTACAGCCTAATACAACAAAGTAATTTGTCCCACGGCAGCGTGGCCTTCTGGGCTCTACCAGTATTCTTATATCCAGATTGATATTGATGTAAGAAAGTTATATTAAATCTTGTAATTTCTAAATTACTATTAGAGAGTTAATACAGTATTTCAGCTTAAGCTACTATGAAATTGTTCCGAGAATTAATTTTTCACATACAGTTATACTAGCGCTCTTTAAGCTAATTTATTTTGCTTCTAGAACTCAAAATTTTTCTATTTTTAGGCGTTTCCGTAATCTATGTTCATACTTATTGTATGGCTATCGAACTTCATTTTCCTAGAGTTACAATTAGTATATGAAATATCCTACTAAAACCTAATAACTATAATATATCCTAACTAAGGTCTTGTATTATATTATTCTATAGCCCTAGAGTAAAAACAATTGTGTATCTAGTATATTTAAAACATTGTTTCTTTAAGATATTGTTTAAGGTTTTTTCTTATTATTTATGTTTTTTTTGATTGCAGCTAAAACAATTTGCAGTTTACTGCTTGTAAGCGTTCGTATATGTGTGTTTCTTCGTTATAGTACTGCTGTGAGTCCGTTGCTAGTTAGATACTGCTTGAGTGTGGGGATAAGTACGTTCATATCCTCTCTGGTATATTTCAGGAGGTCCGTCGGTCTTGTCCTTATACCTTGTTCGTAAAGTAGTCTGGTTAGGTCCCGCACTCTAAGAAAATGTGCTTCACTGTAATGGGAACGCCTTCACGAAAGAAGCAGGTAGGGCACGGTTGACTATTGAAAAGGTGTTGCTTTATGGGTAGGTAGTGCTCCAGCCTGACACTGGACATTTCAACCATGCCTCTCCTTGGAAGCTCGCACATGTCTGGTTGTAGGATGCTTGTATGATGACTCGCCAGGAAATCGTTCGAGTTCTGCTAGGCTAGCTGCCTGACATCATCTCGAAGGTGTTTAGTATAGGTGACTGCTGCTCTGTAGGCTGGAGGGGAGATCGTGGGCTCCTTACTCGTGGATGTTTGTTTAGCCAGAGAGTCCGCTCTTTCATTGCTAGGAATGCCTACATAGCCAGGACACCATACGATCCAGATCCTCTCGTCCTGTATGCTGTTTCGGACGTTGAAAACTAAAGTGTTTTTATTTCCTAGATTCTGGATCGATTTAATAGCCGATAGGCTGTCCGAGAAGACCGCAGTTGTACCCTTTTGAGTGGCGGCCCACTTAGCTGCCTCATAGATGGCTGTAAGTTCGGCCGTGTGCACATTGCACCAAAAGGGGAGTTTGTAATAGATTTCAGTCTATCCTGTAGCGCTCTCGGCAATTACTGCCATGGCTACAGCTGCTTCAATCTTCGTAGCATCTGCGTATATCATCGTATCTGCTTTGAGTCCATCACTGAGCTCCTTGTGTAGTAATGTCTTGTAGTTCGTTATTGAGGTTCTGGTACTATATGTTCGTTAGTGATGATTCTGCTGGTCTTGATCCTCCAGGGTGGGAGGAGAGGAGTGGAGTTGGAGAGGTTGGGATTGAAAGGTATGATTTTGAGGGGTATTGGGATGTCTTCTGATGACCTGTAGAGGTCCGATCTTGTGCGTGCAGCACGATTGCGGTGGGTGGGCATGATGTCCACAAGCAGATCATGTAGCGGGGCTTAAGGGCTGTGGAGTTTTTTTAATAGAAGACTGGCTGCAAGGTGGTCTCTTCTCGCCGTGAAGTTGGGTAGGCCAGCCTCTATGAGAAGGCTATCGATTGGGGTTGTTCGTAGAGGATCAATGGCCGTTCTGGCTGAATCGCTGATAGCCTTCTGAATCTTATTTGCATTGTGTTTTGTAGAGAATCCGTAGATTGTGATCACATAATCAATCCATCCTATGATCAGCTGTCTGACAATAAATGACGCAGTTTGTAGCGGGGCCCCGCATTTTTCCTGCAGATGTCCCTGGGGATATTGTGTCTTCGGTTGACATCTTCTGCTACCATGTTGGTGTGCTTGCTCCAATCAAGAGTCTTGGAGATGTACAAACCTAGGATTTTGAGAACACTCTATAATGGGATGGAAACCGTATCCTAGTGCAGTTCTGTTTCTTGGCGACTCCGTCTTCTTCAGACGTGCAGAGCTTCTATTTTATCTAAAGCAACCTTAGCACCATTAACTTCAGACCATACTGAGATTTTCCTCAGATTCTCGGTGAGGCTTGAATTTACGATTGGTGGGTTGCTGGATACATAGCAGACTAGGTTATCTGCGTAGATATGGTAGAAAAGATCAGGAACTGCGCTGAGTTGTGTACACAGGGAGTGCATATAGATGTTATAGAGATGCAAGGAAAGCGGAGAGCCTTACTGCAAACTTCAAGGTGTAAGTCGAGGAGAAGTGTCCTCCAACTCTAACCTTTATTCTTCTGTCTGTCAAAAAAGACTCTACCAGCTTGATGAATTTAGTGCCGACCTTCCATTCTACCAATTGCTTTATGACGGAGTGCTTTGGTGTTCTGTCGAACGCTTTTTCTAAGTCAATGGACAGCAAGACAGTGTATTGACCTCTAGATAGAGCGCATTTTATGTTCCTCTCTAGTTCCTGCAGACGGTTTTGAGTCCCACTGCCTGGCCTGTAGCTCCAAACCGTCGGAATCAGCTTTTGTTCTACGAGCCAGCTTAACCTGTTTGCCATCAGCTTCTCTAGGATTTTGGAAGATGTTTTGAGGAGGGAGATATGTCTGGTGTTGGAGGGCTCTCCCCTTTGGGATAGCATGGATCTCAACCAGTTTCCACTCAAACGGAAACCATCCGAGAGCTAAACATCGGTTATATAGTTCTGTCAATCTGGTATGCCAAATCTCAGGAGCCTGCTTGTTTATTCCAAAGGAAATATTATCCAGACCTGGAGTAGTTCCCTGGAAGGAATTAAGCGTACGCTTAAATTCATGGAGGGAAGAGCATCTTCGAGTTGGGAAGGGGGAATGATCATCTTTGCAAAATTTATCCAGTCCGCCCTATCCTCGACATATCGCGGAATGTGTCGGACAGTCGGGAGAGTCTCTCCATAATCAACAGGATGGGGAAGTGGTTACTGCCTGTGGGATTCTCCACCGTACTACTGAGTCAGGGTGTTTCTCGCGTTTAGAATAGTGGAACTGCCGTCAGATAAAGGTAAACCGACGAGTTTTAATGTAATAAAAAGACGATTCACTCGGACATGCAGTCTTTTATTAATGCTTTTAGTTATATCATATCATATCATTAGCAAAGGAAAGAAAAATGAATTCAATAAAGTTTTATTCAATATTAAAGTATAAAGTTAATATATGTAACTCGTATTTAAAAAAGTCAACTTCAAAATTATCTGTCTTAAATTAACAAATTTGTTGCAGTAATCAGAAATATTTTTATATTTTGATTCAATATTCCTTTAACATGTTTTTTTTAATCTTTGCCACTTCTTGAAAAGCCCATAAGATGCTGCATATAAAGTGCGAAAAATCTTCGTATATATGTAGTAAGTTTAGATACATTAAAATATGGTATTTACTGCATGCCAAAAAACTTACCAAATTATGCCCCAAAGAATGACAAAAATGTGGCCAATTGTTTAAGATTATGCTATTGCCAACATCCTATTTAATTTATAAATTTTAATTTTAATTAATTCAGTCCTTCTTTTTTTAAAAGTTACGTTCCAATATTTTTGTACGTCAGTCCATGGTGAATTATTTATATGAAGCCAAGCACATGCCTTATCAAGAATACTATATATCGAATCCAATGAGACAAAAAGTATCAATACCTTCAGAGCTTTCGATATTCTCTACTTCTGGGGTTGACGAAAAGCTTGAAGGTTACTGGTTGGATTTTCGAAGCAGTTTAGCTTTATCGTAATATTTATCATATAACCGGCCAGACCGTGTTTGCTTGGAACCAGTTTTCCTATAATATTTAAGCTAAATAAAAAAGATGAAAATTAAAAATCTTGAGATTCGAAATAATAAGAAAATTAAACATATTTTACAAATAACATTATTCGTAATTATAAAAAATACGTTGTATTGAAAGACGATGCAGCAAAATTACATATATTTTTCATTATGACATAGCCGATCATCCTGGAATATTATTTCTCTCTTCTCTGCAAAGTAAATTTCGCAAATCCGAAAAAATGCAATCGAAACTACGGTTCACACATAAAAAATTCCATAAAACTCTTGCCATAATTTCATTAAAAATCTTTCCGCTTTGAATTTTTTTTTTCGTAGGTACTAAAATGTTTAAAATTTACCTTTGAAGTCATCATATAAGAACTCAAATCCCCAAATTTTTAGTAAATTTTATAGCTATCTTTCTTGCTCATTCAAAGTTTCATCTAAATTGAACAGCTGTACTTCGATACCTTTATCCACATTTTCTACAACGTCCTCTATGTTCTTTTACTCATGGAAATGAATTTCACAAAAATTTGTTACTATTTCCACAAATGAGTCCATTATAAAAGATCATAAAGTTCATATAAAAATTTCACTTTTTTTATTTAAATATTTTAAAAGTAAAAAAATACAATACTCTCGTTTTTATTTTCACCATTGCTGACTTTACGTACTCTTAATCGATGTCTTATTTTACATGCGGCACATTTGAAACTAAACTAAAAAATTTAGATTGAATTGCTTCGAAAATGAAACGTTGAACAAGCGCAATAGTTTCTTAACTACAAAATTGGTTAATTATTTAGTTTGTACTTAACGCATCTGCCGTTAGCTTAGTCAGCAGGCAATAATAGAGAACTAGAATCCAAATCATTAAACGAAACTATCTCTGTTGAGTTGTTCAATACACAAAATAACCAAAATCTATAGTACTGTAACAATTTTTTCTGCAAAATTCCTTGTTTAATGAAAAACAATGATTCTGATTACTTTTGTGCAACACAAATTGAGTTGAAATTTTAATTAACCCACGCACAGATATTTCAGAAATAACAAGTTTTGTTGGTTAAAATTAATCAACAGCAATAGTAAAAACTTTCACGAAGATTTGCACTGACTGGTTTTTTAATAATTTTTTCGTTTAAATTTTACCAAGTACTTTTCTCTAAATGCCTAAACGCAATTACGACGACCGGCGACAACTATGAACAGCAACCACTGTCAAAGTCCTCCGTGGACAAATATGAAACACAATTGCAGCGCCAAGGTAAAGAAGAAGATATCTCTTGATATGGTTTGGTTGTCTCGTACTGTATTTGTGTTGAAAACATACATAAGTTTCTTCCTTTTTATCGGTCCTCCAAAATTGCCGATGGTGTAAGTTACATATATAAATATTAGTGCGGTCGAACGCACTCAATCAACCGCTCTTCAAAATTCATTTTTATACCCTAGATGAAATCTATAGCGTACACTAAGTTTGTCATTCCATTTGTAACACCTCGAAATAATGATGATAGAACAAAATGGATTGGACACCCACGCATAATATTAAAAGTTATTTTGATTTTCGCATGTCCGTCCGTTCGTTCATCCGTCCGTCTGTGCGCACGATAACTCGAGAATGCGTATACTTAGAGAGCTGAAATTCTTTACACGGACTTAAAAAAAAAGTAAAATTAAGTTCGAAAATGAAACAAATCGAGCAACTCCTTCGTGGGGTTGCTATACAAAACTTTCGTTTTCCACTATATATTTGGACACTGCCTGAGAACGCATCGACGTAGAGAGCTGAAATTTGGTACATGGTATTTTCATTGTAATAGCAAACAAAATTTTAAGAATGGACTAAACCGGGCAACTCCTTCTTGGTGTTGCCATATTAAAATTTAGGTTTTTTACTTAATACTGTGAAAATGATCAGTCCAAGACATTTGTATTGTACTAAAAACTTCTTCAGAATATGAAATCCTATAAAATTGGTTATAACTATTTTTTCTGTCCGACAAACCGTTCTAGAAATATATGTGAAAAACCACCTCATTGGACAAAGAAGAAAGAAATGAAAAGTTTGAGAAAAAAAGAAAAAACAATTTTTTTATTTATTAAAAAAATGTAAAAAAATTTAAATTTTTTTTTTTTCATTTTTTCATTTGTTTTTCAAATCACCCAATTTCGCTATTTGGGACCTGTTGATGAGTCAAACCAAGACTTGAAACTTGTCACCAAAAATTAATGAGTTGTGTGATGAAATAACAAATTAGAACATTTTTTAGCTTTTGCTATATACCGGAGAATCCCAAGAAATTCTTTCTTGAACAAATTCATATTTATATATTTACATTTGTTTCTTGTCTCTCATGCTCCGTATTTAGTTACTGTTGGGGGTACCACAACTGCCTTACATATCCTGATTCCATGACTCCAAGAAATACAGGGGATATAGGCACAGCAGTGCTGCAACACAATCAATACACCACACATCTGTGAAAATTTAAACTTGTGACAGACGGACATAGAAGCCTTAGTAATATTGTTCCCGTTGTTAGCCTTTGTGTTCGGAGCCCTAAAAAGGTTAAGTTTTGGAAATTACTAATACATGGGAACATTTTTGCGTTCAGGTATTATTCTGCTCTGGAATGTATTGCTTAGTGCAAATATGGAATATATCTAGGCCTGTGCCTAGGTCTTATTTATTAATGAGTGCGTAAATAAATGAATGTGTGATGAAGTTGTACTGCGGGGGTGAATAAATGTAAAAAATATATATAATTTGTTTATTCTTAACGTAAACGAAATATTTCCGAGCTCATGAAGAATTCAAACTAAGAGGAAATCCAGAAAAAATTCAGAAAAGATAATCGCGCGCGCGAATATATTTTATTGATTTTTTTCTGGATTACTTCTGAATTTTGTCTCTTCTGGATTTTGTCTCTTCTGAATTTTGTCACTTATGGATTTTGCCTCTTCTGGATTTTGTCTTTCTGGAAATCAATTGAAAGTTAGAAGAGATATATTATATGAAAATAAAATTAGGAAAGTGCCATAATAATGAGTTTTTTAAACAGAACAGGTGGTGCATATCTTGTTTACTGCCAGGGTAAACGATACCTGAAAGGGAATAGGGATCCCATTAAGCAAAAACAGAGGCATACAAAAAGTATATATGGAATTTTGATTACAATTGATTTGGCTCGCTGGGATTGCCCACCAACTGGTTATTGTTGGGATATGCGGCCAAACTAAAAATATCTTCATTAAGTAGGTATGGCCGCACAATCTTGATACCTATTTAATTTAGCTGTACCTGACCGTCGATTTGCACGGTGGATTGAAGAACGAATCCGTACCGTGTAAACTGAAACCATGTAACTTGAAATTCTGCAATTAAATTCAAGTTATATATTGAAAAAGTAGACATCTAAAGTAAAACAATATTACACATATATTAATATATTTTGATATTTTAAGTAAGTAGTTTTTCATAAATGCATGTTCGCTTTAAATCGAGAAAACAAAAACATAATTAGTATTACATGAATTAATTCAATAAAGTTAGAGGTTATCCACTCTATTGAAAAAGGTTTCCTCTTTAAACAATCTACGCTGACTGTTTTTATCGAAGTAGAAGATGCCTTTAACAATGTCCTTCAAATAAGTTCACTGAAACGCTAACAAAACATTTAGGGAACCGGTCCCTAAAACACTGGATTGCACACACGTTGCACAAAAGATCTATCTTTCCCTAACTGTACGGATGATCTCTAACACTCTAAGACTTACCCGGATGGGTACAAAGAAGTATTGTTGCGCTGACGACCGGGTTATCTTAGACACCGGTAGGTACGAATCTGAACTCTGCGAACTGGTGCAGAATGCAATCTGAACGGCCTGGGGTACGGATTTCGGACTTTGCTAAGAAATTGAACACTCCATTGAAAGAGAGAGTAAAATATCTAGGTATTATATTAGGTAGAAAATTAAGCTGGAAACCACACAATGAGGACAGAGTGAATAAAGCTCTTCAAACCTTCGCGATGTGCCGCAGATCCATAGGGAAAAAAGTGGCGACTTAAACCATGGATGATCCTTTGGATCTATACTGGCATTATCCGACCCATGCTAACCTTCCGTTCTGTGGTGTGGTGGAAGGATATGGAGCTCGTTAATCATCGCAAGATATTGGAGAAGATTCAAAGATTGTGTCTCCTTAGTGTAAGTGGCGCTCTCAAGTCAACCAGCTCGAAGGCTCCTGGGGTCATCCTCAAAACATTCCCGTTCATATACACGTGAAGAAGGGGGCGTCAATCGCTGCACTGAGGCTGCATCTCAATCGGAGCTGGATTTACACTGGTACAAGAGTTCCACATGAATCCATCTTTGAATTGGTGTAGTCCATCGTATTTCCTCAAGACTATGCTGAGGAGCAACTTTAAATCGAAAATTCCAGATAGGGCAGAATGGGAATCACATTCTGTGCTTCAACCATTGACAAACCCTATCATATATACAGACGGCTCCAAACTGAAAGAGAACACCGGAGCAGGTGTTTTCTACGAGGAGACTCACATGGAAATTTCCATACACCTTGAAAGCCTTGTAACGGTTTTCCAGACGAAAGTCAAGGCCATCCTTGTAGCGGGAAGGTATATTCTAAACTTAGGTACTAAGAACAAGGAGATTTCAATCTGCTCGGACAGCCAGGTAGTTGTCAAGGCCTTGTCAAAATCTTTTACAACCGCCAAACTTGTATTTGAATGTAAAACTACCCTGAATTCCCTTTCTCGGAACAACGGGATACTGGTGCTTTGGGTGCCAGGTCACAGCGGCATTAGCGGGAATAAAAGGCTGACGAATGTGCTCGGCTTGGTGCAACTTCGTGGGAAATCTCCTCCAAAATTGGGATCGCACCAAAACACCTTTGCCTCTACTATCTCGAATTGGGCCGACTGCCAAAACAGTCGTTTTTCCTTGGATGACCCCTCAGGTAGAACCACAAAGGTGCTGTGGGGCTTAACCAACCCAAATGAAACGGAAGAGTTACTGGAACTAAGCAAGCCAACTCTGAGAACTGTAGTAACAATTCTTACTGGGCACTCTCTTCTCAGGGGCTTGTTGAAGATCTGATATGCAGAGGATGTGGAGAGGATGCTGAAACGGTTACATATTCTTTGTCACTATTCGGCCCCCTCAGGAAAACGTTACAGATTCCTTGGCTCACTCCTCCTGAAAGAACTGCATGAAGACGGAAGCAAGGGTAGGAGGCCAATTTTGAATTTTATTAGAGCGTCCGAGCAATTGCTCATAATGATCCTTGTTGTAGCCTACGTTCCAGGGATCCTTTTCGGATTCCAACCTCGTTTCAATCCAATCCCAATCCACTCCTATTTAATACACTAATACACGCTCCATAAAACGTTCCTGGAAAACATTCTTGCTATTGCTGCAAAAGTCTGCCGTCTGCCATCGCAACTGTGTTTATCCCTTAATTCCTATCCTATTTCTTGCTACATTCTGTTCTGTTGCATTGCGCGCCTTGTTGTCCTCTTTTGAAAGCTCAGACCTCAAGCATAAATATTTTCAAGCTGATTCAAATGAAAGCATGAACGCACAAGCAACCCCATAATATTTCATTGTAGGATGCATTACTACTGAGTAGGCGAGATAACTGTGTACTACACAGTAGTGTTTTTTTAGATTTTAAATTCTAAATTTGCGCGATTTTTTAAATTCAGTTTTTTTATTCAAAAATGTTTGTGACCGTATTAAAGTGAAAATTAGTCTAATATAAATGGAATTTTTCCTCATTTTTTCAGTCGTGTTAAACCGAAACCATCCAAATCGAGCACCGTGCAAATCGAGGACTAGGTGTAATAGGAATAGTAGGACGTTACCGGTACATAGTTGAATACAAGCTCTATTTACACTTAGCTCAATATCATTAATACATGTACTTTTGATTTTCGTTCTGTAAATACTCAGGATTGAATAAAAAATTTAAGCAAATACTTGGACTTCTTGAATTACTTTAGAAATAATAAAGGAAGTCAAACATCAAAATTAAGTTCAATAGATTCGTTTGTTTTTCAAGATATTCGTTCTCTACTTGCAAATATGCCTATTAACAGGTAGAGCTTCATTTGGAAGATAATTCGATAAATGCTTTTTTAAATATGTCTTGAATATATACTAATCTTGAAGTATACTTATGTAAATTAGTTAAGGTAATACCTATTTTTTTTTTTTTAAGTATTCATGGAGTACCTAGAATAAAAACAACTTATAGAAGAATTGATAAACTCAATTTAATTACCTGATCAGTGTACTTAGGCTGGGAAAATCATTAAAATGCTACCACAATAAAGAAAGGATTAAAATAATATCAGTAATGATACGTAACATTGCAGCAATACACCATAGTGACTATTAGGATCTTGTATTACTTATATATGGTGTTTCGTGCATATTCGATGCGATTCCTTGGCGAATGATGATAAATTTCTACAGGATATTCCGGCTCTCTCCAACTCAAAAGTCATATAAATTCATCATGTTTTAAATACATTCGTTAAATCTTGTTAAAAGTGAACCAGTACCTATGGATTTTAGCTATTGTTGGATAATTGATGACCTAATAGTTTCCCAAAAACTATTTCTCCAAAATTCATCAGTTTCCATAAAAGATAAATTCTGTAATAAGAACAAATTTATTAATTTCAAATTATTTTATAATATTTCTTGATTAAGAGCTGCAATTACAATTAAAGTTAAAAAAAGAAAACATGGAATTAGAGTCTTCCACGTTTCCGTCGCTGATCCCTGGAGTAAATAGTAAAATATATTTAGACGTGGTTAGCTATGCAAAATATTAATAAAATAGAAAATTACTCGATAGTAAAATTATTCATTAAGAAGTTGATTCTTCGAAAAACTGTATTTAGTTTCCGGTCCGGTAATCATATGAGAGAAATCGTTTTTCCGAAAATTGGTTTAGTTGGGAAATTCTCCGCAATCGTAAAAAGAGATAATATTCATTATTTTTCATTTTTCATATTTCCAAAATTAATTAATCACATCAACCACCATTTTTGAAACCAGTAACGATATTTATGAAATTCTCATGTAAAAACGAAATCTATGACCATTTTCAGAAATTTCTCCATATCTATTGCCTCCTTCTATAAAAAAAAAAAAATTAAAGAAATCCGCGCAGCGTATTTTTAGTACTATTCTGAGTATCCTGGATCTTCGGGCTTAATCTTGTTCTTACTCTTAATAACCCTAATGCGTTGCTCGAATGCATTTAAATCTTAAATGAAAAGTTTTACGGACTACGGACCTACCAATGTAGAATTTATAAGCAGTTTAGAATTGGAATCGGTTGTTTTTGTTTATTTATTACATAATTTTATTTCATAGCGCCCAAGCATGTATGATTTATTGTACGGCTTTTTACAGGAGGATAAGTATGTTGAAGGAAAGAACGGAAAGTCCATTTAAAGCGACAGTCGATTGTTACTTCCAGCTTTAAGACTTTAAATTAAAAAAAAATAGTAGTTAAATGAAAAAAAAAATGTATTAAAATTCTCAAATCATTTTAAAGGAGCAGATATAAATTTCATTCACAGATTTATCGTTCTTATATATAACATATGATGGAAAAATTTGCAGCCGCTTCTATTTACCAACCGACACATTTTAAGAAGGCGAAAGGGCAGTTTCAAAGCAATCGTTGTACTAAAGGAATAATACTCTGTTCTAATTACAAATTTTCTAACTACATATGCATGGATTTACATGTCTGAATTGGGCTTGATCTTATATAAAACGCACCTATCTGACAAGCACAATTTCAGTGCAGATGCGTGAATAGTTTTTCTGATGGACAATATTGAATTGAAAAAATCTATATTCCTTACTATTAACATTAATAATGAAATATCTGAAGCCCCTGCACGCAATGCTCCCGCTGCAAGCGACGCTCATCCTTTCATCCTTCGAAATACTTAGTCCTAAATCCTAACATTCTAAAATATTTGCACCGTTCTTATGTAAAACCACTGACATGTATAATATGGACTGACTCCATCCATAGAAATACACTGCAGAAAGTGGGCTCACTTCTATATACCATTCTCTTTCGATCTAAGCACCAAGTATCAACTGAGAGAGAACTGTAAACAACCAATAGGTAAGTGGGTTCGTCGAAATAAATGTTCTTAAATTAATTATTTGTTGTAATTAGTGATAAAAAGTATTTTACCAAAGGCAATGTATTCATAGGTACTCTACAGAAATTCGAAAGGTTTTATTAAAATCACTTTTAAGCTTCCCGCCAATGGTTTTTTCAATGTTGGCACCGACGTAAGAACTATTTTTGACACAAAAAATTCTACCTGCATGAAATAACGTATCGAGCAGTCCATATTATATGTATATGCCAGTGTGGAAAACTGTAGAAAGTTTGGTTTGAATGACTCGTGCAGTTTGCATGCATGCTAAACTACTAAGGATCTATTAAAAAATGACTTTTTGTAAAAAAACGTATACTAAAAAATGACACATCATCCACACCACTTAATGCGGAAAACTTCCTAGTACCTCACTACAGTATTGCGGTTGCTACGGTAAGCGACTTACGGCGCTCGATGTTTTTTGTTCTTTTTGCTCAAATTATTTTGTATGATGACCCCCTAATTTCAATGCTAGATCTGCCACTTTGAAAGACAGTATCTAAAATTTCTGTTTTATAGAGTAAATTGTCTAAAAGAATTAAACAAGAACAAGTTGCAAGTTATAAAAATAAAACATAAAAAAATATTTAATCATCCAATTCTTACTAACTTTCGAATACTACAATAACGCTAACAATTTAGCCTATCAATTGCATTCTAGCCTAGAGTTTAAATAAATCTATCCTAAGCTGAAAGATTTGCTTGAATTTCATGCAATTCAGCTATTTTACAGATACTCATACTTGTTCCGCATCTACGTTGTGTATTTGCGCAACCCTAATACATATCAAAGATACCCAGTTTCGAAAATCCATTTTCCCGCTCTGGAGGAATCCTACATAAACGAGTACTGCGGATATGCAAGTTATGCATATATGTATTCATTTTTCTTCTTTTGAATACGGTTGAAGTTTTCTGATGAGTTCCTATGAGCTTTTCGATGAGCATACCATGAGCAATTTCATATTCATAATTCATGTGCATTTTCACGAAATTATGATTAGTGCCTTGTCTTGTATTTCTTAAAAAAAACAGTAAATATTTTACTTCTGACGCGTAGTTGAAAATAGTATACGTTTAAGAAAGTGAAATGAATTGTCTAACGTAAGATCATTTTATATTTTGAATAGGTATAAATATATAGGCCAAGACGATTTACTTTCTAGTTCGTCATAGTCTCCTTGTATGGCAGGTACGCTGAAGATCATTGAAAACTTTGAAAAACACTCTTTCCTATCCACTGAGCTATGACTGGTCATCAAAAGCAATGAATATTTCCATTATTTCATCATGAATTGACTGATTAATCAGTGAGTCTTTTCGTTATGTCAACAAAAAAATAATGTAACAACGCATGGAACTGCTCATCGAGTGATTATAGAAAAGCTTATTATGTTGAAGAAAAGTATATAATGAGCTCAATCTCGAGTCAGTACCTTCATCTAAGGTCTCATGATAAACTCATCGATAAAATCATTAAGTTGTGTCTAATAGCGAAAGGAATTGAATGTCTTCAAAACCGCTGGTTCTGGTGATTTCTCCCCTATGTTAATTAAAAACTGCACCTTTTGTTAAGTACTGACATTTTTTAACTCAACAAGATATTACCCGTAAGATGTTAGTAACTCCTCTAACTATCAACCAATTACAATCAATTCGATTCTTCTTTCACAGTTCTTTGAATAAAAGATTTATTAATTCAAAACTAATGAACTATCTAAAAACTAAACGTTTTATGAATGATCGTCAATATGGCTTCCGTTCTGGACGCTCATCTTGTGCTCACTAATTTTTTTTTTTTAGTGAAACAGTGGATTCGTAGTCTTCATAATTTTATGAGTCTGAAATCAGTGATATAGGTACATTACTCTATAACCATTGATATAGACCCTGGCATACTATTCTTTTAGGTAAACTTTTCCCTTCTCTTCTACTCTGTATTGAAAGTTTTGTTTTTATCTTGTCTTTTAATACGGGTTGTATGTGACCTCCGAAATTCCTTGTATTAAAACCGGCATGCTTTGGAGATATATTATCTCTTGTACTTTTTTCTTGATTTTAATTAACGATCTACTCCTACTTTCAGTCTCATCCCAAATTTTGCTGATGACAGTACACTTGACTATGCCTACCTCCAACGTGAAAATGTTTTTCAGTTTGTCCTCACAAATACCTGTAACTTTCCATTTACTTCTCTCAGCTTAAATCCTTCATTGGACTCTTTTATCTGTTCTTAGTAAAAGTTTTCAATCAAATCTACAATTTTAGATAGACTTCGGACCACTGAGTAAAAGATTACTCATTCATTACAGAATAGTAGGTAATGTGTATTCAGTAGACTGCTTAAGTGTGTACTCGAGTACAGTCGTAAAGAATTATGACTCTATATATTATCCTTTATATTTTGTCTTGAGTTATCAGCTACGTTATATTTTGTTTTCCAGATGTTGTCACTAAGTGGGTCTATTACACTACCACTACGATACAGCATAATCGCAGGAAGAAAGACTTCTATATCTGGTGGCGGTTATTCTGAATGCTGTATATCCCATTTAAAAAAATCAAACTGCAGGTGTTATCGGTTTTGGAGATGTTAGTTTAGATATAGATTTTGAGGTCACGGTATATGTATAGAGTAATGAAGTTGTTGTCATTAGGATTACGATTTTTATTTTGGCTCATGGGGTCGAGGTCCACCATAGCTATCGAAGCATTCTGTTGACAATAATAGCAGAGGAAAATGGAACTAGTTATAACTGAAGTTACATAGTGTTATGTGTTTATTTGATGAAAATACCCCGAGTTTCTGATTCCGATAAAATCTTTCTATTTCAGGATCTAAAAAACAGGCCTTTAACTACTACCTGAATATTAAGATCACCGGAAGGCAACATTAGGTATAACAGATCCGCGCGCACACATACACATCCCAGGCACAATGAATCCATTAGTCGGACAGAACAATATGAACACTTGCCCAAACTGGAAATATACGCACACATATATACATTCCAAGCATAATACGAAACCAACATAGTGTTATACATTGAACGTTATACGTAGAGTAGTAGTAGGTAGCTTAAAGTAGCTTATAAGTCGGTAGTTTATGTTTTGCTATTGCAAAACACAGATTAGTTTCCATTACCTAAATTTTCCTACCACCTTGAATTTCATAGTCAGAAATACTCTAACTATGAATAATACTCAGGTAAGATGGTAGCCGTAGTAGAGTAAATGCTCGCTTTTGGGATGGGAAAAGACATGCTGATCTAAAATTTCCTCACAAAATAAAATATAAACAAATGTACAAAAAAAAAAAAAATTAAATAATCTAAGTGCACCTATATTCTGGTTAGAGGAGCCAAGGCTTACACATAAAATTATCACATGCCATTAAAAGAACAAAAAAAAAAAAAATAAAATATATAGGAAAAAATTAACAATAATTAAAAGTACAGAGAACACCTGAAGCTAACTCGGTGCTCTAGTGTGGACAGACAAAAGGCCTTGTTCCGAAATGACTTTAACATCTGTTCCACAAAATAAAGTGGTAGCTGAATTGCTCTCTCAAGATACTTAGTACCGCAGTGGTGACTTCAGTTTGGTTTATTTAGAACAGCGAAGACGTCGAAAGTCGGCTCGCAAAAAAAAAAAATTGAAAATTAAGCTGCAAAGGAGGAAAAGAGGAATTTAGGACCAGCGTAATGCCTTGCCTGTAAATATTGTTTTGGCTTACCTAGTTACTCGACGATTGAACAGTTCTGCTAAATAAACTTTTTGGTCTAGTGGATTTATTTTTAATTCGAATAAATTGTGAAATAATATATATACTATATATGTGCGTAAACTTAATTACTTTTGAATTCCGCAAGTCATGCCTTATCTCGTTTTGCGTAGTGAGAATAAAAGTGAAGTGCTAATAAATAGGAATCGCTGTATTTTTCTATCGAGTTTCGAGATATCTAAAAAAAAAAGCTAGAATTGGTCTAAAACACCAATTCTTATGATACTCTAGCCTAGATGAATGCCCGTATAAA
This sequence comes from Dioctria linearis, assembly GCA_963930735.1. NCBI lineage: Eukaryota > Metazoa > Arthropoda > Insecta > Diptera > Asilidae > Dioctria > Dioctria linearis. Next base: position 64,121,694 of record OZ005740.1, read on the forward strand.
ATTTCGTATGGTCACCGATCTATGCAAGTTTGATTTTTGAATTGGTTTTTCGCAAATATTTCTAGAACGGTTCATCGGATAGAAAAAATGATTATAACCAATATTATAAGATTTCGTATACTGAAGAGGTTTTTCGTACAATAAAAATAATGTCTAGGTCTATTCGTTTTCACAATATATGTAAAAAACATAAATCTTTATATGGCAACACCAAGAACGGGTTGCCCGATTTAGTCCATTTTTGAAATTTTATTTGTTATTACTATAGAAACACCGTGTACCAAATTTAAGCTCATTATGTCGACGCGTTCTCCGGCAGTGTGCAAATATATAGTGGAAAACGAAATTTTTGTATAGCAACTCCACGAAGGAGGTGCCCGATTTGTCTCATCTCGAACTTAATTTTACGTTTTTTTTTTAAAGTTCGTGTACAAAATGTCAGCTTTCTACGTTAACGCGTTCTCGAGTTATCGTGCGCACAGACGGACAGACGGACGGATAGACCGACATTCAAAAATCAATATTACTTTTAATTTTAATCCAATCCATTTTGCTCTACCATCATTATTTCTGTGCGTTACAAACGGACTGATAAACTTAATATACCTTATAGATTTCATCTAGGGTATAAAAATCACGTGGCGTCCCACTAAAATCTTACGCAGTATGCATCAGTGCAGCGTAACAATAGTATACGACCTAAAAAAAAACTACGAAAACAAGCCTTCCGTTCATTTATTTATTTGTAAAACAAACAAAAATTGAAAAAATATAACAGAAATTATTATTTCAAGAAGTATTACAGTTTTATAAAACCTTTTCCATGGGCCTTATTAAACTACCAAAGTATAATGAGGACCAATGCCAAAATAAACTTTTTCAAAATCTAATGAGCGGAATGATTCCCTTTAAGCTTGCTAAAACTAAGCAAATCAACAGAATTTGGTTATTTTTAATAATTTCCAGTAAAAATAAAAATGGGCTCTTTTAACCCCCAGGAATATATAAAAAGGTCCCTTACAAGTTTAGTTAGAAATTTTTTAACTACAACAGACTAAATCCGAACAGTCTTCAATTTTTGCAACAAAAATAATGTCATAACCATAATCTTATATAGGAACATTAGTTTGATTGAGAATAGAGGTTATAGGTTACAAGTAATAAGGCACACGGTCTAATCCAGTGGGCTTTATTAGACCTATTATAAGATTTTCCAAAATTACTCATTAATCAAATACGCACAATGCTGGGTGATAATAAACACCGAACTACATTACGTAACAAACTAAACAAGTTACTACATGTGGAAATAGTAATTAAACAACAAAACTTTCGATTTTGTCTAAGCGAAAATTATAATTCCAAGCAGCTGTACCGTGTCCTACCGTTCGCTACTGGTATGGCAAGATGGTGGCGTGAGTTGCCACATACACCCTCGACGTCGTTCGTGTCGAATTTAAATGGGTGTCACACAAGGAGCGGCGCGGCGCGGCATTTTTGAGTTGCCGCTGTTCTTGCAAAATTAAATCTATAAGTAACACCGAGAGCGGCGCGAAGTGGCACGTCACGCACGGCAAATTAGTTGCCGCGCGGCGAATTTGGAGATTACTCAAAAACACAATTTTGCCGCAGCCACTGGCGGCTAAATTCCTTTCTCATTCGAAATAAGTCCGCACAATTCGCTAAATGAGGCTTTTTGCTTTCTTAAGTATTTGTAATCGAATCTCATCACTTGTCTCTGATTTTCTTCAACCAGAGCTACTAATAATAGAATTTCTTCCTCGGAACTAGAGTACATTTGGATAAAATCTGCCGCTCTCGATGTGAACACTCTATTTTGCCGCGTGCCACCGCGCCGTGCCGCTTTCGGTGTGACCAGGGCTATATTTTACTGCGTGCCACCACGCCGTGCCCCACCGCGCCGCGCCGCTCCCGGGGTGACCAGGGCTTAATACAGGTGTGCACAAAGTATGAGGTTGCTGCGATTCATTTTAGTAGGAATTTTTAAATGTGGGCCTTACTACCCTTTGGGCTTTATTTGCCGCAGGTACCTTAATACAGAAGCCCCCAGAGCTTAACTACGAATGATAGAGTTAAACTTAAGACTCGATTATAAAATATACGAGTCTTAAAAACCATTGTGCCACAATTTTCACATTTCTATCTATTCTATATGTTCTATGTGTGTAGCTTTTGATGACTAACATTTTTGGTTAAAGCAAAGTTAATATATCTCAATTTTATGTCTTAAATCAACTCAAATCATTTAATCACAAAAAGCTTTTAAAATAATTCGCTCAAGCGATGAGAGATCCTTTCAATAAACGAAATCGCTTTTTAAGTAAATCTACTTTATGCAAATATAACTGACCGCAAAACAATTCTGGCAATTTTACAACACATTACTTTTATGACAATATTCGAATCGTTGGTCAACAAATTTTAAGATTTATCTACACCTGTAATTCGATGACAAAACTAATTTACACTTTTCCACTTTAACCCTCTACATGTACCTAACTGCCCATTACGTTCTCAGAACAACAAAATTGACGTGTTTTTAAAGATTTTGTAAAATGCAAACATTCCGGACATTTCCGTCCTCCCATCATATAAAGTTGTTTATTAAGCGGCCGCGACCATCTTTTCCATTAATATTATTTGTGGTTTGGCTAATCCCAGTCAGGGTTGATTCGATATAAAAAAAAAATATAATTTTAGAAATATTTTGATGATTTACTTTACCTTAATATGAAAAAAAAAATGAGAGTTTAATTTCTAAGAGAATGAAGTTCTTCCATTTGATTCTGAAAACTTTTTGAACTTGTTGTGTTGACATTGTTTTAACAAAAGTTCATTCACCAGACTCGATAAATAAGTGAAGATGTCAAATAAATTTTAAAGCCACCGACAGACTCGGCAATTGCAAAGATTACGCGAGAGAAACCTTGTCACGTAAAAGTGATAAATGATGTTGTGCAACGTGTCTGTTTGGTGTTCTAATGAATGAATAAAAGGAGATGCTGATAAAAACAAATTTAAATAATTTGCCGAAAAACACCTGCACTAGTTTTTTGCTCGAAGGATGCCTCTCGACGAATGGTTTTAATCTCTAGATTTTTTGATAGTTTTTTTGCTTTTAGAACTACCAAATCGGACTTTGACTTTTAAGTTTTGATAAATAACTTACTTAAAAACAAACTTCTAGACGCAACTGACGCAACATTTTCAATTTCTATATTTTTTTTACAGATTTTGTTGTTTATGATATTTATTGGGATTTTTTTTCTAATTTGTATTGGGTCGCTTCAGAAATCTTCAGATTTGAAAATTACAAATGAAAAATTTTAAATTGTTTAAAATTATTTGCTACGAAATAGGTAGGCAATTTATTTATTTTATTTTCTTTAAACTTCAAATTCATCCGGTAAATTACAGATTCTAACATAAATCCAATTACATATAATCTACCGGTTAACAGCGATATATTCCTGTACAGCTACATACTCATCATGAAACTAGAGAGCTAATTACCGGGTATGAATTCAATATTCTAAAACTAGGAGAAAATAATAGGCATAAGAAATATCCAATTACAAGTTGAATACAGAAGGAAACTAGTACTAAATACTTGATATTAGATCAATGTTCTAAATTTACTTTGACTAAACTACGAGTTTGCAAATCAAGAATAAATCTATAATAAAAAAAAAGGAAATGAAAGGGGTTAAGATTATCTGGGCTGTCTGAACTCATTTATAGTGAGTCTTTTGAATGTCAAAGGACTATTGCTAAACAAATCAATATCGAAAAACTTATTGTTAAATGATTTTTGAAGTCTAAATAATGGAGACTTTTCTATTAAATTTGTTCTATGGGTAGGTAAATAAAATAAGTCTTGCTTCCTCAATGTCCTGGATGGGACACTAAAATTGAGCTTAGATAAAAAATAAGGACAATAAATATAACCGTTAACCAGTTTCAAGAGGAACGTTACATCCCAGTACAATCTTCTAATATCAAAGGACAACAGGTTGAATCTAGCAAGTCTGTCCCCATACAAGCTATATGATCGTTCGAACTTGTAGATCAGAAATCACGGGAATTTCCTCTGAACTGACTCCAATTGATCTGAGTATGTTGAGTAGAAAGGGTTCCAAACTTGAGAGGCATATTCCAAAATACTTTTTTCTGAAAAATTGACAAAGGTAATAAAAGAAGATGGAGACGAAAAGAATTTTCCAGCACGAAATATGAAACCCATTAATCGAAAAGCTCATTAATGTATATCAAGAAAATGTATGGACCAAGTACTGTTCCCTGCGGAACACCTTAGAGCTTTTCATACGGGTTAGAATACAGCTCATTGAAGGCTACTCTAAACAATCCCTATTGAGGAGATAAAAATGTAACCAGGAAATAGTATTCGGATGGAATCCCAACCGCGCCATCTTGCCTAAAGCTATCTTGTCACTTATTTTGTCAAAGACTTTAGAAAAATCAGTGTAAACACAGTCAACTTGTTTCCCTTGGCCTGGATAAAAACCGTGCTGATTATCCGAGATAAGTGCTTTTGCTAGGGGAAGGTTATAAATAACTTTTTTAAATATTAATGCCAGGCTACTGGAAATGGACACAGGACGATAATTAGTAATTAATCTAGGATCTCCTGATTTGATAATAGGTGTAACAAAACAGCGCACAGTGGATTTCTTTTTATGGGAGGTGCGTCAAATATATATATCTTTAAAAAATATAAATGCTGGGAGTATAAAGGAAAATATTTCAGTAATAGCATATATTTTATCATACAATCCAAAATAATAAAAACAATACATTAAAAATTAAGGTAATAAAAAACATTATTTTACACTTCAGTAAAACTATTAGTATTATCAAGAAACATACAAAATTATTATTACTAAATAATTTTTAATTACTTAATGAACTAATAAACAAAGAATTTGAATATATAAATAAGAAAATACTTTTAATAATAAATGTTGTGCTTACTTTTGCCTAATGACTTTTAACCCTAAGTTTATTTGTCATAGCAATTTACCTAGTATCCTAATAAATATTTGTAAACCTAGTCTATGTCATATATATTTTTACAGTATTAATGATAATAGACCCTTACACATAGTATTTTACTTCTTTCGCGGAATTTACACATAGTATTTTACTTCTTTCGCGGAATTTTTCTTAAGCCCGTAATAATCGGATCGGAACTTAAAAGAAGTCCATTGATTAAGTCTGTATTTGTAGCGACTCGTGATGTTTTGCTCGTATGATTAAGTCGAAATGTTTCTATATCTTAATTTTTGGCATGAGCCGCTTCCTCTGACAACTCTCCGATAGGCAGGAGAGCAAAGCCTATCACATCCGATCCATGGATAAGAATCTTGTGAACTGACGCAGGGAGATTGTACCACGGATATTTGCTAACAAGTAATCTGGCTGTTTCCGTAGCAAACTCTTTTAATTTCAAGGAGTTTATTTTATAACCGGATAAAAAATCTTTTAAAATTATCGCACACCTGTCAATCAGACGTTTGTCCAGTCCTGTTATTTCCGCTGAAATATCAGAGTTGGCGATAAAATTTCGTGCTTAGATGTTCCACTTCGGATAACAGTCGCAAGGGAGAGGAAATTTTAAAAGTAGAATAATATTATTTAGTACATAATGTAAGTTATAGAAACAGTAGAATTATGAATATGTAATCATATAATCTTTGGATGAATGTCACCAATACCTAATTAGTTTGAATTATTGGAAAATAATGCACCCTAAAGACTTCTCTGGTAGACAAATTATTATGAGCTCATCAATGAGCTCCTCATGAGTACTCATAGTCATACAAAATGATGTTCGTGTTAGAATAAAAACTGGGCAAAAATCATTTATTTACTTGTTCACAGATAATGTACATGTTGTGTGATTAGAAATGTATACCTTGGTTCTATTTTACGCATATTACAATTTAGATAAGCACATCGATGAGTATATAAAGAGTGTCTGGTTTCAAATTGGGCACAATAGACCCACTAGAGGTCTAAGTAATGCAGGCTAGCTGGTTAGCGGCACTCCTCTTACCTAACCTAACCTGGTTTCAAATTAATCTCACCTATCTTTCGGCTTAAGTTTCAGAAAATGAATTGAACAACCTGTATGATTATTCAGGATCCTGTAAAACAGTTAATTCAGCCCAGTGGCTGTAGCTGAAGGAACTTAGCCACTCAAGGATTTGAGCATAAAGTCCTATTCAGCATATTGCACGAAAGTTTGCCCCGAAAGAACAAATTTAAAAAATTAGAGATGCTAAGCTGGAGGGATGATGAGGGCAGTTTGTAGAGGTCTATGATACTACAGGCTGCTCTCGCGTAAATTTTTTCGTTCGTTCGGTTATTAATTTTTAATTCGGTTTCGGTCTCGGTGCTAAATTGCAAAATATATATGTTGGAATTCGATCGTTTAGAAAATAATTGTTATTAGACTATTTTGGAAATTGAAACTTCTTGGAACTGCCACTTGCCAAAATTCTGACGTAAATTTTTTGTTTTCTATTTTTTAGGGCATTTTCAAAATTTTTGTATCCGTTTATATTGTCTCTTTTGAGAACATAATGTTACCTTTATGTTCTTTTACCTGTTAGTGTTTAGTTTGTTTTTGATGTCCCTATTGACTGTTATGTTTGCAATTTTTTAGGTTAGCTAGTGTCTTTTCTGTTGGTTTTTATCCCCTTTATAGCCTTTTGCCTTTTATGTTTAAAGAATGTTGAAAAGAGCCAGAGTGCCAACAAATAAACAGCTTATTTAAATAACAACAAATTTAATAATATTAATAATTTATTTATGGGCTACGTACAAAAGATTTACAATCTTTTGTTTGTACTATAAGATTCATTGGTGCTAGAAGTATAACACTCAATAGCAAGAATTCAATAATTAAAGATAAATCATAAGTAGACAATATAGAAAAATTATAATGATGCTAATAATAAATAAAGTAAGATAAAAGTAATAACTAAAGAAATAAAGGAATAAAAAGAATAAGAATATGAAATTAGTAATAAACAGAAAATAGGTGAGATTCATTAACTCACAAATGCATCTTAATAAGCTTCTTAAATGCATTGACAGTACAAGCACTCTGAAAGTTTGATGGAAGACTATTCCAAAGTCGGGCAGCCTGAACAAGAAAAGAACTCTCCACGACCGATTTTCTGAATCGCGGACATATGATGTTACGATTGCGTGGTGAATTCGATAACTGGAAAAATTCCCTGCGATATTCAGGTGTATTTTGATTCAATATATTAAAAAGAAGAGTTAATGCTCGTGGGTTAATGTAAGAATCCAGAGAGCAACCAAGCAGTTGGATTCTATTTGGTGACACACGGTCAAATCTAAGGAGACCAAAAATGAAGCGGAACGGGCACATACACTATCTCATTTTGGGAGAACTGCGCTACCAAAAGTAAGGTACGGAATGATTAATGTTTTCACAAGCTTCATACGAATTTTCTTGGCAAAATATTCGCTGAAAGCCATAACCTACGCAGTCCAGCATACACCTTTCTGATCACCATATTAACGTTATCGCAATACTTCATCACACTATTTAAGACAATCACAAAATTATTAACCCTATTATGTAGCGGCAGTATAACTCTGTTTACAATTATTGGTGGATAAGGCGTAAAAGGCAATGCACTTCAATTTAGCAGGGTTGAGCACTAGTCCATTTAATAACGACCAATCGCTTCTTCTATCTAGCTCAGAATTCATTCGCGTAATGCAGTCCTCAAGATGTCCTATAGGCCTACTAAGATACAATTGCACATCGTCGGCATTCAGATGTACTTCAGCATCTTCTAACACTTGTAGGAGGTCATTTATAAATGGGCTAAACAATAAAGGGCCTAGTACTGATCCTTGAGGAACACCACAGAGAACGGGTAACGAACCAGAGACAGCTTGTCCTACCTTAACTCGCTGCTGACGATCAGATAAAAACTCTCTTACCAACACAATGGCAGAAGAACTGGACCGATATCTGATGGAGAGCTTCTGTAGAAGTAAACTATGATCAACGCTGTCGAAGGCCTTTGAGAAATCGAGAAGAACAAAGGCGATAAACTCATTCTTGCTTAACGCAGACCTTATATCTGTGGAGACTTTTAATATTGCTGTTTCACAACTGAAAGAAGAACGAAACCCTGATTGCCAGCGCGTAAACAATTATTGCTTTCCACGTGCTCAAGAATTTATTTATATATTAGTTTCTCCAGAACCTTCGATAAAAGCACAAAATACTTATAGGTCGGAAACCGGATGGTAATTCTAAAGTACAAGCTTTTCTGGAATTGGTAAAACTGTTGCTACTTTCCACGCTTTAGGAAAAGCGGATGACATCAAACACGTGTTTATAATATGAAGCATAACTTTCTCGATTAGCGGCAGCAACACCATAATAAAGCGAGGAGCTAAGCTGTCAGGGCCAATCGCTTCCGATCTGATAGAAAAGATTGCGGAAATCAGTTCATCAAGGCAAAACCCACAAAAGGAGAAAGAGTTGTTGTTGCTCACTTGTGAGAGTGATGAGCTTGGTAACCTAAGCGGATTTAATTGTTTCGCTTGAGTTCTTGGGGATGAATTGTTAGAGGAGGTTAAAAGGAATTTAAATCATTCGCTTCAAGTCCGCAGGCAGGGCCTTCAAACGATAATCACGTTATCTATGCGATTGATTTTGACGGAACTCTCAATTGCTGTTTTTGTAACCCCAAACCGGAAATTCATTTTGGTTTTCTTGACTTCGGCAAAGCAAAAAATCACTATGAGAATCAAGTGATAACGTCACTTAGGTTACATGATTCTGAGACCCATTATCATATTGATTCTGTTTAGGTCAATCTGTGGAGAACCGGAATTAAAAACGACAAATTTCGAGTTTAGTTGGTTCTGATGATTAGCTTTGCAGCTTTGCACTTAATTTGACTAATGCAAATTTCCAATCTCAAATATGCTAAATTACTCCAGAACTCTTTAATATATATAGCAACATATTAAATTTCGATCAGAACTATCCTTTCTTTGATCTTCCCATTTCCCCCTTCACCGTCTTCCCTAGGTTGCGAGCATAATGGCAAATTTAAGATATTTAAAACATCATCGATTGAATCCTTCGAATGAAACAGTGTGGACCCAATTTTCTAGCGCTCTTCGTTTTTAGAAAGGCTTACCAAAATTATGTCCTTGGTTTCTTTGATCGCTGAGTCCAGTAAATAACAGATTCTGAGGTTGGGTTTGCTCACGCTAGTAAAGTTAATTCGGACAGATTATCTTCGCCTTGGGCTTGATATAAAACTGGCGAAAGTTGAAAAAATGAAGCATAAAAAGAAAATTTATCAGACTCCTATTCATAAGACAGTCATAATTTGTGACTATAAAAAAAACAAGTTTCTTGTCGCCAAAAATTTATAATTTTTTGATGAATTTCACTGCATTTATGAGTTATTTAAATAACTGCTTTCTGGATATAACCGTACCATATTTTATTACAGTTAAACGATTTTTTAAGTCGATTATTTCATGAGGGGGAAAGGGATACACATACATCATGTAAAACAGCACAAGCTCTTGATAAAACGCCAAATATAATGCTAAGCACACGAATTCAAAGAAGTTAACTTACACTTTGTCTAGCTCTTATAATAGCTGAGCTTATTGTGTGACGTCACTAGTTGTTAAAACAAGGCAAATTCGAACAGGTCCTTTGTTAGGTCTATATCTTTAGAAAATTCATATAGGCAAAATAGGGGGTCATTTTTATGAAATTGGGGTGAATCGTGAAACTTTCCTTTTCGGGTGCGAGATAACGATTTAGTAAAGTTTCGACCTTACATTTCGAAAATTCATATAGGGAGTAGTCAGTGGTGTAATTGAGTAATTTATTTCCACATTATACATGACTGCTTTTAATTATAGAAGCCCAATGTTTGTATATAAAATCAAATATTGTAATGTAAAGACTACATTTGTATATGCATTCAATAATTAGTATTTTGTTGCATTCAGTAATCAACGCTATTTATGCTTGATCTGATCAACGCAGCATTAGTTTCTTGCACACTACAATAATTTTGTATTTAGAAATTTCGATTTGATATTTGTTGTATAAATACTCATCAACGTTTGCATATCTGTGGATATTTTCAGAATTCAACTCAATTCGAAGTTCAACCAAATTCAAAATCATATTTATTCAAGAAATTCAAAACTATATTTATTCAAGAAATTCAAAACAACAAACAAACATAATATAAAGGTTAAGAAACTACATATATTTACTGCGCAATAGCTTAAATATTGGAAAAAAAGAACAAAAACTTCACTAAATATAATTTGAATAAAATAAAAATAAAATAAATAAAAATAATTTTCTGTGAACATCTTATTCCGGTTCGACGAACCGGATATTATGCGATATAATTAAAAAATCATCAAAATAATATAAATCTTGAATTAATTAATTATACGAATTATGTCTTTGTCTTTTTGTCGAAGTGAAAAAAACTTTGGAATTTTCCCTTAATACCAAGTGACTGATTTGTCGCATGACCATAATACAATAATATTATATTAAGTCGTAGAACTAGGACTATTTAGTTAAAATCAATAACGACTTAGTTGTTTGACAGTCGTATTAAAAAATTGTATATGAATTCCCATTACTCAGTTGCCATAACAACAATATCAGGAAAAGTATAACAGTGAATGTCTTGTTTATATAAATAATAATAAAAAAGTATAATGGATATAAGAAAGAGGAAATGAATTACCTAAATATAACACGCTAGTGTTAAAGGTATTCGGTTGTTATATTTCTATGCGTAATAATAACAATAAAACTATATTTCACTTAACATATTATGGCAATATGAATGTATACATATAAAGTATTTTATAAAATCTACATAGTAAATGGAGTTTTAATAAATGCATACCATTTAGTAATAATGTAAATTATTAAAATACAAAACCAAACTGCTCAAATATTTACAAAATACTCTATGTCCAGGATTCGGAAGAATCCTGTTATTAATATAACCAAGAAAAATTGTTGATGTCTACACATGTACTTTATACTTTTACCAACCTAAAGAAACAATATACTAGAGGACTATAGTCAGCCAGCACATGGGCACACATAATAAAAATATTTATCTGTTTGAAATTTTTGAAAGGATAATGCAAATTTTGGTACCCCTCTCCAATAGCCATGTGTAATACATTATTGGATAGCTCTTTTAAACTGAATAGAAGTTAGTATTGCACCCAAATCCCAGTCCGTTTAAAGTTATACTGTCCTATACATGTCAGCTTTAGGAATACCAAATAACATATTTTTTGGTTATTTCATAACCCACTGCTATTTTGTGCATAATTAGGAATGAGTCAGCGTCACATACTATTCAGAAGGCGATCTTGAGTTCACTCCTTTATCCCTTTCCTCCCACTGCTATATGCATGTCGGGTAGACGCGTACGCACAGGTATCAGTTAGTGCAGTCGTTCGTTTGTTTTGTGACTATAAACTGTGCATTATTGAAGTGCTTACAGATTGGAAGTTTCCCGCAACTGTGTAATGTGTCCTAGAGGATTCTACCATGGAAGATCACAGCGATATTTTTTGATTGTTAATCTCCCAAGAATGCGAACAGAGTTTGCAACATATATTAAAGAAAATGCAATATTAGAGGTTACTACGTGCTTCATCGATACAAAGATAAAATGTTTATTACTAACGTCATAGTATTTTTACTGAGCGCCTACTTATTTTTCAGGTTTTATTTGACAACACGCAGAGTGTGTGTCAGAGGTGTTGGTCTGAAAATGCACTGATACCACCTTCTATACAAGAAGTACACGAGGAACCGCAGCAACAAAATGTGGAAAAACTTCACGTTCCCGAGTATTCGAGAGCATCTAATATTTCCAGTCATTGTATTTTTAGCAACTGTCCTAATCCGATCCGTCATAGAATACCATAATTTATAAAGATGCACATATTTTGTGGATTCAAGCTGTACATTACCGAATTTGATAGATTGTGTCTAGAGCACCTAGAGAGCAATAACTGAGCCGATGTCACTCATGACTTCAATGCAGCCTAGTTTAGTGATATTTGTGATGCATTTATGGACCGGACTCAGTTGCGATTAATTCGATTGCATTTTGGAACATTGTTCCTCACTAAGCCAGAGAAGCCGCCTTAGGTATATTTCTCACAAAACTGCGAACTGGTGATTCTGGTGAGAGACTTGCGACATTGTTTAATATGTCAAGGCGAAACCTTGAGCGGTTGATTGCTATAGCCCGTGAATGCCTTATCAATCCTTTATGTAGGACTGGACCATGTAGATAAAATTGATATTGTAGATCGAAACCTGACTACACGAAAAATTATATATGGAGACGATGAAAACACAAAATCAATTGTTATATGCGACGGGACTTACATCTATATACATATTTCAGCCTCAGTTTTATAGCTTGCACAAGTTTAAAAACCTTCTAAAGCCATTCCTGATAGTCACCACAGATAGATATGTAATTGATGAAAAAGGATCATTCGCTGCTACGAAGACAGATGCAAACATCATGAGTGATATTATGTATATTGGTGAAAATCCAATCCATTATTTGCCTGAATCAAACGACGTATTTATTTTTGATCGAGGGTTCAGAAAACGATATTGAAGCTGCTAGCTAGGAATACTATGTTCCACCCTCAAAGGATAGACATAAATCTCAACTGAATACTGATCAGGCAAACCAATCTCGATTGGTCACTATGTTTCGTTGGGTGGTGGAGGTCGTTAACGGGAGATTTAAGCGTTACTTTAAACTATTGCACCAAAAATATCTCAATAATACCTTGCCACATATGTTTTCCGATTTTAGAATCGCTGCCGCTATCCTAAACCACTTCCATGCATCCATCATAGATAATCAATACGCAGAAGTCTTCGTCCTGTAAATAAGGGAGAAGAAAGATACACTTAATGTTTTATATGATTACGTGGAAAGAAAACGTTTGAATAGTAGACGAGCAGATTTTTTAAGGTTGAAAGCAAACGATTTCGATTCATTCATTAAAGAACAAATTTTTTTATTAACTTTGGGAACATACCAAATGAAACTGGCAGGTCTTACTGCAGCGAACATTTACACAACGGAATATACACAATAGAGGTATACCGAGAAAATGTACTGGAGGATTTACCTCAATACGGCATTAATCTTCATTCATACGGCATTAATATTCATGCTCTTAAATGGTCGCATCCAGTCTCGACATATAAGAGCTAGAAAGTACCATTGTTACTTATTAATTAATAATTATTAAAATAACATAATTCAGCATTATTGTGCAAGCCTAACCGGACGACGTACTGTACGTACCTCTGCTCATATAATATTGTTACGAGCGTGGCCTTAGTTCGTTATTTAAAACACAATATTTCAGATATCTTTATCAAGTACTTCTTTCATTTAACTTCCCTGTTTTCTTTTGTAACATATACAAACAATTATCAAATCAACTCTTTATAGTTATCGGTAGTAGTATACTTCTAATTATCGCAATCAAAATAGTTTACTTCGTTCACGTCACTGTCTGAAATAGGACTCGCCTCCAGCATGTGAGAAGCGCCGTATTTATACTGTACAATTTATCCTAGAACCTTCGCCTGTGCCATTTTGTTGCGCGTAACAATATGTATTATTTGGTACCTAGGGTACACCAGCCATGTGGGATTTACAGCCCTTGTCTTATTTCTAAACGATGTCATAGTAGAAGATGAATGAAAAATGTTTTATTTGAATGAAATGACAACCGAAAATACCTTATGGGCACGAGTGATGCGCGATGCAAGCAGGTTTTCTAGAGAAGAGGTGAGAATAAGGAAAGAGATATCTCTCCAAAGTATAGAGATATCTCTTTGCTTCTTCTCACCTTATCCCCAGAAATCCTGTTTGCATACAACATCAGGAATACTTGTTTGGGATGGACCTGTCATTGTGTTTTATTTACATTTTATTATCATCAACAACTATAACAAAATCAATCTTCAACGGGGCGTTATAAAGAAAAAAAATCCATACTACTCGAGGCTATATTACTCCGATCGGACTAGGAATCAAGATAAGCGTCATCGGTATTTCTGTTCCAAATGTTAATACCTTTCAAATGATTAATCCCATATTCCTATTGGAGCGGGTACCAGAGTCCATACATTTATTGGCATCATCTTTTATCATTTATTCTAAATTTTGAATAATTAACTGAGTAGGCAAGAAATTTGTAATTAGATAAAAGTAATTTAAAACAATTTTATACGAAATGGTGACACTTTAAACAGCAAATATTGGAGTTATTGTTTCTACGCCAAATTATTGTTGCCATGCATGCACATTTGAAAACCGTTCTTTGCTGCAGTGCGCAAATCATCGGCTTTATAACCCACAATCTGATTTTTTCGATCTCTTTTCTCCAGTTTGGTAGCACAACGATCCACTTGGTTATTCCTATCCCATTTCTTTACAATTATTATTTCCCATTAATATTTTTTTCGGGTATCGACTGAAATATAGTCTCTTACTGAGGGTATCGGATACAGTGAGCATTTTACTAACAATTATACTTTATTAGGTATCGACTGAAACAAGAATATCCCAATCCCAAGCCTCAGTAAAAGAGGAAGCCAATTTAACAACTGCTAAATATTGAGCTGGTGAGTAAACTGTCGTCAATTGTAACAAGATTATTTCTAACAATATTTTAATTTATCTTTAATTTACCTTTTTAGCATTTATTGAATATTAATTTAAACTTTTAAATATTTTATAAATACTACAAAAATTCTCTGACTTGTGCAGCTTTAGTTTACGTTTATTGGAATTTTGGTGGAAAAAGAGAATAAATCAATAACTAGCGTTATAATTTACATCACCGGTTGTTTATTTATTGTAACTATGGGAAAATACTCCATTAATGCTCAAATAGATGATTTTTGTGCAAGAAATCGCTTTTGAAAATTGATTTGTAAGCTTGAAACTATACCATAAATAGGGCATGCATGTCGATTTTAAGGATAAGCAAATAATACAACAAATATTGGTGGTTAAAACCATCAGGCGAAATCTCCTGCAACTGTACAGAGTTGCCATATGTAACAAAAAACCAATTCTTATATCAAGAAGAAATTTTATTTGATTGTTCCACAGTAATGGCCAATCAAAGTTCAAAACCTCGAATGTTTTCTTCGAGAATGTTAACAAATGAAACGACGTATAAATAATAGGAATAAATAGGAATAAACAACACAAGAATGTAATTTGTTTTTAATCTATATCCAAAATAAGTAAAATGCCACGATTATCAATGAAGTGTTCTCAAGGACGGTTACAAGTACCTACGGATACAAAACGTGGTTGATTGAAGCTAGCGTGTGGTCTTTATTGCCTTTGAACTATACACGGAACCAACAAAGGATTCTTATTTTGCTTACAGCAACAATAATACATTTGGCAACAGTATACATAACTTGCGAATTAATGTGCTGCTGCTCTTTAACTCTTCTAAATCATTCATTGTCTACAATCAAATTGAGAACAAATTAGCCAAGAACTTTTCACATGTATCCCACTGCTCTTTGCACTATATTTTACCAAATTTTATCAAATGGCGAATGACGTCTGTAATTTGTTGATAATTGATCGTAACGATTATTAGTTTTGTTGTAAAACTAATTATTTAGGTAATGAGTTTTTCTTTAAAATCCTAGCTTTTAAATAAGGTTTCAGTCATTATGACTTGTATCGCCTGAGGAAAAAAATCGGCACAATTTTGATAAGTCGATACGAGATGCATATAAGGTCCCACTTCTTCTATACCTTCACTACTTAACAATGGTGAAGTTGTGGTTGACTCCCTGGATAAGGCTAATATCTTGGTTGCTAGAGTCGCTTCAAATTTTCGTCTTCCACCAACTTCACAGATACCTGTTTTGCATCTTGCATGTGGATGTGTACAAAAGCTAATACACATCCGTAGGAGGGATATTATCAAGGTCCTTAAGGGGATTGACGTATCCAAAGCAGCGGGAACTGATGAGCTCGCGCCTCATCCTTGGCTAAGGCTCCGCGCAAACTATTCTACGCTCGAATGTTGGAACCGTAGTCTCCACAATTTTGGTGAGTCCAGAATGGTTGCTCAGGATATTTCAAAGGGCTTTCATAGAGTTTGGCATCCTGCCATTTTAGCCAAACTTACAGAACTCTGTCTCTCCCCTCCCCTTCCATTATAGATTGAAAGTTTTCTATCTGGTCGCTTAATTCGTGTTGTATTAGATGGCATTACATCTGAGCATTAACCGATAAATACCAGTAGGGTCCAGTGCTCTGTTATATCTCCGTCTCTTTTTTAATTTTCATTAATGATCCACTTTCCCTTACTTTCAATCCCATCCATAGCTTTGCCGATGACAGTACCCTTGATTTCGCTTAGGGAATGCCACATGTGTGAAACGAGATTGCATGACCAGATCATTGAATGACGATCTTGATATTATCCTCGCTTGGGGCAAAGCGAATCGCGTCGAATTCAATGACCCAAAACTATTTCATCTCTTTAAAATAAGATCGTCATTTAACCACTCCCATTTCATTAGCTGGGGCTTTAATTTTAGATTCACCGCCACTTAGCATTCTTGACATTAACATTTTTAAGCTGGACAGACCACATCTTCTCTGTTGCCAAAGAAACATCGATATGTCGTGGAATTCTGAAAAAGTGTAGGAAATAATTCAGCCCATCAAATCTAGCACTAATCTACAATTTCTATTTCAGACCTAGAATGGAACGCAATTCTCACATCTGGGCCGGGGCTGGTCGTATAGCCTTAGTTTCACTGGATATTGTCCAAAAGAGAGCCTTTAAGCTCATTGGCGTTCAGAGCAATTTTAGTGGAAATTATATTCTCGAATTTAGATTATGTTTCTTGTGGGCTCTGTAACTTAGAGACTCTCTGTAAATTTAGAAATTGAATGGTTTCGTTGACTCTAGGCATTATATCAACATCTTGTAAGTGCTCAGAGCAATTAATAAAAAATGGTGGTCAAAGCTGGGAATACTCATGAGCTGGTGTTCTTTGCAGAAAAAAGTCCTAGTTACGCCAATGGTCATCTACTAACCCGATTTCCAGTTCAGACAGTGGCGTAATGACAAACTGTGAGTATAACATGCGCTGTCATCTTTCGTGAAAATTCTACGGCCAGTGGGCATATTGTCAACATACGCATATTCTATGTATTCATCTATATTATTTTAAAAACTGCGTCAATATGCTTTTTGAAACTGAAGAAAATGTTTTTTTTATTTTTCATCGGATTTTTGTGCGATTTTTGTATTTTTCATTTTATACAGATTTTCAGATTTTATAGTTACAAAACTAACTTCTGACGTCTATTTTTTATGAAGTTTAATATTGCAAGGAATTCATTCTAAATTGTTATTTATATTTTTGCCTTTTTCGTTTTTCTAATTTAATGATTATATAAAAAAGTCTCTGTCAGGAATAAAATTTGAAGTTTTCTTTACATTTTCCAAATTGAACCGAATAGTGAATTACGACGACAAACAGATAACCTAGAAAACGTTTAAGCTTTAACGACATTGAGCAGATGAAGGGAAATTCTTTCACCACTGGATAAATAGGATCTCCACTCATATCTAAGCTGTTGTTATCAGTTATCAGTTAAACCAATCGATGGTAAAGGAGATATACTTGACTAATTGATTATATAGTGTATTTACATATATTCCAGTTTGGAAGGTTTCGCAATTGTCCAATTCCTATGCAGCAATCAGTTGGCACAGCAGTGTTTCACATCGTGTGTCTCTACATAATTGAAGTTATAATCTTTCTAAAAGACAACTATTTCTCAAAATAAAACTCATTTATTCGTCCTCAACCTTTTCTGACTTTTCGTATATCTTTTGTTATCGTTCACATTTTATTTTTCTCCAGGCTCCTCGATTTCATCAAGGCTACTTGATTCTCGAGTAAATACATCGCGGGTATTCCGTGACGTATATTCCTCTATAAATGACAGTATCGCCATTCCTTCCCAGCTCTTCTTGGGTTTTCGTTTCTGGTGGTTTAGAGACCGTACCAAGTCTCGTTTGCTAAAAGCTGCTCTAACTGCACTGCAATCAGTTATAATTTTGAAGCCAATACCTATAAGATATATTCGAAAATGCTTAAGGGATTCGACTACTGCCAATGTCTCTAGTTCATAAGAGTGAAATCTCTGCTCCACTTTACTGGTGGTTCTACTATAATAAGATACAGGCTTCTTACATCCGCCTGGCTGCTTTTGTATTAAAATTCCCCCTAATCCATATTTGGATGCATCAGTGTGCAGTTCTGTATCTGCCTCGTTATCATATAATGCCAGTATCGGTGATCCTCATTTTTAGGTCACAAAACGCATTTTGTTGTATCTCTGCCCATGCAAACTTGGCTTCTTTTTTTAACACATTTGTTAGGGGGGGCGGCAACGGAGGCAAAATTCGGAAAGAATCTGCGAAAATAACTTGCCAAGCCTAAGAATTGTCGAATTTGATGAACATCACCGGGTTTAAGGAAATTATATACTGCCATTATTTTCTTCGAGTTTGGCTGAATACCTTCGAAACTAATTTCATATCCGAGATATTCAATATTTTTCCTAAAGAATGAACACTTTTCCAGTTTGAGTGCCAGCTTTGCTTCACGAAGTAAGTCTAAGATTTTCTGAAGTTTGTTTGATCCGTCCTCAATAGTTATTGATGGTAATAACAGATCATCCATGTAAGCGAGTACTTCGGTGAAACGTAAGGGCCCAAGGATGCTGTTTATCATCCTTTGAAACACTGCAGGTGCATTAGCCAAACCAAACGGCATACGTAAGTATTCGTAATGACCGTCCGGAGTAATAAATGCTGTTTTATCAATTGAACCTTCCCTTAATGGAATTTGATGATATCCATATGCTAGATCTAGACTAGTAAAATAAGAGCATCCTTTGACTCTGTCTATTAAGTCGTCTATCCGTGGCATAGGGTATTTATCTTTACACATCATATATTCCCCATTTTTCTTTTTAACAAGTAATATAGGGCTACTGAACTGAGAAACAGACTCGCGTATAATATTATTTTCTAATAAATCACTTGTTATGTTGCGTACAACTTATCGTTCGGAGAATGACATACGGTAGGGACTATAGCTATCATCTTTTCTATATTCAGATCAAGTTTCATTTCGCACCTTTCAGTTTTCCCTAATTCACTTAAGTTCTGCGCAAAACAGTCTCGATAGCAGTTTAGCAACTTTAATAATTTTTCTTTATGTTCCACATCAATACCGTTATCAATTTGGTTCGTTATATCAGCCAAAGAGAATGGTTCAAATTTACTACTAGTAATTATAAAATTACTTACCAATTTCCCTTCAACATCTTTTTCGCAGGGGATACCTCTAGTGACTATCTGTTTTGCTATAAACGTCAAGGGTTCATTCGACATGTTAGCTACCAAGATTGCTCCATCTGAAGTCCTTGTGGTGATGCCACGATTAATCCAGTGCTCCTGTTTTGGCTTCCGATTTTCTCGAAATTCTACGTATACATCTAAATTTTCAGTATTATTGTACACTGCAACATATCCGACGTGTTGGGGTGGAATGACGGTAGTTTCCTTAGCCCACAATGCAACTTTTGCTGGAGGCAGGCTTTCAATCTCGGGTAAAATGGCTAACACCTTGTTAAACAATCTCACTTGGTTGTTTTTAATCACCATTGTTACATTTTCATGATTTATGAAAGATTGTCCGATTATTATTAGGATTGTTTGAATATTATCCGGCACAATAAGTACTTTTACAGTTGCCTTTGCGAGATCGACGTCCAAATCTATTTCAGCCTCACCTTTGGCTCTTGTGAAACCTCCTGCATATCCCGCAATCTTTAATGCACATGGCTGTATTTGAAGTCTTAACTCCTTTGCATCTGTTTCGCGAAGCATCACTGCCCAGCATCCCGTGTCTATATAACATCGGAAACTTTTTCCGTTTATTAAACAGTCGACAAAATAACACCGATTTTGTTTCTCGTCATGCACTTCGCAATTCAATGCGTTTTTATTAATTTTGTGGTGGCAAGAATTCACATCATGGCCCAATCTATTGCATCTGGAGCACTCAACTTTAGGCTTTGTACACTTTGTCGAAATATGTCCGCGTTCACCGCAATTAAAGCACTTCAGCACTTTTTCATATCTAAATTTGCTGTTCCTTGATGTGGTGATGTTGAGATCTGTGTGATAGGAACGTTTCCTCTCTCTCTTATCTTTATCACCGTGCCTACTGAAATTGTACGGAAGTGGTTTTACGTCATCGATAATCGTTGAAAGAAATTTCGTATACAAAACTTCTGGTGTAAAGTATCGTCCTGCCCTTGCTCCAGTCTGTAAATTTGGATTTTGAAGTCCATCGATAAGACAGGATACTGCATCCTTTCCAGTTATCTTGCAAATATTGAGTAACTCCATCTTGGCGTAGTAGTACTCTGTCATTGATTCTTTTTCTTCCTTCTTCCGATTGACTAGTTCTTCAACGTAGAAGCAAAATCTCGATGATCAGGAAATGCCTGTTTTATTAAATCCTTCCACTCATCCCATGAATGATCATAAGTGTTCAGATTGCTATACCACATTTTCGCTAGTCCTGTTAATCGATTCTGCATGTGGTAAATCATCGTTTTTGAGTCCCACTCATTTATGGCTGCCAACTGCTCTATTTTATCGATCCACTTAGTTGCTGTCAAATTGGGATTTCCTGGTTCGAATTCGGGGATGCAATCACTTCTAATTGCATATCGAACTTGATTTCCGTTCTGCTGCGAGTTTCCACTTGAATTTTTTTTTAAGAGCATTTCGACCATTTTCTCTAGTTGAACAATACGTCTGTCAGACTCCCCGCTAGCTCTTAATTCACTCTCACGACCGCCTCCTCCATCAACAGAGTTTTCCCGGCGTTCACTTCGATATCGATGTTCACGATATCTTACACTTCCTTCAGAGCTTGAACTCCTGGATCGTTTTCGTTTCGACGGACCCATAGTATTCTCACTCAATTGTCTAGGATTCACAAGTAAAATAAGTTTTATTTTTATATAATCGCACTATGCGAATTTTCACGCACAAACCAATGCTTAATTTTATTAATCTTTAAAAGAAAGCAAAACTTAGTGAGTAATCCCACTTCTGAGCTAAAAGACAACTATTTCTCAAAATAAAACTCATTTATTCGTCCTCAACCTTTTCTGACTTTTCGTATATCTTTTTTTATCGTTCACATTTTATTTTTCTCCAGGCTCCTCGATTTGATCAAGGCTACTTGATTCTCGAGTAAATACATCGCGGATATATCGTGACGTATATTCCTCTATAAATGCCAGTATCGCCATTCCTTCCCAGCTCTTCTTGGGTTTTCGTTTCTGGTGATTTAGAGACCTGAGGGTGAGGACTTATGATTTTCTTCGCTTACATTTCCTTTCATCATAGTTTCAGCATTGATTTGAATGATGGAATCCGAAGCTCATAGATTCGTATTATCTAAAGTTTTTGTCGGCAGAGGCGCTCGCCGTGGTAGGATATCAAATTTTTTGGAATGATTTTCAATTCTGGGAAAGTTTGAAAGTAATCAGCTGATTCCATTTATGTATAGAAAAGAGAGAATTGTGTAGCGTACCCTTTTTTCTAATGCAGAAACCGGTTTTACTGGGATCACTGGGATGTGTTAAATCGAATTATCGTCAAGATATCGTTTGCTTGCCTTACCAGGGTATGATCATTGGTAACTATTACATAATTGAATTAATGATCATAGGTGACTATCGTGTGCCTAGGCTATTAGGATTAAAAATATTCATTCATATTCATTCAAATATGATACCACACTACTGCACAAAGTATAAATAAATGAATGTGCGACATAAGGCAGTCAGTAGTAGCGCCTTGGCATTGAAATCGTGTCTTTCATAATTTTTATTCTAATTTTGTTTTTGATAATTTTTTTAAGAAAGGTAAATATAATTTATCACAATGTGAAACGAAAATACAAACAATCAAAGGTAAAGTTAGAGGAAGATAGATTTTCCATATATCCGGTAGTATCAACATTAGCACCAAGGCGAGGAAAAAAATTATTAGTTATTTAATTCAGAACGCATAGGACGCATAGGTATGAAAAGTTGAAAATTCTCTTATTAGAGTACTTTTATGGAGATTGTAGTCTTTAGTTTAAAGTAAACTAAATCGGGTACCTGTGCATAGGGATGCCATACAAAAATTTGTATTTGTTACGTGTAACTCTGGGACGTATTCAATGCACTGGGGTTTAAAAATCTGTTAAAATCTATTAAATTGCTTTTGTCGTGAGCTGTCCTTGATATAAAAAAAAAAACTATTCAAGTCAATCGAACATATTTTCAAAACAAATGAGCAACACTTCATCTAGGAAACCCATAAAATATTGGTCTTTGACAAATTTTTACCTTTTCCCTAGTTTTTATAATATTTTCATTTCAATAGTACAATTCGGTTTTTTGACCTATTTTGGTTCGAATACATTCAGAGAAATTTAAACCGTTTGTAGTATTTGGATTGTGTTTAAATTACATTTGTATTTATGCTCACCAAAATATCTATTAGATAAATAAATTACCATAGAAAAGTGAATATTTAACAATTTTCTTTAATAAGAGTTTAATGGTTTTTTTCTTTAAAATTAGAATCATGTATCGTTTTTTAAGTATTTAGGATTACATTTGAATCATTCCTTTTCCACTACGTTAATCAAGTAAAACGGTGCTTGAACTACTGAATTTTTTATAAAGTAACGTAACAAATTTATTTTTGTTTGTGGAAATTAACAAGACATTTTGACATGTAATTCAAATATCTATAGAATAATAAACAGACAAAAATCTACGTGAAAATTAAAAAAAAAAATTTATACTAACACTACAAATAAGTTACCTGGTTTTTCTACTTTTATCTGCAACTTTAAAAATATCCGGGTACGAAATTTCGATTCTCTATCTTATCGCCCGAATGGAAAATAAAAAATTTTAATTTATGCTTGGTCAATCAGTTCTTCTGTACAAATACGTTAGAAATGTAATGATGATTTAATCTAGTGTATAGAAAAGATATTATAAAACAAAATCAGTATATCCTAATTTTTCTGCTCTAGAAATTTCGTGATCATACGACAAAATTCCATTTTCAGAAAATTATATTTTAATAACGTAATAACAGATTTTTCTGTTCCAAATATGAAACTAAGCCAAATACTTTAAATCTTTCAGCAAAACCGAACGATTTTTTTCTTGTTAATAATAGTACTTTGAGGGACGCTAGAATTTTTTTGTATTTTTTTTTTTAATCGTCTTATTTATTAAGGTGCCAAAAATTACGATGGTGCTCAGCTTTGTTTCGAGATATGAATTTTAAAAGTCATCCTACGCCCAAAGGAACGAAATATGGAAAGCGCTTAGGAATAGAAGAAAAAATCGCGAAATATCGCATAAAATTAAAACTTCAGAGAAATTAACTATTTATATTTCACCATATCGAGTCTGTATTTCCAAATTTGTAATTCTTAGGGCTTTTTCAAACTAAAATGTCTAACAGTATGTAATTGTAATTACTTTCACACCACAAATGTTACGTCAATTGACATATGTAAAAATACTTTTAAAATGTGCTGTTTATGATCTTTTGTGTTATGCTCCATAAGAGAAAATATTTTATGTTAAGACAATAAAATGAAATAAAATGTTTCGGATAGAATTGAATTTCAGGGAAATATTTCATTTTAAAGCATAAAATAATATCAAATGATGAAATTGTACCAACCGAACCGAATACGGCTCAATATCTGTTGAATTAATATGTCTTTTAAAATTTAATAGGTATCGGATTGAAAATGAGTACTTTTTGGGCCTGAACTGCAAAAACTAATGAAATAATTTCTTCCGGATATAAAATGGATACTTTTAGAAAGGGCACATGTTGGGGCAGTCCTTATTAATTTTACGTGTGGTTGCTTATTGAAGCGAAATATCATAAATATTTTTACAAAATTTCCATTAATAAAAATTTTGTTAATTCAAAGATTTCTGGTAAATTACTCTAGTAGTACCTACAGTAATTTCTGTAACGCATAAATGGAAGTGGCAGACTGTCATTTTAATATCCAAAATCTCTTACTTCCGATAAATGCTTTAGAAAATATAGCCAAATTCATTTACAAGTGTATTAAACTAAGATTAAAACGTGAAATCTGGAAGACATGCGGAATTTGACAAAACGAAATGTATACTTTTTTCCTAGAAATTGTCCATATTTTCACCTCTTAAAATATTTACCATTATTTCTGATACACCCTGTGTAAGTATTTACATTTTTCAACGAAATTTCGTTATACATAGGACCGGTTTCACAATTCGAGCTTAAGCCTAATATATGTAGGTATAGCTTAAACTCAGTTTAAATCATTTAGCAGTTTCACAGTACTAGATTAAACCCAGCTTAAGCAATCAATTTTGGGGGATTAAACTCAGCTTTCCTTTTTTGTCAGTCTCACATTGCTAGATTAAACCCAGCTTAATCCATGTATCTCGGCAAGTTCAGTTTATTTGCAAATGTCATGTTATTAAAAAAATTTAGTTTTGGCAGCTGTTAAAGTAATGTCGAAAAACAGTTTTTACGTTAAGTATAATAATAAACTCAGTGATGAAGAAATTTCAATAATTTTGACTATGTCATCGAAACAACAATGAATAATCAGGAATCTATCAAACCTAAGTAAATGTCTGTATAGTCTCTCCACTTAATGAGAATTAAACTAATCCTATATTTCTGTGCATTTATTCATTTTTCGACTAGCTGGGTAAAAATTTACAATAAAATAAAACATAAACAAAATGTTGACAGATAATTGATTCACAATTGTATAAGTTCACAGCACAGTGCTGCCATATTAATGAAAAAAAAAAGCGAGGAGCACTGTGAAACTAATTTTGACATCAGCTTTGGGTTAAAATTTGATAGAACTTTAAATCAGTTTCACCGTTTTACTAGTTAAACCCCTACGAGGTTTGCTTCATGCGCATAATTATTCTATCTACATAATCGTATGCAAAATCTGAAAGAAACAAAAACAAGTTATGCAAGAAATAATCTTCATAATTAAAACAGAATCT
The DNA here is from genome assembly GCA_963930735.1 of Dioctria linearis. NCBI lineage: Eukaryota > Metazoa > Arthropoda > Insecta > Diptera > Asilidae > Dioctria > Dioctria linearis. The sequence continues at coordinate 64,147,076 of OZ005740.1, forward strand.
TTGCGCAATATTCTGGTGGAAGCCTACGCTCGTGGAATTTATGTACGCAGCATAACTAACATCATCTTGATCATCGTTCTCCGTACAGGTATTAAAAAAAAAAAAACTTAAAATGTCACTGGAATACCATTTGCGCGACATTTGATATATACCTCCACGGTAGCTTACCATCGAATGAAATCAATTGAATTGCATTTTTTTCCTTTGAGTTGTTTTGAAATATGTGAAAGCAGTTGAATTTACATGCAGTAATTAATTAGCAAATTGCATGCATGGATCAATTTCAGAGATTATGTAATCATGTGTCTATTATAGTGCAACTGCAAATTAAGTGTGAAGAACTAATAAAAATCGGTTGCTGCAATGTTATGTGTGGAAGTAATGCCATATTAACTAGCAGCTAGTCATGTTATTTAAAATTTTATTTTACTGAATAAATTTATTGTTATGAAGATGAATTATTCAATAGACAGGTATAATGAGACACAGGACCAGGAGGACAGGACATAAGAGTAACTTCCAAAAGTTAGTCAGAGCATTTAAGGGCAAGCCTTTGTAAATCTCTCCAAAATGGTTGCCTCGAAACAGAAAAGACTAGTTAAGGCAGTTCAGTGAAAGTTGGAAAAGCTAAGCCTTCTTGTTTCAGCTTCTTATTGTTAAAAAGAAACTATTTGCAGAGGTCGAAAAGATGAAGGCTATATTTCAAAATTATTTTAGATATTATACATTGCAAAAAATGTTCCCTAGAAAACAATTAGTTTCAATTGTGTTGAATGTTGATACGATTTTTACGTAAAAAAAATCTGGTGCAATACTAAAAAACAGAATCAAGTTATACACCTAATGGAGTACTCTCACCTCGTAGTAGGTACTCGAAGAGTGTGTCTTTGCGAAAGGTTAATTTATTACAATATAATAGGAAAATACCGACTGTTTGAGAAAAAAACCGAATACATATGAATGATGAAACCAACAAGAAAATCCTTTTTTGTTTGTTATCAAATAATCTTAATTAATCATCTGCATTATACACAGCCGACATGATATAATTACTACATGCTATAAAATTGGTGAACTTTTTGCTTTACGTTCTTCACTCAATTTTGTACAAAGGCAGTATCGAACGTATGGGATGGTCTTTTATAATGCCTCCTAAAAGTGTCTAGTGGTTAGAGGAGTGTATTTTGTTTTCTTTAATTTTCTTTGAATATTAGCCCAATATTTTTGAATTGGGTTTAGTTCCGGACAATTTGGAGGATTCGCTTCCTATGGTACTATGGGCATGCATCGGCGGAGCCTCATAGAATCTTTCGTTTTTCTGACGTAGTAGCAAATTGCTAAATTCGGCCAAAGGAAAGCTGATATATCATATTTTCTAAAGAATGAAAGTGATGATTTCTGGCCGCACGTACATATTGTTTGACAAATTAAACATTTACCGGGAAATTTAGTTCACCGCCGATTCTAAAACTTGGAATCTGCGTCACTGGTATTTTTTTTACATAAAATTCCTGTCCTGGAAGCCCCGTTTTCACCTAAGTTTCATCATTCATAATGCAGCAGTCAAATTTCGTTAAAAAAATTTCATACAAAATTCGACTCCTTGATTTTGCAACTTGGTTCTTTCTGATGTTCTATCCAGTGTTTTCTGAACATAGAAACTTCGTAGGCCTCTTTTCTGTTAAATCGATGAACCGTAGCAGATGATGTTCCAGCCTTTCACTCTTATCTCTCAATGACATGCTAGAATTTCGTTTAAAGTTCTCTACCACATCTTTAGCTAATCTTTGGTCTACCGAACCTGATTTTCTTCCTGACACAGACTTCCTTTGGACATCACAAGATTCCGGAAATTTTCTGGGAACATTTTGAATTGTCGTCTTCGGGATATTCAACCTTTTAGCTAAGCCTTTTTGGGACATATCCGTATTTTGCATATGTGTGGAAATAATTTATTTACGACGTTCTTGTCTGATTTCCATTTTCACTGCACGAGAACTTTGCACTTAAGGGGACGTTACCGTCGAGAGGCACGAAAAATGCATGAATTTTCAAAATTGTTTTTTTTTTTAATAAAATAAATGCTTTTGGAAATGGGTTTTAAAGTATTTTATTTTTCTATCAATGGGAGTAAATTCCAATTTTATTTATAAAAAAATATCTAAAATGGCGGCTCCAGCAAAACAAAACCGTGCATGGTCTGAGTGAGTGGAGTGGAGCTCCACAGCTCTGCTAGTTCATCCAAAAGAAATAGGGTTGAAAATGATTAAACTAGATAAAATTTGGGGAGCCTTAACGGTTTTCATTTTCAAAAAAACCTCTGAATAACAACATGCTAGCCGTTTGAATAAAACCCGTTTTTTTTTTTGTTCAACGGACAAAAAACTAAATCAATGTTTGACAAAAATCGCTTCCTGATGGCCCCGAAAATAGAATTTCCTTTCAATTACATAGAGATTCATGTGAGTCGGCTCATCCGTTGAAGATGTAGAGATCCCCGCATGCTGAAAAATGTTGTTCCCAGAAAAACTCATATAAAGTTTAACGTTATAAAAAAATCTTTGAAAGCTTACTTCAGCTATTCCAGAACCATACAGAGCCACTTCTTCTTCCCCAAGAACTGATTGTGCTGAATCTGAAGGTTATGAGTTTCTTGTAATTTATTAAGGTACCTCAGGTAGCGAGAAAAGATATCCCCAGAAGGGGAGCTCCAAGCGCCTCAGCTATCTGTTTTCCACCCGGCGTACGGTTCCGGCAGTGATTTCTAAAATACTTTATATCCTTTTATCCATGTGTTCTAAACACTTTAAGGATGATAAATATTAAAAAAAAAAACGAATTTTCCATCATCATGAACGGTAACTACAGCTTAGTGGCTTGCAATTATAAATGCACACCTTTTCATAGCTGCAATCTTACCTGCGTTCTTCAATTTTGTTTACATCAGGTAATGATGATGAGTAATGGGAGGGAGTATGTGGTTGGTTTGTTTCTGAAACAGTCCACAACACAAGGCTTACCAATATAAAAAACAAATCGGTAGTGTAAATCGGGTTTCATCGATATAACTATTTATTTTTAGCAATTTGGGAATCGCTATGAAAATGATCGGCAATGGAAAAAAATCATTTCAATCTTGCAGAGTGTTTGAAGAGTGGTAGCTTGGGAGTTTGGCAGAGGAAAGGGTATTTGGGCTATATGCCGCCTTAAGAAACGCAGTAGAGCACTGTCTGATTCAAATATGCTGATATATTTATAACTTTTCCTCCTCCATCCTCCTAAAATCAGAGTTGAGACTCTAACGTAATTTCGTTCCTCAAATTCGCGCAATCTTTTATTGTTTGTTAGCTGTAAAGATATGTGCCAAAAAGAGTTTTCGCTAGGTACAAGAAAATGCCGAATTCACATTAAAAGCAATCATCGTTCATCGTGTATATCTGTGATTATTACACGCAGAAACTCAAAAAAATAGCAGTCAAATTATATTAAGGCAGACATATCCGATGTCAATTAAAATTAAAATATCGCTTGTTAACTCTGGGCTCAATATATGTACAAAACTGTTGAAAATAGTGCTAAAATTTAATATAAGACAGAAGAATTTGTCAATTAAAATTCAGAAAAAAAAATATCTGCTGCTACTTCTGGAGGACAGTTAACCAAGCTCAGAAGTTCCTAAAAATTGTTTTTTTATCTTAACGGATAAATCTGGCCACCTTAAATTCAATTTAAGCACCCTGTTTTTAACATTTTTTACGGGGTAAGCAATTCCATAGTAAGCACTTTGTTATATTTTATCTTATTTTTAAAAATAAATTCCGGCATCTTTAAATTAGTTTGAGTGCTATTTTTCTATGAATTATTGTTAATACTCGTTGCGTGGAAAAGACTGTGGGAGGAGTGTGTTTAATTATTATCATACGAAGAAATTTTATTCACTCGAACCTTTTCGCATTTTCCAACGGTGGTTAATTACTTACCTTCATTTATACTACATTCATCATTCATTCATAAATTATTATGCGTTTACCAGTGTTTCAGCCTGTATTTTTTCAGATAATCATCAAAATCGTCGTTGGTGTAATGAATGAGCTTCTAAAATATATATTAAGGGGGAATTATCATTTCCTTGTAAAATTTCTAACTCATAATTTTTTTTTTAATATTATCATCATTACTATTTTTTTTCTTAATGCTAAGGACCCTTACACTTTTCTTTTGAGGGGTAGGATTTAGAGATAAACGAAGGCAACGAAACGATAGGAGAATATTTCTCATATAAGTTTTCCATAACCTTTTATTTATATCATAGAGTTGTAATAGTAAATATAAACTATCTTCGAAGCTCTATGGGCCAAGACCCCTATCGCATTAGCACTACTGACCATAGAGGCAGGAAAAGCAGAAAGGATGGATATATCGAAACTCATCGATGACTTCGCGAGCGCTGAATCTCGAAAGAAGATCTGCGATCTAGGTGCGATTTCATAGGAATTCAATTCAATTTTTTTTTTATTCTACTTTCAATTTCATAAGTTAATGAGATGGGCTTCAATGTTTTTTTTGCATTGGGTCCTGCAAAGGCTAGCTACGTCACTGAGCCCTACCTAATAAGCACTTCTCGGAAATTTCTTTAAATGTCGGTTTGAAAAGAAATTTTTTTAAAACGTTATCTTTAATTTTTACAATAAATTGCAGCCCGCCAAGCCCAGAAAATTATGGTATTTGAATGAAATGCAATCTAGTTTTATGTAAAAACACAGCAGTAAGACAAGGCCAGAAGTGTATAATGTCTATTTTATGTGGTACTAAGTTTTACTATGCTTACGGGATCAAGATATTATATTATATTATATTCATAAAAGAACTCCGGCGATATCTGTATGTTAATGATATTTTCATTCTGAAATGGAAAGGGAAACTATACAGAAACTTCAGGAAGAAGCTGAGAACGTTGAGTTATGAAAGACAAAAATGGGTCTTTTATAATCCTTTTAGGAGTCTTTTAGGAGGGAGAGTGTGTTTATGATTTTGGTATATTTTCTTTTAACATCCTGTAACACTCTTACTTCCCATAAAGGACTGATGGGAAATGGTGACTAACTGACCAAGCTTTCCAAGAAATACTTAATTTCATTCCTTTTTTTTTCAAAGTTAACTCCGTTTTCCGCCAAGGCTTTTTGATATTTTTAAGCACTGATGACCGCCGAATTACGTTCCCCGCTTGATGTTTCAAGTGGCGATACAGCACCACAGATTTGTGAAAAGTAGCTATTTATCTTGCCGCTCATTATTTAATGTAAATTGTAAATACATATCATAAGACGTAACAATATCCACACACATATACGTATTCTTTTATCACTATACCTTCTAGAGAGGCCTTCATTTGTAAGTAATATAGATGGCTTGCGTCAGAAATATGTTCGAAGAAGTAGATGCAGTTTTATAATATTTTGTCCCACCGATCCAACAAAAGACTAAATTTTTTATCCCACTGAAAATGATTTTAAAAATTTCTCCGAAACCAATTGTATATTTCTAAGCTTTCTTCACCCTCGAAAATTATTTTTGATACTTATTTCTGTCGAAAAGTCAATTTTCTCCTTTAATGCAATAGTTGAAGTGGAGAAGTAGGGCTGCTCTGGAGTTTAAGCTATTTGTGCAGGCTGAAACTTATATGTTTGCAGGCAAAACAAGCTAATATCTACACATTTACAGTTTCTGCAATATACTTTAACAAAATGAGTAAGCAATAAATTTAATTAGGAAGAAAAAGTACAGCGGGAGCTTATTTAAAGTAATGAAATCCAATCCAATGCAAATGGCTGCATTCCAATTTTTCATCTTTTACACAAACTTTTCTATAGCTATTTTTTAGCTCTACTGCCCGATCACAGCTTAAAGTAGCTAAATAATATCTTGAAGACTGTCAAAAGATAGTTTATTTGAGAAATCTTGAAAGTCAGAGAGCTTAGATAACCGCAAAGAATATTTAACTTGATTTCTCTCTTATATTCAATTCTAATTTTAATTTTTTTTTTTAGTTTATTGCCTCCCCTAGAACAAATGTTTGGATTCGCTCTTGCTCCGATCTGTCCAACTCTAAACTTGTGATTGAGAAAAACTTTCCATAGAATTTATAAAAATACTATTCTCAGAAACGGTAGCAATGAAAATTATTGAAAAATAAGAATATGCAAGAGAGATGGAGTTTTTGTGAGGGTATGGAGTGAAAGGGATATACAAGTAGAGAATGATATCCTATCTGTCCTTCAAAACTTGGCGGCAATCTAGGGCTTTAGTAGTTATACATCTTTGTTTGAGAAAAAAAACAAACACTTGCTCCAATTCCACAATAATTTTATTTAAAAAATGAGTAACAGTCTACGCGTTTCGTCTGCTTAAGACATCATTAGGGCTTGCACTAAAACTAGATCCGGTCAAGTACGTTACGCTAATTGCATACATACATACTACGCTAACTGAGCTACATTTGCACGCTAAGAGCTATGTATATGTATACAAACCGAGTTAACAAAGTTACAAATTTACAAACACGTTAACCGAGCTACACACGAACAAAAAATCATCGATGAGTTATATATAAAATTTGTTGACTAATGCTGAAACTTAATTAGGTTAGGATTTAAAAGGGGGCGCCTATTATAAAAATCAATCTGATCTTTCAACAAAGCATAACCGTCATCATCAGCCTTTCTGATTTCGAATATTTCATATCTATCCAGTACTGGTCCTCCATTAAAATTATGTAAAAGTTTTATATTTTGGGTAGTACATTTATGTCCAGTATATTTTAGATGTTTGGCAAGACCTGTAGATGGATTATTTGAATTAGATGAATCTTAGTTTTAAAGATCTTTTTGTTTTTCCTAATTAGAACCCTGAGCAATCGCTGCAGCTTACTTGATATATCATTACTATTGCATAAGTATGTAAGAATTTCCTTCAGGATATCAGCATTTATAATAACATGAGCATTCATAAAGAGATATGTAATATGCTAGAAGAGCGCGGAAAAAATCTAAGGAAAAGATATCTGGCGGATATATTTATCGTATCATTTTCCAACAAGCAAAAGCCGCATCGACTTGGGAGATAATACCATAGCAAGCTGTCGCTCAGAATAAAACAGTACATGAGTCCTTTTGCTTAATTATGATATCTCAAACTGGTAAGCTGATAGTTTCGAGTGGGTCAAACGGATATGTTGTGTTGCGGGTTGTTATCTGAGTCTATTAATTGCTCCAGACATCACACATTAGCGGTGATTTCTAGCTGACTCTCTTCTTATACACCTTGGTGTTTATGTTGAACTGGTGGAAATATTTCAGAATGTATATTCAGTATACAGGAGTTGTGGCCAGTGTAATGCATTGCATTGATTTTTTGGATGCTGTGTATAGTGCATTACACCACGTTGCAGTGGACAGAATCTATTGAAACTTTTCATATTACAGACGTTTAAGCAAAACATGGTTATTTTGCAGCAAGAAATTTAGTATATTAGTTATTTCACGAAAGATGGCGGAAAATATCATACGCATAGGTTACCATTATGCCACTGTAATATATGAACTGTAAGTCCGATTAGTAGGTGACGCGAAGCGAGTAGTGTCAGCGAAAATTGCTTTTTGAAGGACGTCGTCCTAATATTTACGAGTTACGTATTTTATTAAAAAAGTAAGAAAAAAAAGTGCTATTGACTTACAATGTCTTGTATTCAATACATCGGTATTGAAGCTTAGATTGTGGAAAAAAATTATTGATTTGCAGTAAAACATTAGATAATTAAATAAATATTTTAAAGAACAGTAGCAATTGGCTGTCAGATAGATTAGGTAATTTCTCCGGGCCTAAAAGCATGTAACCTCAGTATGATTTTGGTTTTTAACGGGTATTTTATTTTGAAAGTGTGTCTACTTTGAACCCATTTTTTAAATGTGTTTAGAAACCAACTTTTTGAATCTAAGTAAGTCATTTTTGAGCCTATTAGGAACATATCTTGAGATTATTTTGATACATTTATCAAAAGAATTTAAGAAGCCCAACCTTTTAGTGGGTTCCACCAGGGGCTGAAATAATATACATGGAAGACGTACTACATTGGAACATTGAAAAAAAAACAATACACTTTATTGTTCCTTCATACAGGGGCGGGTTTAGCAACAAGCAGAACAGGGCGGCAAATTCTCAATTGATGAAGTAAAAGAAAACAAGGCCAAAGTCGCACTATCCCGCAGGAACGAATTCAGAGTTACCGATTTCAATATCATTTCATTATCAACAGTTTGATTGCATAACTAAAAGGTGTTTTTTGGGCTCAATAGACCTTAAAATTGTAAAAAATAACACACAAAATTAAAATTTAATCAAAAATTTTTTTTTCATTCGAAAGATCAATTCATGAAATTACTATTTCAAAATAATTTCGAGCATATGGCCACCGCAGCAATTCTTGACTAAGCACATTCGGACGTTCAATTTTGGGTCACTTTTTCGAGTACTGCTGGCTGCATGTCACGAATAACACGAACATTTTTGGCCTCCAAGGCGTCAATTTATGCTTGTTTTATTACGTTTATTGCGTTAAATTGCATAACCTTGGAGGCCAATTGACAGGTCCATTTGTCGAAATCAACTTATTGTCAAATTTTGATTTCAATAAGTCGACGGTTGCAGTCGCCGTATGATACGTATCGCCATCGTGTGGAAACCAGATCTGCTCCGGATCAATGGATGGCATTTTCAAACAAAAAGTCATTGATCATGATACGATAACGATTTCCATTGGTCATAACGTGAACTCCGGCCACATTTTTGAAGAAATAAGACCCGATGATGCCACCAGCGTGCAAACCGAACCAAACGGTGCATTTTTTCTGTATGTAATGGAGGCTTTAGGGTCTCTTGTGGATTGGTCTCACTCCATATGTGGCAATTTTACTTCGACTTCCACGTATTAGTGCTTCATCTAGAGAGTATGTGGTACAAAATCTATGCACAGTTCGACGGATGGACGATTATGTACACCATCAAAATCACGAAGTCGTCTATAAGTTGCGCGAATCGACGACTGATTTTCAAAGTGAATCTGAATAATTTGGTACCGTTGTTCAAGCGTAACTCTCTCCATGATAATTTGTCAGAGTATGCTGACCATAAATATCCAAAAGTGGAGGCAGTATGACAGCTCACTCGACAGTTAAACTTGTGGAAAGCTCTATCTAAACAACAAAACAATAACACCCTTTACAAGGACGTGGTTCTACTTACGAGAACTTGAGTATAAAGTTTAGCGACATTGTTTAGAATCTCAAAATATCTGCAAGGGCGTACGGAGCTTGAAAGCCTTCTATCTAGGAGATTTAAACCGATCTTTAGGATAAGAGTATCTTCACTTTCAAGCTCATTTGTCGTCAGCTGGGGCTATACGGTGAAAATAGTTATCGTCCCTGGAGCTATACAGGCACATCTTGGAAAAGGCTTTTTGGACATTTATCCAAATGTGGGTCAAACTGGTCGACAGAATACTCATTTTCAGGCTAAAATGACTGAAGAACTATTTAAGATCCACCACAGAGGAGATCAGGCCCAATTAACTCTCTATGCTGTACATAGAGTCAGAAAGTCTGTGGACTGTGAGGTAATCCGTTCCTTTGCAGAGAAGAAAGTTCATCGCATGGCAATCTAAGTGTATTCTTACACGCAATGAACTTTCTTTGCATATAATTTCGTACTTATTTGTAATATTTTTAAGTATGCTTGCTTATTTTCTAAGGCCGATGTACTTTAAATAAATGAAAAATAACGGTAATAATTTTGTTTTATTTAATCATTTAAAAAACGAGCTCTGACTGTGTGTGATAAGTTGTTAAGTTTGTAGCACATTGTGCGTTCCGTTTTTTTCCCGTAACATATGAAATGTAACGTGTTTTAATACTGAAGAACTTTTGTGTCTTTTATTTACTACTATCGATCTGTGATGATGAGTGTCTCATAGTCTCAGAGTCTCTTGAGTCTGACAGTCTTTGAGAGTGAGATCTGGAAATTGCATTAGCCGATTTTAAGCTGACTAACTGACGAGAAGTCTTAGTATTACTAGATTTCATGAGAGTTGCTGGGTACGTGAAGCAGGCCCTAGGGAGGTATATTTCTGCCTGAATTTTCTTCATTTGGCTACTAATAACATTGGCAATTTCGTATACTAGAGCAGTCTTTAAAATTAACACCTTTTTATTGATAGAGCAATAATTTTTCAAATCCATAATACCCTAAATATTTGAAAGCAATTTGTTCTTGATACACAGATTACTGCAATTCCTCGAGATTATAGGTCATCATACATCCAAATATTCTTTATTACAAGTATATATGTCTTCTAGATAATAATTCCAAGTATACTATAATTATTTGTGATATCTGGCATTTCGTCTTCGGATGACGAACATGGATTTCGTCTTGCATAGATAAAAGTGATTTCAATTATTATTCTTAGGTCGAAATATATTTGCGTTTGTTAAAACTAACAACCATATTAGAAATCTTTAGTTTAATTATCGCGTATCTCTTGTGTTGGATTAATTTTCCATATTTACATTAACATAGTAAAATAATTAACCAAATGAATGTAGCTTCTACTCTATCGAATATTTTCAAGTAGCCTACACAGCATATGACAAAAAATTTGTAGTTAGACAGTATTGCAGAAAAAATAACGCATACCATCGGCAGTCTGTCAGACGTGTGGCCTATAATTCGACCTGTAACTATAGTTATAGGCAGCCTCACACGTGATCAACTGCAATTTATTGTTGTTTTTGTCTAATAAAAAAGTCAGTATTGATTCATTTCAAAGAAATCGCATAAAGAGAAAGTTGTTTAGTGTTTAAATTTATCTCCATAGCACAATTTTTAGAATTTTGACCAAAATAAAGAAAATTCCAAGGCGCACGAAATACATTTGAATTTGGAAAAAAAAAAGCTCAAATCTAGCTGTGTGCGTAACTGTCGCCGACAAGTCACCGACAATCAAGTCTGTAGATGGAAAAACAGAGCATGTCACATTTGTTTTTGTCGGTCTGCCTTTGTAGATAATCCTTCTTTTTGATTGATATGTTATTTTTAGAATCTACCTTCAAATATTTGTCTGTAGATCTAATATTCTAGAGCTAGACGAACATACATAAAAAATATATTTTGCAATAAGCCATTTTCTACATTATAAATGTTATAGAATTTCTGATAAGACAAATATTTTGATACACTTAAGAAAGCAAATGTAGATTTGATTTGTGACTTCTTTTAATCGAGGCTGAGTAATAACAGGCTGTGCCGTATATTATTACTGATTTTCTACACATACATATGTATTATAAAAAAATAAAAATTAAAAGCTCTTAATTGAAATAAAAGAATATAAATAGAAACAAACAAATTTTATTTGCACTGCACTTATATAAACAAAAGTTGTAAGAGGTTTGCAACAAAATAAATCTTCGGTAAACAAACAAACTACAACTTTACTGCCGTTCGCCGATTTTCTTCAATTAGTTATGTAACGAAATGTCATTTGACCATACACGTAATTTCTTAACTTCCATTTTTAGGCCTCTTACGAATTCTTGTTAGTATACACATTGTAAAACGCAGGTGCTCCGCATGTCTCAACTTCCGTATAATCAAAGTATTTGCACAACCAGCAACATTGCTAAAGCATATGAGTTTGTATTATTATGTCACGACAGAACAAAAAGAAAAAAAACATTAAATTAAGAAATAATTTTCTTGGTGGAACTGCAACTATAACAATTAATTTCCAGACTACATAGATAGAACTTCTATCAATCAAAATTAATTAATTTGTTGTTGATGTTGAGACTTAACGCAGTGAACGGAACTTACCTTGAACTTGTTGAGCCCGCATATAAAATTTTCCTGCAACAGATAGAGTGAGAGAGAGAGAGAGAATGTAAATTATTTGCATAGATAAAATCGGCTTAAATATAGTCTACCTACCTCTGCCTTTTCCATTAACTTTTACAAATTTGCCAAATATTGTTTTTTTATTTATTCCTTCAATTCTTATCTTGCCAATATTTTCGCACCGCAGCCCTCTGCTAATTAAATGACTTGCGAAATAAAACAGCACCGGAGCGGCGGTGACCTGAAATGTAAGTCGCCAAAGTCAGTGGGTCAAAATGCCTAAGTAAGTAAGTATGTATGTATATACATCGTCGACAACCGAAACTATTATTATTTTTTACCTGAATCTAGAGAGGCCGTTATGCAACGCACTATTGTTTAAGGAATTTTGTGCAGACAACTTGCATAATTTTACTCGCCACTGTTATCACGACGTACCTTACCTGTATATTCATCCATACATGCGCACTGCATAGGTTTCGACTTTCATAACTAATATTTCAATGTCGGCTTAAATTGATTCATTGTTTTGAGGAATATTGCAGACATTTTTCTTTGATTTGATTTGTATTTATTATTGGCTTAAGACGGTGAGAATATGTAAGTTCACGAAAAATAATGAGGGTCAGCTTACTTTTTGTTTTTTTTTATACAACGCAGCGCCGCCGAAGGGAAATGGATGAGACTTATCTCTGCCTTTCTTGTTAAATTTTGTTATTTTTTATTATTATTTTACTTCCTCTCCTTCAAAGAGAATCAATATTACGAAAGTGGGTCAAGTATTAACCTAGGTTAGGTAGTGAGCATGAGAATCAATTTCCTTTAAATAGCCAATTAGAATGGTTCGAACATCAAAGCCATTATCAAAGAATGTTGATCTTAAAATTAATTAAAGTTGGGAGATATTATAAAGTTTTTCATTTCGTTCGCACTCTTCTTAGGAACATATTTATGTATGACGTTCACATAACATCTTCATCTGACTGTGTTCTAGTTCATTCGTATAGTGGATGAGGGAGTTGCTTCGCCTAAGAACTCGCGGATTAAAAAAAAATGGAAAAATACAGTAGATGACAGTCTATTACACATTTAAAATTATTCAAGTTATAAAGGCATCATATACGACTGTAGTTGTGCTGTTATTTTGAGTAAGACAAAAAAAATACTTTTATTTATTTATGAGCATTATTCTTGCCTTTAACATTGGCGAATTTATTGATTTTAATCGAAATTGTTATAGATCTGATAGCCCTTCCAATAGTGGAACGTAAATAATTTTTAATGACTATCAATTTTTGGTAGCAAAATCCGGTGTCCTACCTACCATTGATTAAATAACTAACAAGGAAACGGCTTATCAGGTGAAAACCTAAGCCACTCCGCGATGTGTATTAGTATTCTGTGTTTGTATTCGTTTCATCATGGCAGTAATGAACATGACATTTTAAACAGAGACATTTTTTATAATCCAAATTGCTATGTAAAATAAACAAATTTTTAGTGCCCCTTATTTTCAGATAATATATTTTGGCGTTGCCTTTGTATGGCTAGGATAACTTAATGCCCATGTGACAATTCAATAGTAACCATTGGAATTGGAAAATGATAAATTTTTCCCATGGCTATTTATTTTTATAAATATCTCACTTTTATTTTACTTAAAACATTATAATTTATTAATAACACTATAAAACTTGCTCGAAAAATCCTATCCCTCGACCCAAATTCAGGTTGTTTCTGCAGCACAGCACAGCGCACTTCAACACCATAATTAAAGACTCCGGAGTCTCGATTATATATATATAATCCCATTCACAAAACAATATTTTACTATTGTATGATACTATTATAAAGTTAAAATCACTTTTAATTAGTTATTTACCACAAAATCACTAAATTAAACCCGAACTTCCTTTTCATAAAATCTAAAATGTCAGAAATCAAGCAGAATCGTCAAATAACGCCCAGCCCTCTTGTCATTTCTCCCCCATCCCCTGATCATAGGGTCTGACTGTCATTGAATTGTTTACACATGTACATTGTATTCGCACGATACCCCGCTTCCTTATTAGTTATTCATTCAATTGATATCTACACGCTTGTAAAAATATCGTTCAAATTAGTAAGTTGAAAAACTTTTAATGTTAAAAGCTCCTCAAATCGTTCAGATCAGAACCAGAAATGTAAAACATTTCTAACGATCAATCAAACTGATTGTATGTAAATCCGCACAAACTTCATCAAATTTAAATTTTTTTATCATGGCGTGTCAATGAATTTTTATACTTATTCAAAGTGAGGTCCGCCATCTTGAATTAAAGGTTCAAAATAATTTTTCTACGGTTGATCCTACGACAAAAATGTCTGATATAAATATGAAGAAGGATAAATTCCCTACATTTTTTGTGTAAACACTTTTTTTGTAAGGTTGATGTGTAACAAAGCTACAGCGGCGGAGACGTGAACGTTCTTCCAAAACGCATTCAAGCATTAACAAACCTTAGCACAAAGAACCACCTAACACTTCACTGCACTCCAGGCGCTCGGCAATTAATGGGAATGAGAAGGCAAACTTACTAGAAAAAAAAGAAGCATCCATGACCTTATAGGATCGCAACCATTTTGCTGTATTTCTTATAACACCGTGAAGCTTAGCTTCCAAAACCAAATAGACCAACGATGAACTTCAATGCTCCCGACAAGCTAAAAGAATCATTTAATGACCTTCAACAAAGAAGAGCCCGGCTCTTTTAAGACTATCTAGTAATCAAGAGTCATTACAGGACTCCTAACCGGACACTGCAAACTAAACAAATACATGGATTGGATAGGCATATCATCCACTGATGTATGCAGGTTGTGTCTCGAAGAGGATGAAACATCGGAGAACGTCCTATGCGAATGCGAGGCCATTACACAATGTAGATTCCAAGCTTTTGGCTCATAATTTTTAAAGACTTCCGACTTTGAGGAAACTTCATTAAAAAAATACTGCTTCTCCTAGGAAGAGTGGGATTGTTGGATGAATTGTGCGGTGCACCGTAAGCCAATGAAGGCTGCAGTGCAAAAGTCACTCGCCGCTTAGTTCTAAATCGAAATTTGCATAATTAAGATAGTTTTGTATATTCATAGTCAACTCGTTTCCTCACCACGACGTAGAGTAAACGGTGGATTTTTTTAATTGTGGTATCCTCAATACGCCTAATTCACAGATGTTCAAGTTTTTATACCATATATCAAATCATAGGGTATACTAAGTTTGCCATTTAGTTTGTAACACACAGAAATAATGCTAATAGAGAAAAATGGGTTGGACACCCACGTATAATATTAAAAGTTATTTTGATTTTTGCATGTCCGTCTGTCCGTCCGTCTGTCCCTCAGTCCGTCTACCCATCTGTTTATTCGTCCTCACCATTACTCGAGAGCGCGTTTATTTAGACATTTTGCAAAAAACATTTAAAAAAAAAACAAAAAAAATTTAAGTTCAAAAATGGGACAAATCGGGTAGCTCTTCGTAAGGTTGCCATGCAAAAATTTCGTTCTTTACTATATATTTGGGCAGTGCCTGACAACGCGCCGATGTAGGGAGCTGAAATTTTGTACACAGATTTTCTACAAAAAAACAATTCGAACTTAGGTTCGAAAACGGGACGCATCGCGCATCGTAGGGTTGCCATACAAAAATTTTGTTTTCCCTATATATTTGAACACTGCCTGGAACGCGTCGACGTAGAGCGCAGAAATATTGTACACGGTGTTTTCATAGTAATAGTAAATAAAGCTTCAAAATGGACTAAATCGGGCAACCATTTCTTGGTGTTGCCATATAAAAATTTAGGTTTTTTACGTATACTGTAAAAACGAAATATATGCGAAAAACCAGCTCAGAAATAAACTTATATCTACCGATGGGTGACCATACTCGGTTCAGAAATTGAGGTTATTTTTAAAACCTGCAGAAAGTTGTCATTTTATGTCATTCGTTGCATAAAAGCAAGAAAACGTAAAAGTTTTATACTTTTTATATGAGTTTCGTCTTAATTTAAAACTTTGTAAATGTCTTAACTTCTCTGAGAACCTGAAAATTTAAAATTAGATAAAATTTTAAATTCATACAGCAAGGGTTTATTTTTAAGTATTTTGTAGTCCGAATTGCAAACAGTCACGTTTAAGTCAAACAAATATCTCTTCAGCTTAAAACTCATAAAAGTCTCAATTTTTTCTAAACTCAAAAAGTTTTAAAATGTGTCCGAAGTTTTTCGAAGAGAAGAATTAAAACCAATGAAGTTTTATTTTTATACCTTTTTCAACTAAAATAATAAAAACTAACGGGATTGTTGAGATAATGACACCAAAACTGTTTTAAGATTTAGAACTAGTGCGACTTTTGTAAATGAGTCAGTCATTCAGAAGTAGGTACGCTTCCGTAGAGTGAAGTTAATTTTTTATTTAGTGGTTGCAGGTGATCTTTATTTTGTTTGTAAGTAAAAAGTATTTTTGTTATATTTGTTTATTGCTCGCACCCCAACTGAGACAACAATATCATTATCAGAAAGTAGTAATGAAGAAATGACAAATGAAATACATTTCTAACAAAATGCAGTCGTTTTTACACAAACGACGAGATTTTAAA
Source organism: Dioctria linearis (assembly GCA_963930735.1). Taxonomy (NCBI): domain Eukaryota; kingdom Metazoa; phylum Arthropoda; class Insecta; order Diptera; family Asilidae; genus Dioctria; species Dioctria linearis. The sequence continues at coordinate 64,163,658 of OZ005740.1, forward strand.
TTTTGCATTTAACTACTATGATCCGCAAATGGTAAGTAGCTGTTAAAATTGAAGTCAAACTAATTTGAATAACATATGAAATAATAAATAAATTTTTTTATATTTATCTTACTTTCTAGATATTATTTGATTTTGTGCTAATGTATCCAGATAACAGTGACAAATTTATTTTAAATTGGTGAAGATATGAAAACGTTTTTTAAAAATATTAGATTTCAAAATTCCCTTGTAGGATTGCGGAGGTATAATAAAAAGTTTATAAAAATTTATTTAATTGACTATAAAACTATTTCTTTTGAATGTTTTAGAATGGAATAATTCTACGAAATCATTTATTGTTCTGCTGAAATTATTACCTCCAGCTTCTATGGGAAGTAAATTTACATCTTGAGAATCATTTTATCAAGTGAAGCAAAAATTAATTATATTTTGAAATGTAAGTATGTAAGTAATCATTAAAAATATCAAAGGGCAGCCCGTTATATTGGTAATTGACAAACACTTTATTAGGGTACCAGATAATTTTAATATTATTAAAACAATGGACTTATTTTTTAAATTATTTTTTTTTATTTATTATTATTTATTTAAATATGAAGTAACCTTGAGAAGATAATTCATTTTTTTACAACAGTTAATATACGAAATTGAGCTACCTCAAGTAACCATGCGCATAATTGTAATTCGAAACAAATTTTCAAAAAATATTTTTTGCGTATCGAAAATACACTTGTCTAAGTAAATTTCAATACCGAATTAATTGCAAACATCTATACATACAGAAATTTAAAACTTAAACAAATAAATAATGAATAAATAAATAAATAATAAAATTGAAAACGCAAAAATTTTCATTTTATTTCAAAACTCCCATGTAATATTAAAACGAATTTTCTCTAAAATTTAAATTTCATTGCCGCAAATGGAGAAAACATTAATTTAGATTTAAAGCAATTTTTGTCTGAAATTTAAACTCGACTGCCTCTAATTTAGATAATTTTTAGGTTAAATATAAAACCATATAATTGAAATTTGCCGATTTAAATCTAACACAGTTAATAGTTTTAATTTCATTTAATTTTAAGACTTTTTGCAAGTTTTAATGTCAAACTTTTTCGGAATGGAATTATATACATACCCAAAAGTCATAATGTAAGCCTCGAATTTTTAACCGTGTACGAAATTACTAGGGTATCATAAGATTTGTTCTTAGGCAAATTCTAGCTTTTTTACTTATTAAAATTGAGTACGGCTCCTCGTATTCCGTAATTTATGTTCCCGAGTAAGATTCTTTTATTTATTTATTTTTAATGGCAATTTTTCACTTTTTTTGTTTTAAGTTTAAGTAGACAAGGAATCAAATATCCATTCAGAGCTGGGCAATCCATAAGTAAAAAAAAGACTTAAGTACTAATGAAAGTACATTTTCGTTACTCAATACTTTTGAAATGACCTACTTAGTACTTGAACATAAGCACTTGCTTCTATTTACTTGTACTTAAGACTTAGTTTTGTACTTAAGTACCAACATTTTTACTTAAGTATTTCTGAGTCTATTAAGTACCTACAAATATCTACCTCTTTGTAGAAAAGCAAACACAATCTCTAGTGCAACTCCTTTTTTGTTGAGTTCTAAAGCACGCAAAGATCTGTCAAACATATGTCGCACTCACGCGTCCAGGCAGAATCTTAGGCAAACTAATAACATACAAACAAGACTGGGCAAGTAGAACAAAAAGCAGTAACATCTCGCTTGAATATAAAATCGACGATGCCTCGACCTGATGTAGGCAAGGCCTCAATTTCGTCTTAGAATTTTACTGGAAATATTTTCCTTAGAATTTTTATTCATTATTGGAGGCTTTTATGAATGTACCAATGAGATGTGAAAGTTTTATTCTACGAGCAGCGCCGAAAACTATAAAAAACTATTGATAGTAACCACTGGTTAGTATACATATTATAGTTTTCAAAAGGTATTTATTTATTAATGTCTATTAACTGAACTCTATAAACTTCATTATATTAGTGCCAACGTATAAAGATTCTAAAAAGTACTCAGTACTTTTTATAGACTTAGTACTTAGTTACATAAGGTACTTGTACTTACGCGGAAGTACTCAGGCCTTCGCTACTTGTACTTGTAGGTACTTAAGTACTTTTTTTTTGTTACTTGCCCAGCTATTAATGTAAATTATTTGCACCTTGCAGCCGGTCCAAAGCGGATGCCAATGGTTGCATACATTTCATATATTCTTCTATGTAAGTAATTTCACGTATAGCAAAATTTTCAATTTTCAATTTTAGACATAGATGAGCAAGTTTTTCTTTAACCCGTAAAATGTTTCAAAGAGCATCAAATGTGGAAATCCATCTTGTCACAACAGGCCGATTTGATAAAAAGCCGAGTGTTTCTTTTACAATTTCGGCAGATTTAGGATGAGCAGAGGCTGACTACAACTTCGAACATTTTTGGAAGGAATTCTCATGAATTTGTTTTAGTGAAACATTTTTGTTAATTTCTTTTTGTATATACAGTTGCTATAAGACTGAGGGTATGACTATCTATATATCTATATCTATCAATATTCTCCAAATTTGGTAAATCCTCCACAACAACATCGCTTTCATCGTTATCTTTTGTACTATCGAATTGTTGAAAAGCTTTTACGAAATTACTAGCATTATCAGTTACTGTTGCAATTATTTTTGTATGATCTAAGCCGAACTGTGAATGAATGTTACTTAATGATTCCGCAATTTTGTCATAGCTGTGTGTGCCAGGCAATCGCCGACAAGCTAAACCTGCTGATTTTCTTTTGTAATCATTTTCATCAATCCAATGCACAGTTACTCCTAAAAATCGGCGACATTTTGATGACCAAACATCTGCTGTAGTGCATACCTAAGTCACTTTCTTCAAGAACTTGTTTAAATTTAGAAATATTTTCGTTATACAAACTTGAAATTTTTCTGATTAGTTTTTTCCTTGACATATATTATAAAGTAGGTAGGTATATTCAAATTATCAATAATTTTTCGGAAATATCCGTTGTCGCAAGTACTCAATGGCACCAAAGTTGATACTACATAAATTAATATGTCCTTTTCAAATTGCTCTTGAGAGAATTTAATCCTCACATAATCTTTTTTACACACAACACTTTCTGTTGCAAGAAGAGTGTCAGTTTTTGCGCACTTCAGAGTTTTATATTCATCCAATGCATCAACGTATTCCTGACCGGTGTACTCTTTTCAAATGAGATCTGAAGTTCGAAGTTGTAAACAGTAGCCCTCTAATCTTTCTCCCCTCACACCTGACACATTCCGCAACAATTATATTGTTATTAGTACTACATCCATTTGGTATCAACTTGAAAAAGTGTCATCAAAGTCAAGAAGTATGATTTAATTGATTGTGTGGAAAGCTAAAATTAATTTTTTCTCAAGAATTACACGACAATTTTTCTTAATAATTTTTACATACTTTTGTGTGCTGCAATAATTTATTTCTTTGGTTTGATGGATGAATAGAGAATACGTCTGTGTTACTTCTTATAGATTATTTCCTCTTGGCGAAAATCGGTGGGCTATTAAAGTCAACTGTTATAGGTTACTATTAGGTCCTATTATCTGGCTATTATTTTAACATTTCTGTGCTTCTACCTATCAGGCTACACCTACACGCTAAACAAGTCGTAACATGTAAAAAATTTCTGATTAAAAAGGCGTTTGAAAATCAACCATCTGAGATAGCTGATTTTTAGCTAAGTTCGCCAAAATTTATTGTATCTTAGTCCGCTTTAGGAAAATATTGTAACAAATGTCATTAACATAAGAAAGAACTTAACTGACGTAAAAATTTATACTTTTCCGAAGGAAGACAGCTAGGTGGGCCGCCAATCAGCATGAAAGTTCGTTAAACAAACAGAATCGTGGAGATTATGTGCATTTAAGTTTTTTTTTTCTTTTTGTAAAATTTATAAAACCATATTATTACAAAACAGGCATAACACTGCTCCTATGACGCATATTTCATGTCATGGCCTCCATTGTTTACCTCTTTTGATTATAAAAATACGAGCCGATGGTGATTCCATCTTTCTTATAACTGGCGTTTTCGTTTTTGCTTCGGTGCTAGCTCCTGCCCTTTGAAGAAGCAAACATGTGTTCGAGTTTTCGGTGCCAGTCTTGAAGTCATGACACATTTGACTCTTGGCGCTAGCTCTGTTAGTCCCTGCTCTGATGAGGGGCAGCTGTAGCCCTGCGGATACAACGTAATTATTGACAAATGTCAAATTGCAAACGTCATTTTGAAATTGTGTGCCGCATTTGTTTGGTTAAAATGGATACAGATGTAAAATAATGTTTTTAATTTCTTAATATATATATTTTATATCTAATATTTTTGGAAGACGATAACACCAATTTGCAGCCAATGCTATGAAAATGTACCAGCAATTGATCTCAATAAACACATTTGCTTTTTCGAAGGTGAAGAGTTGAGTGATATGACAGAATCTTCATTGTAGACTTCTCAACTTCAAGCGGCGCAAAAAGCCAATAATAGACAGTCAGGTATAATTTAACTGTATGATATTAAGGTTAGCAATTTAGAAATTAAAAGGCTTTTTTCTTTCCTAGTGCTATTTATACATTAATAGATGTCTGGGGCAAAAACAAACACAAATTTTGAGAAACCGTAAGAAACGTTAAGGCTGTTTGGACAAACATTGCCAACGACACTAGCACAAGCCGAGCGGTATTTAATGGAATATCTGTGCAGTGAAATGGAAAAGTTTAAAAGGGGACCTGAATATAAAAATATAAATATTTTATTAAGTTTGTCCTTTTCGACTGGAGTCTATCCTTCGGCACGGAAACATGCACATGTTCAGCCAATACCCAAAAAAGGAGAGATAAGCGATCCCTCAAATTATAGACCAATTGCCCTTACTTCGATTCATTCGAAGGCTTTCGAAACACTCATCAACATCCAATTGATGAAATATCTAGAAACTAATCAACTTATGAACGATCGCAAATACGGCTTTGTGCTGGCCGCTCTACTAGATATTTACTAACATTCCTTGCCGAGCATTGGAACCAATGTCTTCATTATTTTGGCGAATCTGAGATCATCGCATTAGATATCTCGAAGGCCTTCGATAGAGTCTGGCATCCTGCTCTTTTCGCCAAACTTCAGGAATTAGGTCTAGACTCTCTATTCTTAAAATGGATTGAAAGCTTTCTTTCTCGCCGTTCAATTCAAGTTATATTGGACGGAGTTACTTCTGACCAATTTATAATCCATGCCGGTGTACCTCAAGGTTCAGAGCTTTCTCCTGCTCTCTTCCTCATTTTTAATAATGATCTGCTACCTCTCACTTTCAATCATATTCATAGTCTTGCAGACGACAGCACCCTTGATTTCGTGTACTGATTCGACTCTATAGCTGATTCCCGTGCGAATGTTATAGCTGAGAAACGAAGCCACATATTCAGTTCACTAAACTATGACCTCACAAAAATACTTGCTTGGGGGCAGAGCGATTCGGGTCTTGTTTAATGCTTCCAAAAAGCAATGTCGTCTGTTATCACTTAAACTTAAGCCAACACCTGCTCAACCCATTTCCGTTGATGGAGAATATATCTCGAACTCATCATCTCTTAACATCTTAGGCATTGAAATATCCAACAATCTTAGTTGGTCCGATCACATTTTTGGTATTGCCATAAACTCGATGAAAACCATGGGCTTCTTTCAAAGATGCAAGAAATATTTAACTCAAACAGACTTGGCGCAAATCTACAAGTCTCATATCAGGCCCAGATTAGAATATAATTCCCATATTTGGGCATGGACTGAACGCACTGCATTGTCCGCGTTCGACAAAGTTCAAAAGAAGGCCTTCCGGCTTATTAACGATGACATATCAATAGCAACTATAACGTATATGTCGTAATGACGTAATGTCGCATATCTGCCTCTCTTTTTTCGTCAGTTCTATGGTCATTGCTCTGATCCCTTATAGAATTCCTCCCATGCGCACCACATGAGCTGTAATCCGAGCTCATCCTTACACCCTTGAAGCCAAATTCGGCCGTACCGTAAAGTTCCGTGAATCATTCATAAGCAGAACAGTAAGAATGTGTAACAGTTTGATTTGCCCCCCCCCCCACTATGAGCCACAAATATTCAAGCGCAATGCGCACCATCACCTACTTGACTTAACCCAATAATCCTCAATTCCCTACCCCTTATTCCTTTCCTGTCAAGGCTGTGCTACGGCATCATAGGGTATCCCCTGAGCTTTGGTAACAACATAAAACAAAATTATTCATTAAATAATTCATAATGAAATTCCTTTTGGCTATTCCTCTGGTATGCCTTTCAGAATTTTCTTCATTATCCAACTGAATGTCAATGTGACTGAAGTCTGTTTCATACTCAAATTGATCACCGTAATTTATACAAATATTATGTAAAATACAACGGGATAATACAATTAAAGGTATTAACTCTGTCCTGCGCATGTACACCTAATTCAACCTCCTAAACCTACATTCTAAAAGTCCAAATGATTGTTCAATTTCAACTCTAGACGCAGACAAGTGCTTATTAAAAACTTTTTGTATTTTGAAAAGTACTAATAAATATTCGCACAATGGATATGCAGAATCGCCTATGAGGTGGCTATTCCCAGGAAATGAAGCATTTTGACCTATTTAAATTTGCTCGAACAAATCTGAACTCCTGAACACTCTAGCATCATGCATACTACCTGGGGGACCAATATCTATACTAATAAATTTTTTGTCTGAGGTGTAATCGGTTTGCATATTTAATGCATGAAATTTTTTCCTACAAACATAGCTCTCTTGATGGTGTGCTGATTGGAATATAGCAGCCATCAATTACGTCAATAATCCCAGGAATTCCGGATATGCTTCGCAATTTTTCCATCTAATCCGAAGCCCTTCTACCTTCCGGCCAATTTATGAAGTCTTCACAATTATCGACCAGCAGTTGGCAATTTTTATACACCGAGATCCATGCTGTGGATACACCACTGATCTGAAAATATAGACATGCATCAATTTCAACATTACTTTTTTAAGAGAGTGGTGACTTACCTAAAAACCTCCTGGTTACCAAGAATCCACAAAGTGATTTGAATTTGCTTTCCTATGGGTAATTCAGGATTTCCACATTTCATTTTTGTAGGCTTTTTAGTAGATAAATATTGCATCAGTTTATCAAATGATGAGCTATCCATTGAGAAGTGAGCTTTGAACTTAACTAGATATAACTTGCGCGGAATAAGAAGCTACAAGCTGTTCGCTGTAGCCGAAAATTCTTACTCTCGGCACTCTATTTATTTTATGGATGAAAATCACATTTCCCCAATCATCATACAGTTTCTCTTCATCCTCAAAATACTCCATTTCGTCACGGTAATGCTTTAATAAATTTCAAACTGTACAAATTGCCAGTTTCTTATTCCACGTTATTGTTGTTGACATTTTGAAGGAAATCGAACACAGAGCTTAGCACTTGGAAGCAAATGACACTTCCCGGGTATATGCTTCGGTAGCATAAACGAAAACACGGAACACTGATATTTGCAAACATTAATTTTCTCCGTCTTATCTCGTATGTTTTTTTTCTATACCATAAAGTCCTCATCAAAGTTACAATATAAATCGAAATAGGTCAGAACGACCTTATTGTTTCTCCTTCTTTAGCAGAAACATGGTAAAAACTTTCCGGAAATGACAGAAACTTCAACACCAATGTAAACTAAGAATTTAAAATTGTTACTACTTTATTTCCTGATTAAGCGAAAAACTTATATTTATGTATATATTGCATATAAAAATGACGAATGATTTCATTTAAGCCGAATTGATTTAAAAAATCAGGATATGTACAACTTCTGACTGACATAAAAAGAAACTAATAAAACCGCAGCAGATTTTTATTATCAATAAAATTAAAATTAGTACTTCATATATGTATATATAGTTGAGAGGTCAGTGGTTTTTAATTTTTATCTGTTCTTTTTGTGATATGATAATTACATTTCTTTTGTAAAGCAAATGAGCCAGCAACAGACAATGACGCTATTCCTTTTTAATATATCACGATGATTATTATCTATCAAATTTATTGTTGTTTGATATTTAAAAATCGTTAAAAACTTTAGTATCGCACTGAAAGTCCATGACATAATTATGCACGTATTCAGTATTTGTACAATGTTGTTTTGACAAATATTTCAGCAAATCGGAGTTATCTAACTTCGTGTGGTAAGATATATAAAATTTCGAAACCATACAAAATTATGCCGATATTTCAGTGCACGGCTTGAAGAAGAAAAATATCAACATAAACATAGTACATAAATTAACTATATCTTATAATTTCTTCTTCTTCTAGGGTTTTCGCTAGTTTTGTGAAAAGCTACAAACTTGAGTCTTCGGCTAGTCTGAAATAAGATTTAGACGACCGACGCATAATGGGTTAAATCCCAAAATATGTTTTTTCTTTATATTATTAAACCAAGCTCAGGGGATACCCTATGATGCAAAGCACAGCATGGCAGGAAGGAGATAGGGAAAGGATTAGGGGATATGAGGAGAGTGGTGGAGATGCCGATGTATGTCGCCCTTAAACTTCCACAGATTGTATGCTGGAGGAAAGACAGAAGATGGTAGACTGTTCCACATTTGCTCTGTTCAGGAGCATCGCAGAATTTTACTATACGGCCGAAAGTAATTTGAAGGGTGAAAGGTAGTGCGCGGTTTACAGCCGAGTATTGCGTTCAGCAATCACTCTACAAGGGATTAGATGTAGAGATAAAGGAACAAAATGGATTCGCAGTCGATATGACAAGCTTTTACCACATCGCCAATCAGCTTGAAGCAAGGGCGGATCCAGATATTTTCGGGGGGGGGGGGGGGTGGTTAAGAATTTAAAAATTAGAAGTGGAAATAAGAAAGAAACTAATTACTTATATTACGAGGTGTGATAAAAAAAATTTGGTGAACGGTTTTATTACAAAAAAAATAATCAGTTTACATCAAATTCGAATTATTCTTTCAAAGTAAGTACTCTCCTTGGCTAGGGATGCACTTATCCCAACGTTGATTCCTTGATTGGATGCATTTCTGGAAGGGTTCTTTCGGAACGGCCTTTAGCTGCTCTGTCGTGACCCTCTAAGTGTCCAAAAAGGTGTCAAACGTTGAAGCCAAAAGTCGCATGATGTTAAATTCGGAGAGTTGCGGTGGATTTGGACAGACAGGATTTATTTATTTTTTCAAAGAACTCGCGTATCGAAAGCGAGGTATAGTACGGAGCGTTGTCGTGATGAAAGAGGAAGCCATTGAACCATTTTTCTGGCTTATCACGGACTCAGGCGAGATGTTCAGTTCTACTCCAAGCTCTCAAATAGTCAATCACCTGTTTAAACGAATCCGTTTTGCCAGTTTTTGTACGTTTTCGTGTGTTTTTCAGGTCCAAGAACGTCCCGACCATTGCTCGTCTTCAACCCATTCACTTTTGCTTTTAAATCGCTCAAATCATTTATAGACAATCTTCAAAGTCACTTCATTATCTCTATATACTGACTTTAACTATTTATGAGTTTATTTGGAGCTTTATTAACACGTTGTTCGAAATCCATAATGTGCGACAGACGCGGTAAACATTACGTTACTCTTCCTACTCTGGAAGCCGACTGACAAGTCACAACTTGTTTAACCTTAACATTGACTTTCTGAAAGAATCAGGCTATCAGACGGATAGATTCAAATGGATATAGCGCCAGAAGTTACTGCTATAAACATTCATTCACCGAATTTTTTGATCATACCTCGTATATTACTTGGCTACAGGTTACATGAGCTGATTGTTAGTATTGTTATATTATACATAGAGTGGTGAAATGACTGAGTAAATTTGAAACAATACAAAAGTTTGATACACCCGTACAAAATTTTAAACAATAATGTAATAAAGTATTTAAAAAAGGTGTCATAAATTCTCGATTTGAAAGATTTTCGTAGTATTGGACAAAATTACTTAAAATCTTTAGGATTTTTGTAGGATTTATAACACATTTTAACAAACATATTTTAAAAATTTATAAAGCCTTTCGTAAAAAAAGAACGCACGTACGTTTACGATTGCCGAAGCTTGCTTCATAGTTTTTACGAAATGTGAACTTCTTTTGATAGTATAAAATGTAAAAATTGCGTACATTTCGTACATATTCTTTAGAGAGAGATTTTGTAGTATTACATGCACTTTCGTAAACTTAAGGAAAATATCGTAAAATTAATAAAAATACTTGCACACCCGAACAATGAAGTACAGCTACTATCTGTATCAATCAGTTTGCTACTAATTGGGTGCATTTCAAAGTAGAACTTGTTCGACAAAGTTGCAATTTGTAAGTCGTGCATAATGACTAAAACTGGTAAAGTATTTATAGCGCTAACAAATTTTCTTCGATGCACAGATGTTGCTATAATAACTTCATAGTTAAGAATACGCACCCTTAACTATGAAGTTATTTGTGCAAGGTAAAAGATGAGTGTGGAGAGTGTTATTTTTAATTTAGGTATAATAAAGGAAGCAGGGGAGTACAATCAGTGGAAATAGTTAAAAACGATTTGTTCGACTAAATGGAGTTAATTCGATTAATAGAATTTTGAGGAATATTACCAGTATTTTAAAGGCATGTAGGTATCTATAATAAAAAATAACGTAAGTAAAATAACGTATGTAAAATAGACATAGATAGTTTAACGTCAATGAACGCACATCATTTAGATTTGTTATTTCCTGCTATTAAGCAAGTTTGGACTCGAATTAAATTCAAACGGAAATTACAGGAATGGCAGTAGGCTAATATAACTGATTACCTCCTCAGTAATTTTTTTAAATTTTGAAATGTATTGTGAAATTTTTTTTATATTCAGGATAACCTCGCAGAAATTGATAATTATTCTTGTGATCATAGAACATTATCAATAACCCTTAGCATTGAACAATGGGTTAAAGATAAAGAATCGAACCCATCTTCACATTGTTTTTTCTGTTGAATATATACTTGAACACTGATATATTTGTAGTGTTTAAGATGCATATAATTCGTTGAAATTTCACTATAAAGGGAAACAAAAGTTGATGGAACGAACACTGACCCCAATACTAGTTTTATATGATACGATTTGCAGAGTGTCTTCAATTTACCAATGGTATTTGCTTCGATGTTTTATTATAAGCGAAAATTGAACCTATAATCTAACCGCTTCATTATTTTACCAAATTCAAAAAAACATATTATATTGCGCCGTGTGGACAGAAGTACTTAGCGGACGTTCAGAGAATGATTTAGTATCAGTTCTTAAAAAGTTATTGGCAAAAATTATACTGAATGGTTCACGTGACGAACATATATTTCTGTGGAATGATTCATGTATCCCTCAAAACCAAAACAGAATACCGTCGACAGCTATATTGCAACTTTTGAATGACAAAAAACTAAACAAGTCTGTTATTCAAAAGTTTTTAGAACCGGGCCATTCGCAAATCTAGGAAGTAAATAGCGTTCATAGTATTACAGTGTTAGACAAATATTTGAATCATACAAAAATCACAGCCCACTATCTTTGCACAGAATTTTAAGCAACATGAAATATTTAAATGTGATTTTACGAGTAATCGAAATAAACTCAACTGGTTTCAAATGTTTTGCTAATAGAACGACAAGCTTAATTTCCAGAGAGTTCCGTTTTCAAAACTGACGATTTTACTATATGGAACAGGCGATCTCTTTAAGCTGAAATATAAAACTTCAGTCGGGAGATTGATCGTAGCTTTAAAGCGAACTTCTTAATGAGACCAGAAAAACGTTTTTTTCGAACTCTAAAAATACTATCTTCCAGCCACCGAAGAAAAAATTAAAGAACATAAAAGATTTGCCGCCTTTTTTGTCTATGCACGATAAAACATATGTTCAGGCTTTATTTAGACTAAAATAAATAAATAAATTTTGGAAGAAGTTTCTATAATTGATTGAAGCAGAGTAGTAGTATATGCAGTATGATTCTATTAAGAGCTCCTATAGCCTATTCGAATGCATTGAGTTATCTGATTCCATAAAATAACTTTAATATTTATTTATTGGAACTCCTTTAGAAAATCGTAGTGCTACTAATTAATTTTAACAAAACTTATTTTGGCATATACATTTTTCCTTCCGGTTTATATTAGTTTTTTCTATCATTTAATTGGAACATCAATGAAACAAAGCACAGCGAAAAACTTCTATCAAACAGTTCTTATTTTTGAAGGCTTAAAATTTAAAAGTTGATTTACTAAAATCATACAATATGTACTTACGACTTTCCAATATACAGATGATATATTCCATTAAATACACATATACAAATTTTTTGAAAACATCAGATTACTCTGATTGTTTTTTTTTGTACTTTGAAATTTTTAAGTTTTATACACAAATAAATGTTACTATAATTTCAATATTTAATTAAAATATAAAACAAGTAAAAAAGCTAGAATTGGTCTAAGACCAATAATTATGATACCCTAGATGAATGCCCGTATGTAATTTCGTGCGGTCACTCCCCTCTGTGCAAGCATGATTTTTGAAGTGGTTTTTCGCATATATTTATAGAACGGTTTGTCGAACAGAAAAATGATTATAACCAATTTTATAGGATTTCATATTCTGAAGAAATGTTTAGCCTTGGACTGATCGTTTTCACAGCATACGTAAAAAACCTAAGTTGTTATATGGCAACACCAAGAAGGAGTTTCCCGATTTAGGCCACTTAATTTGATTAGAGTATAAATTTTGACTTTATTAGAGCTATAGCGGGATCGCCCCGATCGCCCTCCCCCCTTCTATCCACCACTGGCTTGAAGGTTCTCTTTTGGAATCCAATGAAGCTAAGGCTGTGCAACCAGCCCCAGCCCATATATAGGAATTGAATTCCATTCTAGGTCTAATGTAGGACTTGTAGAGGAGCGATAGATTTGACGGGCTGAAATATTTCTTACACCTTTTCAGAAATCCAAAACATTTCGATTCTTCTATGGCAACAAAGAAGATGTGATCTGTCCAGTTTAACCCACTGGAAATATTAATGCCAAGAATGCTTAGTGACGGTGAATTAGAAATTAATGCTCCATCAAAAGAAACGGGAGTGGTTAAGTTATGGTCTTGTTTTAATGAGATGAGACAGCTTTGGGTCTGAGATGCATTGAATTTGACGCGATTCGCTTTGCCCCAAACGAGGATATTGTTAAGATCGTTATTCAATGATCTCATGATGCAATCTCGTTTAACACATGCGGCATTTCCCCTGGAGTCCGCAAGAGTGCAAAATTGACTAGTATCGGCCATAATTTTGGCGATCATTTTATTAGTGAATGAATGTGTCAATATTCTTTAGTAGTATAATGAAAATCAATATGAATTTTTGGTTCAGTTAAAGTTTTTGACTTATTATTAGTTTTCCTTTTAAATAAGCGCATAAAATGCAACAGCCATCTGGTGAACGATATTTAAAAGTCGATGCCAATAAATTTCAATAAATATGGGTGGATAAAACGTAAAATTAAAAGTCCTGCAAAAACATGCTTCAATTTTTATTTGGTTTCTCTTTGCTGTATGTGAAATGACTTCATCTTATTGAAACTAAATATGTACCAACTCCGAGTTGACTTTTGTAAATGAGTTCGAAGAGAATTTTCGATTATAATTCTGTATCGATCACCTCTGACAATAACCCCAGATCAGCTAGGTACATAGTTAGTAACCTGATGATATATCAGTAAGGCGAAACGCCTCGTATATTTGTAAAAACGCGAATAAACCAATATATTTATGGAACTATTCAAGTGTTTTATTTAAAAAATAAACCAAAAAATTTTCTAAATGGCTTATAATTTTATTTTATTTTAAAAGTCTTACAGAAATGCCAATAAAGGGGAGAAAATATAGGAAATGTATTAGAGAAATTAAAAGTTCCATCTAAGTTGTTTTTCGATATTATAAATGAATAAATAGGAGTAAAATTAGTTTCAAATTGCCAGCAGCAATAGAAAAGCTTCCGCGAAAGACTTCGGACGGAATATTCAAATAATGACTTGCCATCAGGAAACGTATGCTTTCTGAAGGATTCAATAAAATCCAGAAAGTTCAAAATGTTCTGTTAAATATAAAATGTGTTACCTTAGGACCTGGTGAAACTTCAGGACAGAATATGGTGTTAATGATGAATGCTTGTCAAGCGGAACTTCATTGCTTTCGCGTCCTGTTCTCAAAACACCATCATCAGTACCGCAATTTGATTGTATTGATAGGCATATTTTCAGAAATGCCGCCTTCTCCCTCTCGTAAAGTTTCCAGGAAGCGCAAGTCTCTAAATGAAGACAGTATAGTCTTCAAATGGAGACAGTATTAAGAGGTCCTTGCAAGTTTCTTAACCGAAATATGGATTATTGTCAAAGTCGAAGATTCTTGATCACCAGTAGCTACAAGCTTTTCCCAGAATGAGCTATATATATGAAGAATATTAAAAAAGGAAACACAGATACAAATTTTTAAACTAATAACAGAGAAGATCCAAATGTATGGCACTTAACCCAGCAGAAGATTCACTTTCTTATTACTTGGACGATAAAATAACTTGCGGATGATAATCATATTCGTGTTGAGAAATTTTACCCAGAGGTCCGAAGGCTATACATCTAGAAGAAACGAATGCGTATCTTTTACGCGATACAAAGAAGATACGTTCCTTTTTGGTGAACTATTTTCATATCTTGTATAAGAAACGCATTTGTTTCTTCAAGATGGTTCGCTTTCTTATCGTCAAAGCAAATCGTACAAGAATCATGCAAATAAATCCTTTGGGTCGCGGTAGGGGAATAAAAAATACATTTCCTTAAAGTCCTATTTATTTCATTTGAAAATGTTTTAATATGAATTGCTTGAAATTCATATTTTAGTTATAGATGTATTGTGTTGTATTGCATTGTTATTAAAATTGTTAATCTGTTTCTTCTCTCGCTTCTTAACGCGATATCTGGTGTGGAGAAAATTCTTCTACAAGATACTCTATTATAGTGGAGTCCTTAGTATTGGAAAGCTATTTTTCTTATGGCAGACAATTATTGCTTCTTTTACTAGCTGCCCTTACTTAACGCCGTGTCATCTTAATTTTAATTTTACACTGTTTCACTAGAAAATATTTACCGCAATAAACTCTTTTTCCTTTTGAAACATTTTTCATCTATCACAAGTGAACTCACAAGTAAGTTACTGTCATGGAGTACAAATGACACGTTCTTCCAAATGATAAGTTCGTGTATTTTGGAAATGACAAATAAGCGCACACTATTGTCTTCTTACCTTCGCTTTTAAAATCAGTAATTTCATCTCCTTTTCACCCAGCAATACAGGGAAGAAAAACATTTCACCGTATTCGCTTTAATTTCGCGTGAAAGATACTTTGGCAATATCATCCACATATCGTCCTAAAGATTTTTCATCCAAATGTTTACTGGGATGCCATAAGGGTAGCGTAGTAACAAGTTATAACAATTGGACGAAATTCCGCCGTAGCGAGATGAATTCGATATAGAGGAGACGCCATAGCTCGAAATCTCTTCGATATTTTTTTAACTTAAACGAAGTTTTAGCATCATGTCCTAATTTCCGAGAATTCGAAGTAGATGAACTGCTTATGGGTCGAAAGCTCTTCGATTTTTTTACCATAAATGACGTTTTCAAGCATGCCGAAATTTCCGAGAATTCGAAACAGATGCATCGCTTATGGCTTGAAATTTCTTCGATTTTTTTGCTATATATAGAAGTTACGATACGGCTCATGTCAATTTCCGAGGAAGTCGTTAAAGCAAAAAGAAGTTTTACTACAGTGAGTATTTATTATTTATTTATTTGATATCGTATTTACTTAGTATTTGCCAAACCCTTGCAAGCGATGTCGATACCAGATCGCGAAATCGATGCGAAAGCAAATCGTAAAAGCGAAATATTATTTCGAGACGAAATCCGATAGCAAATCGTGTTTAGTACTGAAAATGATGAAAAAGGAACGCTATATCGAATTGGTACGACGATTCGATAGTGAGTTCTTTTCTCGAATCAATTTCGAATCAATCTAGAATATCTTGTATGTATTTGTACTTCACCAAGCATTCGATTTTTTCTGCTATATCGAGTCGCTTTCGAATCACATGGGCAAAACAGAAATAATACGATATCGAGTCGTTTACGAATCGCAGGGGCAAAAAGGAAATAATGCGATATCGAGTCGCTTTCGAATTGCTTAAGCAAAACGGAAATAACGCGATTTCGAGTCGTTTTCAAATAGAATGGGGAAAACCGGAAAGCTGTAATATAATTAATAAAAAGAAATTATTGAATATATCTTTAATTTAGAAAAAAGTACAAAATAAAAAATAAAATACAAAAATTTCGGTAAAAAAAAAATTCATTATTGATTCGATTTTTTGTGAGTTCCTCCATCTGCAAAGAGAAATGACATTGGTTTATAAAATTAAACAGATTTAATTATATTTAAATTGTTTCCATAATACACTAAATCAAATCTGAATATTTAACAATTTTTATAGGTAGATTTGTAGGTAAAGCTTTGATTTTTTTAGTTTTGTGTTTTTTTAATTATTTTAGAATACGAAAATTATAAAGAATAAACATATACATACCACTCATCATTCTTGCCAGTCCTGTATTTTATTTTTTTGTTGAAGCGATCCTTGGCATATTGAAAATGCTTCATAGCATATTTGTCGAAAGTCTCCTCAGGAATGTTGGGAAATTTTCGGTGGAAAGCATCTGGAAAAAATATCTCAGTATTTAAAAATTTAAGTAAAATTTTATGTATATAATACTTTTGATTGCAGCCATTATATGCGTTTTTCTGGCACATTTTTTTTTGTTAATCCCAAGCCAATTAAAGCCTTTAGCTACTTCGTCCTTAAAAATTACTTTGATATTGCCTTTCACAAACCTCCCCGGATCATCTGAACCTCGATGGAGAAAAGATTTTGCCTGGAAATTAATCGTTACTAAGTTTGTGTAATTCAAATATGTATTTAATACTAAAAAGTACCAATTCCTCAAATGCTGTTCGTGTTTCGAGATCTTTAGCTCGAATTCTATTAGCTGCTCCTCAGTTTCAAAAGGGAGCTGTACTGACTGAAGAATATCAGAGGATGATTCGGTTGAACTCCTATTTGCTCGTATCTCCTTCCTCAAGTCAATTATAGAGCTAGTAAGCTTTGTAAATAGCTCCACAGTTTCCTTTCTCAGTTGCGAAATTTCCTCAAAAACCTTACTTTGGCAGGTACATTGCGGCACTAGTTATAAATGCCGTTCTTTAATTATAGGTATTCTTGTTTTTAAGATATTTTGTTCTATGTACCTGATACCGGTGACAATATTGCATATTGGTTATTGTTTTCCAGACTGCTAACTGCATTGTTATCTGTATTTTATAATGTTTAAATACGAACTGATGATATTATTAATACATATTACCTGAATTTAGCGGATTACTGCTTATGTAATTAATTGTTGAAGTGTCGTTCTGCATCTGATTAAGCACAGTTTCAATTGTAAGTAAAAGTAGTGAATAGTTGGAAAAAAGTGAATTTGATTTAGAGTAATGGAAATAGACGATAATTCGTAGGTTATTTAAGTTACCGGGTGTTTCATATTAAATGACAAAAAAATATTTAATACGTAATGAAACCTCCGTTGGAGAATTACAGGTATAAGTTTAAAATCAAATTGAACTACTGCCGATCTGTGCGTACTTCCTTAATGAATAAGCGGAATGAAAAATGTGGTATTATTGACTTTATCGCTTTTTAAAAGTACCACTTTTTTTAATATGTCTTCAAGGCTATGACGAATTTTACTTTGGGATATTTTCAAATTATGTGCGTTATAAGAAAATATGTGTAACAGGGAAGAAGTAACAGGGCTTTCAAAAAATGGTTCAAGTTCATCAATTAATGAGCTTTCGAAAATAGGGATATTGCTTTCTCTACTTATTACATCAATCTTATAAATTTTTAGATCTTTTCATAAATAGTAGTTGTTTGGCATATCAATCGAGAGCTTGTAATCAGTTGTTGTTACGCTTTCATATGAATTACCATTAAATTTTCCAAATTCGGGGTGTAATTTTGGGACAGAAATAGAATAGCTTAAGCTTCTTTCGACTAATCTATTGTAAATTTGGGTGCAAACGAAAGCACCTTTTCTAACAATTTTATTTAGGCTATGTAAGTAGTTCTCGTATTTAAATGAACCAAAATTTTCTAAAGTGCCAAAATTAGAAACATCTGAAGCTAAATGTGTCAGACAATGAAAATTATATGTAAGAAATTGATTCCCGTATAATTGCGGGATATCTTTAACAAAACTACAGAGTAATTCCTGGGCACACGAGTTGTTTTTTAAGCAATCATCTTGACTTAATAGAATTCTGATTGCAATGCTAAGCTTTAAAAAGTGTACGTATCTCTCTTTATCCAACACAAATTTTAAAATGAAAGGGCCCGTGTAAATTAAAAATTGGCGAAGCTCTGTTGCTTTCCATCTATCCAGGTCACACAAATCTCTCGGACTTCTACAAAATTCTTGGGGAATTTGTTGCTTTAAACAAATAAATAAATTATTTAACTGGGCAATTCTATGAGAAGATAGAGAACAGTTAAAACCCTTAATTTTTGTCCATGCTACCAACAACGTTTTCATTACACCTAAGCACACAACGTGCATATAATCAAATGGAACCTGTTTTACGATATTAAAAGAAGGTAATGATTCTAAGATTGTTGGCGCTATTTGGTGATGATGTTCCGGCTGAGCTCTGCAGCGATATGACTCGTTCGTTCTCAAAACGCTCTCCTCAAATGGATAGGTAACTTTTTTCCCACAAAGTACTCCTTTTTGAGAGCATTTAATGCAACTGTAATAACCTGTATGACCCTTTGTTTTTAAAACAAAAGATCTAGCGGGCGCATCGAAAATAAATGCTCGAACTCTAATTGGAAATGCTTGGTTTTTGTAAGTAATTCCTTTCTCAATAAGAATCTTTAATTCTGAAATAAAAGGGATGAGATACTGATCTGCGTATTTTGGTTTACTGAGTCCAGCGTATACCCCCGTAAGGAACACATGCGATGTTCCTACAATGTTGCATAGAATGGGCCATACTTGCCTTCGAGAGCTTTTTGTTACTGGTAAGCCATCTATGTTAAAATCTAATGAGAACTCTGTAATCATAGTACGTTCATTACTTACGAGAAAATCTGTTAATCCATCCTCTAGTCCATAATGAACATATTCCCCGTCGTCCAATGAAATGGAATGTGATAATCTAGGAGTTCTCTTAATAGTTCTGGGATCTTTTGGAAGATCACTAATTTTATCTCCCAAGATACATAGTAAATCTCTTAGTGCATCATTTGTTTTCTGATGCTTAATTGCCCACTGCCCTAATTTTCGTGACAAAGCAACACTAGCTTCACTCTCGTGAATACCGCTTTCGCTATCAGAACTAGATGGAGTAGAATCCTCCAAATTCGAATTTCTCTGAATGTCGTCCAAATATATTTGAGATGTATGAGGAAGGTCAGAAAACTGTGAAGAAGGCACTTGCGAAAATTCACTACTTTTACTTAAAATTGAATCGACAAAATCTTTCGCTTCTCTGCGAGTTTTTTTTGAAGAGGACATTGTAAGCTTGCGAAACGCATTAATGAAAAATGAAACCCGAAATACCTGTAAAAATAAAGATCTATTACACAAATCGCCGAATTCCTTCGTAGGGTTTCCATAAAAAAATGGTTTTTCACTAAACATAATAATAATACTCTAGACGAATTTAACTTTTTTACTAATACAAATTTTTATTTTTATTTATTACCTAGTACACTTACCTTTAATTTTTATATCACTTTTAAACGGTTTATTTTCTGCACCAATTCAAATTTATACTGTACACGCTTGAAAATTGACTGCTCAAAATCAAATCATATCACAGAATGAAATTTAACCGGCGGCGGTGATTGGTGAACACGATACCAAGAAAAATGAAGAACCCGGGCCAAGATGTAAGAAAAAACGATATTCTCGAGAAAATCTCGAAACGAAAGATGACAAAATAACACAATACGAAGAAAAACAAAGAACCCATCAGCGAAGTTGCGAGAAAGAACGATATTCTCGAGAAAATTTCGAAACGAGAGATGAAAAAATTTAGTCATGAACACAATACGAAGAAAAACAAAGAACTTTTCTTATAGATGTTTTTTGTAGTTTTTCTAAATCAGGTCAAAATAAGGTAAGTGCATCATGATTTTTTTAAGCAAACACTCTTTGATATAAATATCAGTTTTACCTGTGTCTTGAGTCAGGAATGTTTGATTTCTCTTACCGCATTGACAAATGGCTTGCCGTACGAACTACCATCCTTTTACCAAAAATCTCTACTCCAATTGTATTTTTATTATGTATCACCAAGCTCATTTCCACGAATCAAAGAATAATATTCGGGTCCAGCTAAAGTCCATTTTCATATAAGTTTCATCATCCATTATATTGTAAAAATTTATCGTAACAAATTTTTCACAATAAAGTTTCCTGTTAACTTATGACTTTTCTCATTTTATTTTTCACTTCTTCTAGGCACTTTTTTCCTTTTATAGGCTTTAATACTGTTTTTTTTTTTTTATATATACGTTTTATATACATATTTAATACTCGTTGATAACTAGGTTTTAGCTTTTCTCATGGTATCCTAGACTTGAGCGTGTTCCTCTTTATGAAACCAATCACTTTTTTTCCAACTGCTTGCCCACAAAGCCTATTGGTCGACCAGATCTTAGGTTGCTCTTTATCCTCCTTAAATTTTAAAGCTGATCACCTGACAAAAAAATGAATTCCTGCTTCTTTGCCTAGTTTTTTACAGGATATAGCATTATTTTCATACAACTTGGGAAAAAATAAACCCGCGAACCTCTTGATTTTAATCCATTTTCAACTATTCTCTTCTGGCCCCTCCCATCTGGCTGGTGAGAGGGGTTGCGTTTACCTATACGCATTCCGTTCCTCAGGTAAAAAAAGCAGTTTTCAAAATAATTTTAGTTCGATTTATGCTTTTTTTTCATCTGTTTTCAATCACATCGGACAATATAAATTCACTATTCCCAGCCAATTACCTTGTTGCTAACACCGTGCCAGACGTTTTTTTTTTTTTCTTTACAAAAAAAAATATTTTATTACGGCTGTAATTTTTATACGAGCTAGTTTAATTATCCATCCACATGAAATTAATTTTCCAGTTTTCGGTTGCTCATTAGGAACCAGACCGATTTGAGCATGGTAAAGTGGTTTTTTTCTCACGATGATATTTTGAGAATATTTCATGAACTCAGCGAGATAGCACAATTTTGTCCTATTCTTTTTTTTTGTAAAGAATTTCAAGAGCTACAGAAAAACATTGAGTTATCTGGCTCAGATTTGAGGATATTCTTGATAAAATACTGGAAGAAAAAATCCACTATTATACAGTTCCGCTATTGAATTGGAACTTGTATAGATTTACATGGAAAAATTAATTATTTGGAATATAAAAATGACAAATTTTATTTTGAATACATTGACTTCTGTAGATGTAGTAGATTTAGAGTAAGCATGTCTCCAATAAATGCTGTGTACTTCAGCTCTGCATGGTGGTTAACTTAATGGATCGAAATTTCTGTATTTTTACCAAAACTTTCACTGACAATTTTTGACTGATACGAATTAGAAAATAAATCAAATCTGACATCGTTGACGTTGTTAATCTGCCGAACTCCATATATATGACAAGCAAATCTTTCCAAGGTGATAAATCCACTCTTCAGTAATTTGTCATCATCGGTGGCAATATTTTGAAATGCAAACTGAAAACCTTCCGATTCTTCTAGTAATTTGAAAGGCCTCAATTTCCTTTTGCGAAAAAAATCTGGAGTGTACTAAATACATGTCATGGTGTGGAAACCTGGTAAAGCTCTAGATATGTACAGAGGGACCCAGAGTTTTCTACAATTCAGTGACGTTCATGTACCGTTCATGATTATCCACGCTCATGTTGAGGAAGCATTAAAATTGTTTATGTTACCAAGGAGTATAATGAAAATATCAGAATCTGAGCATCTTATTACACCTCCAGCGATATAGACTCTTCCGTTGCTTTAATGACTTTGTTATTTTCAACAAGATAAGAGAAGCATTTGCTGAATCTTAAGTGAATTATTTTATCACCAATATAAGACGCCATATCATCAGTCCAGTGGTTGATACAAAATTTAACTAATGCTTCCTTGAACTGAACATTTTTCAGTTGAGCAGTGAAATTATGAAGACGAATTTGATTTTGGTCCGATTGAAACCTGGCTAGCCGATTCATCTTGACGTTTCTTTTCACCATCTTTGATTGATGCGAGTTGCTTCTAGTTGAGATATAAATTATTTTCAAAGCTTTCCAAATTAATTTTCTGTTTAACATTTCAATGCATAATTATGAATAGCTTGTACATTTACTCCGCTGCAAACAGGTTTACTCGGAAAGAGGTAAAAGAAGCAAAGTAATATCTGTACATTTTGGAGAGATATTTCTTTGCATCTTTTACCTTTTCTCAAGAAAACCGGCTTGCATACTGCATCAAGAATACGCGTGTGGGATATCCCATTCCCTATCACACTCGAGTCTATCTGGCTATTGATAATCAACTGAATTATCGACTGGAGAATTCATTTCATGTGGATGGATAATTAAACTAGCTCGTATAGAAATTATAGCCGTAATAAAATAATTTTTTTTTGTAAAGAAAAAAAAACGTCTGGCATGGTGCTAGCAACGAGGTAATTGTCTGGGAATAGTGAATTTATATTGTCCGATGTTAATGAAAAAAAAAAAAAACACAAAAATCGAATCATTTTGAAAACTGCTTTTTTTACCTGAGGAATGGAATGAAACGCAACCCCTCTCACTTGTCAGATGGGCCTCATGCCTATTGAGATGATAAAGGAGGAGAGATAGCAAAGAATCAGCCAAACTAAAGTTCTTTTTTCGTGACGTTGCTAGCTCTCACACTATGATGCTCATGCTAGCATGATATTATGATTTTCAGTGGTCAAAACACAGTTTTCAATCCATTACCATCTCTTCTGTGAACTCCTCTAGTCGATTGCCTTCATTCTGTCTGCTCCTCTGTAAACAGATTACAGATCGTACAGGGGTCGGATTACATCGTAACCCTATTGTCTGATATCTAGGCTTATGTAGTTCAAGTCTAGTAAGTCATGGTCGCCAAGTTGCGGTTCTAAAGGAAGTTTGACATGGGCTACTGTAATCGGTACCAATACCATCGACGTAATAGTTTGGAATCAAGCAGACCCTTATATTAAAAAGTGCAAGGCAAGGCGCCCGTGGAAAACTGATATTTGTTTTATTCCAAAACAGTACAAGTAACAGCCGGTTTATTGCCCCTTTGAAACCAGTAGTGAATTTACTATCCTCAACTGGTGAAGCATAAGTAAGCCAAAGTTAAGGGCAGCTTTAGGAGTAAATTCACAACGAAGCCTTTTGTCTGAATTTTCTGTTTTAATTCTAAAACAATTTTTCATATCTCTTGGTCCATTTGAATACATTACGGATTTGATATATGTAAGATATAAAGCTTCTGAAAGACTACTATGCTCCTCTACATACAGATATCCTTAATTTCATGTTGCCACTTAATTGGCATGCTAGATCAGATAACCAGTGGATATATTTGAAAGTACTACCTTTATAGGGAGAAAAATTAAATTTATCTAGATGTCGCTATATACATATGTGTACCTTACATCGAATGTAAAGCATGATTTTCACAAGGAAAGTTGGGTAATATCTTAAGTAACCTCTTATTAAGCCTCTAATTTCTTCTTTCCATACTTGCGCCACGGAAACGAGTTCCACACACTTCGATATTTTAGCGAAGTGGTATCTGTAATAGTCAAGTTGAGTCCATTTTCTGCTATTTGTACATTTTTTCACTAGTCATTTACTATGTATATCAGCTGATATGAAATTTATAAAATATTAGTTTAAATACTTTAAGTGGAGACCTTTCTCGTTGCGAGTAACCTTAAAGTTATTTGTCCAGCTTGCGAGGATGACATTTATCATCCGCGTTTCGGATTTAGTTTCTAATTTAGTCATGTAGCGCTCGTCAAATTGAATTGGGATTAAGCAACAGATGCTGGATTTCGAATCAGAGTCCCTTGTGGTTAATTTTCTGAAAAGATTATATTGCCAGGCTTCTAAAATATTTTTCAACATAAATGGTATAGATTTTGATATGAACAGGTGAAGGGTTAACAATTTTATTCACCGCATCAATTGTTAAATAATTCTAATACTTTTTTTAAATTTCCTTTACCATACTAAAACACCACTCTCAGGTAAAAGGTAATTTGTACGAAAGTTTTCACTTATCTTAACATCACATCACAAATGTAAATTTTTTCTCTTGCTTTGCTGATCACATCCTTTTCAGAAATTTTTAATACAAAATACCTACCACCAAAAATTGTTTAATGAACTGCCTTGCTTTCAGGTGTTATCTAGAGTAATTTATGCACCCATTGAGACGAGATGACAATATATCTTCTAGGAATGAAATCGAATGTCATCCGACCTAAGCATATCAAGTTATTTTTTCACGCTTCATTTCGCATTGTACATATGTTTCAATAGGGTCCTCATGTCGAAAACTTAATGAAGTCTGCAATAGTTTCGGCATCCGGAATGTATTGTATATCAGTTTAATATTATTAGCTGCCACTACACACACTAATTTTGCCAGACTGATAACATATTCTTGTGTATTCCTATGCGTTCTGCAGGAGGTTACTTGATGAAAAAAAATCTTTTTTTATTAACTTCCTGGGCCCCATTCCACAAAACTACAAGTGTACAAGTCTAGCAGCACTTGTACTAATATTCTTGTTCTATTAGTATACTTGTAGATTCTGTACCACAAAAATTATTCATCTTCTTGTAGGAAATTTTAAATTTCCCTAGACTTGTAGATTCAATGTACAAGTCTAAAATATTTTTGTACAAATCGGTATGTAGCTTAAACTTATTTCATGTAGCAAAGCTTAAATTCTGCCATTGTATAATGAAAATGTAGTTGATTAGACCCAAAACAAAATCGGGTTTAATTCAACAGATCTAATTTTGAGAGTTGCGTAGACTTTGTATGACTCAAACTTGTAAAATTTGAGGAATCCAAGATGAAAAAGCATAGATGTATGTATATAGGTTGAAATTAACAGAAAACCGAAAATTTTATGCATTTTAGAGTAAATTATCGTTAAATCTAATTGCTGCACTACGGTTTTAGGGAAACGAAATTAAAAACAAAATTATTCTCTCTATATATACTTTTGTTATATCACGGAATACAAGATCTTAAATTTCATCTGAACTACTGAGATACTACACAACATGAAAACGAGATAACTTTTTGGGAATCTCCGATCGGTGGTAAAACAACTTGTTGAGCTTTTTTAAAGGTCTTAAATATGTCTACATGTGATGATACATTATGAATATAAAATTGAAGAACGTACTACATTCCGCGATATATAAATGACGGAAAACAGAACAAATAATAAATTAGGCATTGAAAGAACGTGGAAGTTACAAAAAATTAAAATTAAAACTTATAAAATTAATAAATTTTGAAATTTGTTACACGACAAAATTACACGAAAAAGAAAAACTTGAAAACGCAAACATGTCAGATGAGTGAGGTGATGAGCTCATCATTTTATAAGTTTTACTGTTTTATTTCATTTCATTACATGTTTTACTAATAACCAATAAACCTATCTTGAGTAACTAATACCTCGTTCACTTTTCAAAATTAACAAATCAATCGAAAAATACGATTAACGATTAAAAACTAAGGAGTAAATAACGATTAAGACCTGTCAATTGAATTTCATTATGATTATCGACTGACAATTAAATTGGTCAATCGATTAAATTTATTTACTGCGCAAAGTTTATTATTAGCAGAACGAGATAGAGGGGAGGGGGCAGATAGAGGGGGCATGGGGCCCCTTAAATCCATGGTAAATGCAACTAAAATAAATATATATTTTTGTGATAATTTTTAAAATAACTAAATTTTTGCAGAAAAATTTTACACAGGAATCTACCATGAAAATTTTGCATAGCATTGCATAGTACCATTTTTCTTTTTGGCTTCTTCTTTATAGTTACATACATTGTTTCCATTTCGACCAATCCCTTCCTATAAAGAGTTAAACGATGACATTTCTTCTGTCAAAATTATGTACGTGGTTGTCCACTTTTGTAAAGATAGAATTGGAAATAAGTTTGGTTTGTTAATATTTTGATAAATGTGAGTATAAAATAACTTTCAAAATTGTTAATAATAACAATATTTATTATTTAACATTTTTGATGGCTAGCAAAACTTGTTTGTTTTATTGGTATATCATTAACATTGAATCTTTTTTCTAATATGGCTATAACTTGTTGCGTAAGGGGTTGTTCTTCAAGGACTGGACGCGACAACCTTAATTTTTACATGTTTCCAGGAGTACTCCCTTGCAGTAAGTTTTAAGATTCGTGATGAGTTTCATTTATCATAAAAGAAATTTATGAGAGAGCCTATCGTAATACGTTCCATGTAATATTTGCTTAGCTTGCATTGTTTTAATGAAAGAAGAGCTTTAACTAGTTCATATATTTATTTGCACTTTTATTATTAAAATTTGTAATCACATATTTCAGTCTAGTGTTATCACAATGCTTAAATACTAGAATATAAATAGCGAAAACAATAAAATTCATTCATGTTGGTCAACAACCACCCATGGTATTAGAGGCTTTTCGTTCAGTCTTACCCAACATTTGAAGGCAAAGCATCTTTACACACCTTTGTTTCCAATGGATCCAAGCCATCACAACATTCATTAATTTTTCGTCTATATCTACTACTAATATCAAAATCCATCCTGCAATATATAATTTTAATATTATTTATAAATTTAGTAGGAAATTTATAACAAAATTGCTCACACTTAAATATTCCACCGGCAGCTTGTGGACAACCAAAACAAATAGTTGTCATTTTGACGATTAACTCTTAATAAAGGTTATTTAGGCGTGTTAGGTAGGTATATGATGTAGATACTAATATTAGTAATAATAAAAATAAAAGGAAAAATTATATCGAATAAGTTTATGTGTGTTGGTGCAGTTTTCGGTCGGGATTGTATATGTATATGGTAGCATTTGATATATTTTTCATTCGATTTCTTTCCTTCCTCTAGTTCCTATTTTTATGTCCTTCGTTATAAAGTGAAGTTATATAGTGAAGCTTCTTCAATGTTTGTGTTAAGCTCAAGTTTTATAGTGTAAGTGCATAGTGCAGGAATAAACGGCTAGCAGATTTTATGAAGGAGCAGTCAAGTTGAATAGAATTAATAAGAGTAGGAAATTGGTGAACATCCATATGGCAGGAAAATATAATGGTGTGCAAGCCATTTTGCTTTAAAAAGATGCTTATTTCATTTTTCCAGCTGAGGAAACCATACCTTGAATCTTGCTGGCGTTGACAGTGTCGAAACATCTGAGGAAGCGATATTCTACTTTGGAATAATTCAGCAAATGTATAATTTCTTTAGCAGCAGTCCACAGAGATGGGAAATTAAAAAAAAAATTTAACTACTTCACTTCATGCTACATCAAACACAAAAATATTTGACGAAAATACGATCTGCTGTAGATGTGCCAGAATTGTTAAAACTGCGCGTACTGAATTGCAGTCTATTAGTAAATATTTGGGTACATTCGAATGTGTCATTTTTTCAACAATATGGCTTCAAATTTTATCATTATTGCACCAAACAAACTTATTAATTCAATTTCGTAACGCGACTCTGGACGTCGAGTTGAAGAGTATAGATAATCTTACTTTAAAAATTCACGAAGTACGTGAAGAATGGAACAAAATACTTTCAAAGTCGAGAGAGATTCCAGAAAATTCAAAAATTCTGCCAGAGTTTCAAATAACACGCAGTATTAAAACACAATTCGACGCCGAAAAGCATTATGGAAAATTTTTGATTCGATTATATCTGGATTAACAAGGCATTTCGAATCCTTGCGTGAAATCTGTAATTTAAATGAGCAGCAAATGAAAACCTCAACGCATAGGTATATTACAACAGAAATATTCAAAAGAAATTTCATATAAAATATGCGACGAATTGATTTTTATGAAGCAGATTTACACAACCAACTTTAATTCAGAATTAACTCCATTAAATTTGCTAGAAACAAATTTAATTGAATTGTTTCCCAATTTGTTTGTAGCACTTAGAATATTTGTGAGCCTACAAGCATTCGTTGCTTCCGCAGAAAAAAGCTTTATCGTTTTACAAAGAGTGAAGAATTTTAACGGATCAACAATGTCTCAAGAAAGGTTAAACGGATTATCAATGCTTCATATAAATTCTGATATTGCGTTGACAATGGACTTTTCAACGATTATAAAGGAATTCTCAGAAAAAAAGCTCGAAAGGCATTTTTAAAGTATGTAATTTATTTCCTTTCAACATTGAAAAATTTACTTCAAATCAGGTTTAAAGATTTATTTAAATAAAATTCATAAATGTTTAACAAACAAAAAAAATCTTTTTTATGTTTTATTTATTTGTTTGACATATTTTTATAATTTTCAGATGAACGGGGGCCCCATTTTTTTGGTTAGCCGGGGCCCCCCATATCCTCTCTCAGGCCCTGATTATTAGTTACGATGTTTTGTATCCTAATATAAATGTTAAAACTAATTAATTCTAAATACATGTATGTGTGGAAATGAAAAAAGCAATTATTTCCAGTATCAAAATTTTACTTTTCTCTGACTTGTACGAAAATCTACTTTTCTGAAAACATAGGTAGAAAATTCACTACGTTTCTACAAGTCATGATGGATTTTCAAGTCAAATAGTAGTTTTCTGGTACAGTAAGTTGTACAGGTCAAAATTTCCAACTTGTAGAATTATCTTTGTACAATTATACAAAATTCTACAACTATTGCTTTATGGTACGCAAATTGTCTGACTTGTTGAAAAACAATTGTAGAGTTTTGGAATGGGGTGGTTACTTTTGATGTAAAGAAAACATTCATTTTTTATTACCTTCCTGGTGGCGACTCACTGACGCTCAATTATGATGGACTATTTGGAAGTAAGACATTTTACACATGCATCAAATACCATAGAAATTGACATTACAGCAGAGTCTTGCATTAAGAGAAGGCACCTTGGAGTTTTGTAAAACCATAGATGGCACAAGAACTAGATGACGCATGGCATACTAGAGCAGAGTATACAGATTGTGAAATGGGTAGTGCATTCTGGAATGACCCTAACATATTTTGGTGGTCCATTCCGGAATGGACCACCTAACCATATAAATTTTGTGTATACTTTTTTGGTACTGCATGCGACATCTAGTTCTTGTGCCATCTATGGTAAAACTAATATGAATAAATTATGGGATTAGGTATTTTTGGTTAACAATAAGTTAAAATGTTGGTTATTTTATTCGTCAAATGGAACACACGGATTCTGCCTCGGGAATTAGCAAAAATGAAAGACAGAATGAACGAAAAAATGGTCCTGATATTTCCGTAAATTCAGAAACTCCCAATGATATTATTTCTTTCGCCATATCTGGAACAATTAATTGGTAACATATGTAGTATTCCAAACGAAAAGCCGGTAGTATAGTAGCTCATTATTTACTCCCGCGAATACAGATAAAGTAGAAATAAAAGGTTACCAATTACTGCGGTTATTAACTTTGGATGTTTTAAAAAAATTTTATAAGCTCATTGATGATCAAAGACAAATTAACTTCCTTAGTTGATAATATCCATCTTAACGATAATCTACAATAGCAACTACGAGGTAGTGCAAATTTCGATGAATTATACAACTTGCAATATTGAAAACCTGTCAGAAACATTCTTACATACAGCATTCCAGCCCATCAATCCACAGACGAATTCATATTTTCAATGGAAAATTCGCAATAGTTTTCGTCAATGAAATATATCAAGTGTAGGTAAATAATTTAAACTTGGATTGCCCAAAGCGAATGTGCTTGCAAAATTTTAAATCTACTTACATTAGGCAAAATAGCCGATACTACTGAAAAAAACCTTGGTTTGCATATAGTAAATGATCTAACACGTTTATTTTTATTTTTATAAATACTTTAATTCTATACAACTGCAAAAAGATTTACAAGCAGATATATAAAATATATTCCTGCCGAACTATGCGCAAAGGAATGAAGAGCCATAAATGACAAAAACCTTCAAACAGGTACTCAGAGTGCCATGTTAAATAGGTTGGCCTTACATGCTATAAAATAGAGAGAAAATATAAAAAGAATATTGTCATCGGATAATGTAGTTGGTAGATGTCTGCTTAGCTGTGCTTAAATCATATTCAATTTATTCAAAAACGGAATGTCCATAATATTTGGCAAACATTTTTTATTCAACCATTATTTACTCATTTGTTCCAGTCGATTTATAATTCGGATTATTCTCCTTCGTTCGACCCTTTCTTTAATACCTGTGGTGCTACTATTGATATTGGTACTACATCTGAAAACATATCTTAATTAAATACAAGAGTCGCTGTCGCTATGATTACGTTAGTTCCTAACATTTTACTTCATTTGCACGTAATTTAGCAATAATTTGCAATCTTTCACCTAGAGTATACCCGTATACAAAATAGGTTCATGACACACCCAATTAAAAACTGCAGAGGAATTTTCAAACTTCTACCTTTTTTCCAAGTGTTTTGTGTTCATATGCTACAATTCGAAATATGGTACCTGTATTTTGCGGCTCATTATGAGTATAAATATTAAGTTTCAAATCAGTAATGTCAGTAACTTACAAGATATCGGCTAACTAGCAAGTCAAAGGGAAAGCAAACGCCTACCATGGGGAAAAATGAGTATTGAGCTGTCATAAAATAAGGAAAAACACTCAAGCCGTTTTGGAAGAGATATCAGCGTTTTACGGCAACTCAGCATTAGGAAAAAATTTAAAAATTTGTCCTGAATTTGCACGTTTAAAGAAGAAGGAGCCTGTAGAATTAGTTGGAGTAGCATCTGCAAGAATTTTGAAATTCTCCATAATCATCTTGGCATGGCAAAAGTCAGCGCAAGATAGGTGCCAAGAATTCTTGTGGCATCCGCAGGCTTCAAAAATAAGTCCTGCGTCGAGTATACTGTAGAGCTAAATATTGGATCCCGATTTGCTAATATCTGGATACCCAGATCTGCAGACAATCCGATTCTTGAAATCCTGATATGAAAAAATTAGCGCCCCAACGTGAGCATCCTCTTCGGACGCAGTTCCTTAAAATACATAAAGACGAATTGCGAAATCCGGTAAAATTTCGATCGAATACGTCATGAAGTATTAATCTAAGGGGGTGAATTTAAGAAGAAAAAAAAAGCATTTCTTAAAGTTTTTTTGTATGCGTTTATCTATAAACAATAAATAATTTATAACATGAATTCGTAAGTCAAAAGTTATTCTCCTTCTTTCTTCCGCCTGAGTTCTCTTATTCCCACAGGTGGAAATAAAAAAGGACATCGCAAATACGTGCCAGCTGATATCATAAGGAGAACGGGTCACTGCACTCGAGGAATATTGCCGTCTGTTCCTCAGCATCGATATCATCTCAGGTAAGTGAATCAAGGTCCCCACAGGACATGATGTGATGTGTTACAATTTTTTTCACTAGTTTAGTCAGGCACGATACAGTTTTTGTGAATGGTGAGTGATAGCGCTGAGTAATACCGCAGGGTTTCTGGTGAACTCACCTCACACTCTGCGCCACATACCCGAGGTACTAGCGTGCCGACCTGGTGACCGCTGTCAGCTCATGCTGGCAGTCTGAACTTAACGTCCATCCAGTTTATCACTTAAAGCTTTAGTACCATAACAATTCCTCGTTGGTATCAATAAAGTTCTCCTCGTACTTTCAACTCTAGTACTCCAGCGAATTTGTAGACCTCTGTGCTGAAGATAAGGATAACATTTGGTATCAGATTGTTACCGGACATGAAACTTGAGTTTATCACTATCAGCCTGAGTCGAAGCAAGTCAAGAACTGTCGTCGTATGGCTATTATTTGTTCTCAAAGATGAAAAGAGTGCTTCGTGGGAATAGGTTTGGGAACAATGAAGAAGTGAAGTTCGCGATTCCAGCTTATTTCGTGGCAAAAGATAATTGTTTTTCAAGAGTAGGTATTAATAAGCTAATTGATAATTTTCAGAAATGTTTTAGACTTTAGGCGGAATATATTGTTTTTGTTTTTAATTTTTTCTCCTTCACTCTTCGAACTTATCAACCTTTCTTCGTAATCGTAAGAATATAACGATAAAAACATTAAACGCGAATGGGAAGGGGCAAAAAAATTCTCTGTGAAAGCAATTATGTAACTTTATGATAAATGTTAACCTGAAAACCATTTAAAGATAAATTTTGATTTTAAGATTAGTAGATACTTCCTTCTGTCATGCATATCACATTAGATAACGATTTCGGGTTTACCTCTAGTACGCATAGTGTTAAATTGGATTAATTAAGCGCAGTTGCTGTACTAAGAGTTAACTTCAATTTGCCCTTGTAACTAAAGTACATCATACGTGACAAGGTACGTACAATACCTTGATTAAACCCATTTGACTTCATCATTTCAGACAATTAACGGTGCGCTGCTGGTACCTATATATTTATATATCTATGTTGCGTCTACAGCGCTTATTACCTGTTTCACATGGAATTTCATAGTCAAGGTGAAAAGCCTGTTAACACCTTTCAATTAATATCTCGCTAGCGTTGAAAGACGCTTATTGTGTCTGAAGTGTAGTTAAATTTCCATTTAAAAGTTATTTCTACGTACCCAGTTACAACTGCAGTTTTAGTGGTTTTGTTTTCGTTTTAGCGAATGTGGTTTTGATTAATTTCTTTGCTTTGTCCATTTAGTTGACAAAATCACCCCCAGAGGCTAACAACATACGGTCACCGTGGCAAATAACGTGCATCTCAACTGTCTGAAGTTAGTTATGAATATTTTTTGATAAATAAAGCTTAATTACAAAACAGATGTTTGTTTTTACAACTTGCTGTTCTAGAAGGTAAAAAAAATAGTAAGTTTGTATGTGTATATGAAGATGATATACATATATCGATTTCAATAGAAAATGTCCATTTGATTGGCAATCGACTTATTTCACAGCTTTTATTCATCTCGGGAAGCGCATAAAACGTGAATTTCCTGGCAACCCGCTGAAACATTTAAGGTCAAAAGTATCTCTACCTGACTGACTGATGGCAATGACAGATAGACAGATATAAAATATTATGATTCACTAAAATCTATCTGACATTAAGTTCACGGACTAGGGTTACTTGCATCTTTATAGGTTTTTAATTTGTCTCTATTATTTTTTATAGAAAAGTTAATAGCATAGGAAATTGTTTTCTAAGTCAGGTCTTATGATATTAGGACGTGAAATAACCACAACGATCTTCACAATTATAAGTGCATTGAATAGTAAGAATTTGATTTGAAGGTCGCATAAATACATTTATTGAGATGAAAACAGATTCTCATAACAATCAATGCAATGTTGGTAACATTTAAGCAGGAAATAGATTATCTACTTTGCATGCATGAGCACACGTTAATAGATGAAATGTATTTAAACTTGGAGAGCCTGATTATACGAATAAATGCGAGTGAAGCAGAATGCAAAAAAATTAAGCGAAACTTTATTTTAACACGAATCGCAATCACAGTGTAACATTAAAATGCTACTTTAACTGGTACCTCTAATAAAGCTGGACGATTTAATATATATTTTTTTTAAAGTTAGGTCAGGCTAGTCGCTAAGATGAGACCACTGTCGGGTCCATTGTGCTCCACAGATTCATGGAAACGTATCGATCGTCGATAGACTCAGTCTCCTACTATGGTCCTCCTACCTGGCCTAATGACCTAGTATCAGCCCTGCTAAAATTTCTTGGTGTCCGCTCTTCTCCCCCTAAGGAGCTCCATTGTTTTGCTCCTGTTTTATGCAGGCCATAATTGCTCCACAATGCAGTACGCATCTGATTTGATCTACCGTGTAAATATCGTTGGTGGTGCCACCTTTTAGGGTTCTGACCCAGATGGCCTTGCAGCCGTGGGCTTAAAAACATTGTTAGTCACTAGACGTAGTCTTAGTATTAGTGCTATGTTTAAGCGAACAATGCATTAATAAATAAATAAATAAATAGGGTTCTGATCGGGATTCTATCATATGATATTACATCAGAGAACGCTTTTTTGCTAGCTCATGCGCTATCTCATTGCGTTCGGTACTTCTATGGCCGGGTACCCAGCATAGGATAGCCTAGCCCCGTCTGGATGCCAATTCTAAGTTGTTTTTGCATAACTTCACAAATTTTTATTTTACCTCCTCAAAGTCTAACGCCTTAATGGCCGCCTGACTGACAGTATATGTATATGACAAAAACTCTGCCTGGAAAACACTACCTTTGTCCGACAGTCTATATGATTTATTCTAATGCCAGAAAGTATAATCCCACTCCTGTTCCTGCACTCGTCTTCGACCTGTCTGTAAAAATAGCTATATATAGAATTCCTCATTCTTTTTCCAGACGCTTCTAGTGGTTATCAATGTATTGATCCCTTCACTAAAAGTTAGGAGAGGAACTTACTACATTGCCGTTTATGGAATCTAATGTCAGAAAGATATTGGAATATCCCCACCCTCTCTCCTGACACCAACCCATCGTTTTAAGCCTGAATGCGTTAGTAACCGATACATCTCTATAGTGCAGGTTCATGGGCAGTAGATCAAGTATTACCTCCAATGCAGCCGTGGTATCTTGCACAACTGTGCGTAGCACTCAGTACAACATAGCCTCTCTGAATTGTAGATTACTTAAAATGTCGTAGGAGTGCCGCTCTCCAGATTTTCGACAACTCGTCCAGATTTATATTTTCTCTTGATTGTCTTGGACCTTTTTATTTTCAGTTTCATTATAACATAAGAAAAATAAAAACATAATTCAAAAGATAAATATTGCTAAATAAATACTAGATTTCACTACAGAGACATTTCACGGTGCGTCGACCATGTCCTGAACAACTTTCCGAACCGACACGTCACATATTCGGCTGAAATTTTTCCAGGTTATTGCCTTATATAATTTTATAAATTTAAATATTTTGCCAAAATACGGTTTATTTCGGTAGTTACAGCTCTCTAAGCATTGCAAAACGGAGCATTTTTTGCAGTTTCGTTCGACTTCAAAAATTCATATCTCCGGTTATATACTAAGTTATGGAAAGGATATTTTGAGGTTTTGTAGAACAAAAAAGCTTGATGCAGTTTAAAACAAAAAGATATTCGAGAATAGGGGATGTTCTTTATCCTTGAAAAAATTCTTGATGGAACATGTGTCGACGATTTCTTTTTTAAATAGTTGTGTTATTCGCAGAGCATCTCACTTGACTCAATACATATTTTTTGTACAAATTATAGTTCTTGAAGTTATGCAGTTGGGATAGCTTCAAGAAAAACTTCAATCGTCGCAACCAAGGTACTATTATTAAAAAATGCGTCAGCATTCAATCCGGTGATGCTCTTGGCCATGTCTTTTTTTTTTATTTTTAAAGCCAGCTCAGGGAATACCCTATGATGCAAAGCACAGAAGGCAGAAAAAAAATTACTCAAACCATGTAGCTTCATAAAGTCAGGAGCCCAATCTGTCTCATACATCTTTGAACAATCGATGGAGTAAAATACGCGACGTATTATTTAACTTGCTTGGAATAGGCACTAGTGGCGTAGCGTGAAGGGAGCAGAGGGTGCCATAGCCCCGGGCGTAACAGATGTGGGGCGGCAGGGAGTAGCCGAGCTCGGTAATCCTGTCTACAGCATTAGGCCATGGTCATAGACAAATTAATAACATACAAAGACGCGGTAAGTAGAACAAAAAACAGTAACGCACATTAGAACGTGGCTATGCCTTCTTTTCTGTGTCCACACACCCATGCAAGGTTCTGATTGCTGCTCAGGCAAGAGTTAGAAGAGGATTCACCATACACGTTGGAGCGGAAGAGGTGTTATGCTTACGATACGAAATCATTATTATTTTGACAATGCTAGAGAAGATAACAGAAATAGACGAAATCTTGAGCACACGAACGGACGCAGGAACTTTGTTAGTCGCGTTTCAATCATTTTCATTTCTACGTTTCTTGGGTCTCTGGCAACCAGTGCTGCGTGAAGGGAATGATACTCAAAACTATTTGCAGATCGAGGGACTTAACGTGCTCAGAAAATAAGCGATTTACACACGCTATTGGAAGAGAAACGAGAGGAATCCGTAAGTTACGTTAAAAGCTTGTGTAAAGAGCTTGACATTTCTATTAAACCACCAAGGCGAATTAGGACGAGGCACATTTTTGGCCACGGAAGTAAAGAATGCTGGCTTATCGCATGAAGACGAAAACTAAAAATGTTTTCTTCATTAGATGGAATAACTGCTGAAGTTCGAGAAAGGCTCAAGCAACTCCAGAGTTTTGTCAAAAAATATGCCTTTCTAAGGTCTGCAATAATATTGGGCGTCGATGATGAGGAATGCAACTTCAACCTAGCTCCTCAAGATATTGACAGAGAAGAGTTTAAGTTTGTTGAGTGGGTGCGTTTACGGACTTTCGTAGTTACAGAATAGTATAAGAAAGAACTTATTGATTCTGTTCTGGCACTGGGTTTATTAAAGTTTATTTTTGAGTCCAAACTTGAAGGAGGGTTACCTAATATAGTTGCTGAGAATTTTCCTCACAGCTGTCATAACTAATGTCAGTTGTGAGAGAAGCGTCTCTAAATTGAAACTGATTAAAACTTATTTAAGATCTACAATGTACTCGTTGAGATTAACAAATCTAGCTATTTTATTAATTGAATAACAGGTACAAATTAACATTGGGGAATGTACATATTAAAGAGCTTGCATTGCAAAAAACACGCAGAGTAAAATTTTAATTTAAGAAAGACGTTTGATTTTTTAACCATTTGAAATAGTTATTCTCTCACTTTGATTATTAATTACGAAAATAAGGGACGGCAAATTTAAGGTTAGCACCTGGTAACAGAAATCCACGCTATGCCACTGATACTTGAGAAGGACAATCAATGAGATGAAACATTGAAGGATATGAAAGAGTTTGACTCGCCATCAAAAATTGGATGTCTTCGCAGTCATTTTGTGAACGACTAAATTATCAAGCACATTGGGTGGGCAACAAATACTGCATGCCAGAAGACGCCGACTATATGCTCCACTTGCACTGAACTTCACTGAAGTTATCTATAATGATGCA
The DNA here is from genome assembly GCA_963930735.1 of Dioctria linearis. Classification (NCBI taxonomy): domain Eukaryota; kingdom Metazoa; phylum Arthropoda; class Insecta; order Diptera; family Asilidae; genus Dioctria; species Dioctria linearis. The sequence goes on from OZ005740.1 coordinate 64,201,340, forward strand.
CTGATCATGATCCAGTTTGTTTCGACAGACTTCATCGGAGTGCGACATGAAAGGTTCTTCAAGACAACAAGCGATAAACGTGATTAGAGAGATGATTGGAGAATTTTCGTACAACACCGACAATATATTTGCTTATGTCGCGCAGAACGAGTCTTAGTTGAATATAGATCAACAACTAATTTATAATAAAGTCATACGACGACACTACAGCATTAAAGGTAATTTTCAATAACGCACCTGACGGATCAGGAAAGTCCTTCATAATTAATTCATTACGGGCACGAATCATAGAAGAACGATGACAGAATTGACGACTGTGGTGGGCATATGGTACATTCGACACTGAAAATTCCCATTGACTTCGTCCACAACGAAGCTGGAATTTGCAATATTGAGAAAGGAACTGGTGAGGCAAGGTCCCGCAAGAGGCCAAAACACTCCGCAAACGTTAACAGTTATCCAGAGAGGCACGATAGTCGACATGATCAAACCTTATCTGAAAACATCACAGCTTTGGAGAGAAGTGCTCGCTACTAAAATGACTGTTCCGCATAGCTATGATTTCGAAACGTTTTCCGAGTACTTGCTTAACATGGGCAGCAGAAAGGAACTAATAAACATGATATCGGAATAATCCGTCCTGCATTGAAGAGTCAGACTAACTGCGTGTACTCAACTCGAACATCAAAGAAAATATCTTTAATCCTAAATAGCTTCAGTAAAATGCCGTCATTTTGATACCACTAAGTGTCAAATTACGTCTGCGAACAAGAAACGATTCAACCCGACTCTCAATTGATAAATGCATGAATGAAGGTGAATCTAGAAGCTATTCAGTAGAATATGTAAATTCTTTGAACCCAATCTGAAATTGAAAGCTTGATCCCTAATTATGCTGCTTCACAATTTCAATCCTCTAAAGTTATGCAACTTAGCCTAACAGTACTAGTGCTATGTGGTTACGTCGTTGAGGCAAAATTTTAAACTAGAGCGTATGAAGAGGAAGATACGTGCATTCAAAGAATACCACTAATTCTTACAGACATGCCATTCTTCTTCAAACTACTAACATTGGTCATCACATATAAGTCGTAAAGATAGTCACTGACAGTTTTCTTTCCTGCGGCATCATTTCTTCAGGTTTTTCAGCCAATATAAAATTGACAACCGAGTCTAAGCCTCAGGCAAAGCCAGATAATTTAAATGGTATTTTATGAATGTAGAAAAACTTTTTAAAACTTTTATATGAAAATTGTATCTTAAGCATTTATCAGACGAGGTACTAATATGCTCCATTTTAAGAGAAAGCATTCCTGTTTTTTTTTATCCCGAATCGAGTATCTTTCCTCTACTTTACAATCTGCGAAGGCTCAAGGTAGCAGACGTATTTGCACCTCCGTCAGTATCATCATGTCCTTTAATCCCTACTTGATTTAATAATATATAAAAAGGTCCACATTATATAGAATAATGCAGCATCCACTATTGTCGGCATTGTCGGCAATTTTGGTTTGTTTCGATTAGCAGTAACCTGGCGTTGTGGGTATTGCCATAGCTTTTATACTGCTTAGCTCCTCCACTATATTAATCTTTTCTCTTCACATCACATTATCATGACGATCTCTTCTGAACTTAACTCCTTCAAGTCACCTACAAGCAGGGCAAATTTATGAGTATCCCCACCCCCCTTGCATCTATGTATATTTATTAACAGTTCATTTATACTCATATAGTCCATCAAATGAAAAGAAACAATCGGCTTTATCAAACACAAGCTAAACTATTGTCATATTTAGCAATTCCGGTGAGCGATAAAATCCATTGTCGTCGCCCCACATGAATTAATTAAGGTACAAAATAAACGTCTGGCAGTAGTAAATGTGCTAATTTGACTCGAAAAAAATCAGATCTTAACAATTGTTTTGTTAATGATGTGAGAGTACGTCTTTGACTTGTCCAATTCAACAAACTGGTTACATTCCACGGCAATTGGCACAATTCCAATCTAGTAAACAAAACGTCTTATCCGCCTCAAACAAATGGATAATCTCAAAGTAGATAGGAGTTCACAAGGCGGTTTCATGTCCAGTAAATTTGTGGCCTTGAGGTCTACCCGATAAGTTGAAAAGTCTACTCAGCGTTCTTAATACTCGCTTGTAGTTACGTTTACCATTTTGTATACATCATTTAGACCTGTAATACTCTTGCTCTTGATATCCCCACAGAAGCAATCACTTATGCAGTTATGTACCTACTATTCTATCTTATACTTATCTGTCAAACACACAGGTTTCGTCTTATCTTTCGTGTACCGTGACCTTCACCCGAATTTTAACAAGAAAAAAACGTGATCAATTGCAATAACATTAGAACGCAGTGACCCCGGCGTGATTCTTACGTATGACAATTTTAATAACAATACTACTCAATATCTGATTTAATATGAAATGTTTATTTAATAATTTTTCGGAAGAGCATCTTTAGCAGATAACCGAACTCAATTAGATCCTCTGATATAAACGTGATTTTATATTCTCAAGCCCGCGTAGTGAAGCTTTTGAGAGTGGCCTTGGGAAGACCAAAGTTTGCTGAAATGGATTAAAGCCGGCGTAATGTAAATCGCACATGTTTTCCTTTGGCATATCACGTTTTCATCCATCGTCATTAGATAGGTAATGTCACTTGAATTAAGTCGTTCCCCAACAAAGATTTTCATTTGAACTGGGTTAAGTTCAAGTCCAGAAATATTTTTGGAAATTAATATCCCGTCGATTCACATACTTAACTTCTATGCACCGCCGCTCCGCACCGCTAGCATTGAATCGAGAAGGTCAAAGTCATTATAAGATTAATAGCAGATCATGTTGGGCATGTTATTGTTCGATTTGTTTTTTCTTTTGTCTTTTTGTTTTGTTATTATGTACCGCAATCAATTCATCTTGAGTTATGGAAGGGGGCACTTTGTTCCGCTCAATATTAACACTTTTCTCTGAACAAAGAAAATACATTTTCCCGCCTTAATTAGTTCTTGGGTCTTGGTTTTTGGGATGACTTTTGTATGTTTTTTTTCATCTCAGTTCCGTGTATTGATGACATATGTACCATGAAAACCAAATTTCTGATTGCCCTAGTGGTTCGCACATATACTTCAGGTAGCAGTGAAGCAACTCAAATGGTTACTTCCTTAAACTTTGGCAATAAATTTATAAATTTCAATAGTTTTTGTAAGAAATTTTGCGGAACACTTAAGACATTTTTACTTGTTGAGATCATCAAAATTAATATTTTAATACCGCAAATATGATCCATATTTGTATATGTATATGTAAAACTAATTCCAGTAAAAGCCCTCCTAATTAACTTCCATTTTCGAATTCTAATTCACAATTCTTATAAAATTTACTGCTACTTAAATCGGACATGTCATCGTATTTCGTAAATTTGTGATTGTCCGAACACACGATGCATAACCAACAAGCAACCATAGATATTTGTAGCTGTAATCACAAAGCAGGATAGTCTTTATCTTACATAAGAAGTTTTTATGTAAATATAGAAATATAAGAAGAATTTTACAAAAACTTTTTATTTTTACGTTTCTAAATGAATTATTATTTACAAGAGAAAAAACAACCGGCTCGTTTGGTTTTTGAAACCGGGTCCTGCCGCTTTTCGGGCGACTGCTCTTACCTTTTAGCTGAAAGATTTTCTAATTTTTTTCTATTCCATCTGACCGATTATAAAAATTGTGAGTTCGAGTCCCGCATGGGATAAGAGTAAAAATAGAGATATAAGTCGGCTATGATAACCCTCTGGTGAGATGATCGAGTATATTTTATGCACGATGTTATTTTCAGAGCAGTTCAAAGGCATTAACTCTCAATAATAGGTGGTTGACGAAGAGTAACCCAAAGCGATTAAGTCTTTATAATAGGAACGGCTATTTAAGTAAATCCAATCAATATAAAGGGAGTAGCTAAACAGCAGAGCTCCCAAAATAATAATTCCTAACGTCTGTGTTGCTTGCTCAAAGACTGAAGTTATTTATCGATTTTACTTCTCCTATTTATACACAAGAATTTATACTTAGTCAATAATTACTACATATTCCTGATTTGCATTCTAGCCCCATTAGAAATGTTGACCCATATTGGTGCCTGTTTACAAACGCTGAATTTCATTTACCGCACTTGCATGGGTCGAAAATGAAGCCTTGCACATTCTTGCCATTTGGGTCTGTGCGTCATTTCCGGGTATTGCAAGATATTGCAAAAAACCCAAATTGAATAAGAAAGAAAGAAGAAATTTATACAAGACATATGTCTGCACAGAATATGTGTAAGTGGAGTTGGCCCTCTCACACTTAAAATTAAAAATAAAATTTTTCTTACATAGCTGTAAGAAGAGGAAGGCAAGTAACGCAGGCGTTGTAGCGAAGGGGCACCACCCGTTGAAAAAAAAATTCATTGCGGGCGAAACAATAATATTAACAACATTTGACTTTGACAAATATAAATTATTTATGAGTTTTAACTGTTAAATAAATTTTTTTGTTCTCGATTGGAATTTACCCGCATGACAAGGCTGAGGTTTGTTCGTGATCCTGACATGGAAGACATTTTTGCTAGTGCTACAAAATTTTCTGAAGATATGATTATACCAGCAAACGTTAAAGGAACAAGAAAAAAGAAGCGACTCGAACTCTCGAGTGATCCCAAAATTGCCACAAAACAAAAGGTTCGTACACACATTTTTGAATTAATTGATGTTCTTTTATTCCAACTGATGAGGAGATACGAAATGTTGGAACAAGTTTCAGAAGATATTTGATTCCTTTCTGGAGATCGTCTTACCAAAATGCACGCCGATAGTTTGAGAAAAGCAGCTTTGGGTTTGCTTCAGTCAATTAACGACTATAGCCTCCATGAATCCTATCTAAATGTTAAAATCGTTTTCCGAGTTATTGTGACATTGCCAATGACGATAGCTTCATGTGAACAAAGTTTCATAAAATGGAAGTTAATAAAAAATGACCTGTGATATAAAATAGGTGAAGAAAGATTGTCAAATGTGACTGTTTTGTAAACCGAAAAAGAAATGACAGGAAATGCTGGTCATATTGAGAATATTATAAACTAACTAACGCATGGCGAAAATAGCTCGAAAAGTTCATCTAAAAAATCTTGCAAATATTTCTATCCAACTGATTCCCCTCAATGTTTCTAAATGTACTTTACTCGAAAGAAATTTATATCAACTAATAATTTTATGTGCAATAAATATTATTTACTATTCTTCTCATGATCAGTTGTTGCTCAACTTTGCTCAGTCAGTTGGTAGACCATGTCAGAATAGTTAAAGTTAAATAATGTTATGTTGAGAATTTTATGGATAATTGACACAAATTTATACGTTTGCTTCAGGCGCCAAAACGAGTTTTTATGGATCTGCGTGACGGAACTGAGGAAAGAAGTGAACTCTTAATCCCTTCCCCCACTCTTTGTTCTTGGAATCTTTTTGTAACCGCTTAGAAATTCAATTGCTCCATCTTTTACTTATATGTCCCAATATAGTAACAAAAACAATGCCACTGCTTCAACAAATGTGGAAAAATTCAGACTGTTTCTAATAATTGAGTACTTTCAACACTGGAAATTTGTCAAAATAAAAGCTGACCATATACCATAACCATGATATACTCTACTTAAAAATTAATTTACATGAAATAAAATTACTTTTTTTTTCAAAAGATTAGAAAATAAAAACTATTTTCATATTTATTCTTCAATTTCGAATTTGTTTTAAAAGTACATATGGGTATAGGAAACTTGAGAGAGAGAATTCCAAATTTTCCATATATAATGGCTACCTTGGCAACACCCACTTGGCTCCGCGTCCTGTCAGTGTTTATAAGTTGTGGGCCATTTCTGAGTATTTTTAACTCATAACTCTCCTCTGCCCAGATGGCCTCGTTGCCTTGGGTATTAGGCTTTAAGGTTATGCAATAAAATACTTTTTCAATTTCAATGCAATTTCATAGCTCTCCTCCCACCGCAGCCACAACATTCGTCCAGAGTATGTGGTAAATACGTGTGGTCGCGTTAACGTGCAGACCACCGGCTAATCGGGTTAGCGCCCCATCGCCCGTACTGCCAGTCTGGATCTTCTTTCAGCTAACTCTGCATCGCTATTATTAGTATTATGTGTCCGTCTTTAGTTGAAACCTTCGGAATATCATTCAAGCCATACAAGCCACTTTATCGACACAAATTATATTTCATATTATTTTATTTTAAATAGGTCTTGACAATGTAACGAGAGTTTTGAAAATTTGTGTGCTCTGTGAAACTCCACTATTTTACTATCCAAAGATGGAAAAAACATTTATGGTCATCAGCGCTCATTAGCTGAAATTTCTTTCTATTCTATCATCAAATATAGGAATAAATTGAAATCTGGCCTGATGCACGCTGACGGCAGGCATTATGTTTTCCGCTTTATATTGGACACGGTTGCCAGCAACAATGTAGGTAGACTAAAGTATAGCTTAAGATTGGCATTTACAAAGAGTACTCTCTCTTCCTCTTCTTCTTACTGTTAGTAGGTAAAGCATAACCTCACTTCATTCACAAATTTGTAGTTTTTCAACTAAGCTACATATCTTGTGAAACTGCATTTCTACAAAATTGTGACAAACAAAGTTGTTTATCTACAATTTGTCTGCTTCTTATCACAAATTTGTAAAATTGTTATTTGTACTTTGTGAAACACAAATTCGTATTACAAATTTGTAACTTGTAATTGTGATGTACAAGTACAAATTTGTAGTTGTAATTTATAATTTTGTGTAATAGGCCACTGATCTCTTCAAGTCTTCTTTCTAAGCTAGAATGGATGATATGGGTCTTCCAGTTATATTGATCGCCAATCCTCACTATTGCAACTTGTTGATAATTGCATGGTGATCAACTATAGAGTGTCTGTCATCTGTTGGTTTTTTTTCAAATCTAGATTGATAAAATTTTATTCGTAGAGATACTTAATATGCTACTGCCACTTTTTGATCATTTCTTTACTCGGAAAGCACTGCACTAATACTTTTGTACACAAAACTCTCTTTACATTTAACTGACTATATATGAGCACGATATTTTTATTTCTGTAAATTGTTTTATTTTTCTTTTTTTTTAAATCTGCAAAATCTGTTACGAATCGCTTATAGGATGTAGACCAAAAAAACTCTGAAATTGATTTTTTTTATTTAGATAGAAGATAGATTCTTTCTGTATTGATGGTCACTCCCCACAATAAAGTTATATGTGTGTATGTGCAATCATGATCGTTTACAATACCTCTAAGGCAGGTCTTCGAACTATGTTTTAAAATGGTGCCAAAATATGTATCAATTAAATATTTCAGATTCTACTACTTACTTGACACTAACTAACTTTCTCAACTCTGTTTCAAAATTTCCAAATTGCTAATTGAATTTTTGGTGTACTTCCGAGACTTATTGCAGTAGAGAGTTTTCAATTTTTTCTATTTTCAAATTTAGTACTTCGAAAATGCTCTCCAGGAATATTTTCAGCTCCATAAATGACAGTTTTTTTGTCTGTATACCTCAAGATATTTCCTTTGTTTATCCACATGATCTGTGTAAAACTTCAGATATTTCGTCGTCTCCAGATTTTTGCCGAATGTCTTCGAAAAGGAATGTTTCGGAACTGTTTTTTACCTCTAATCAAGCTTGTCTAAATGTGTCGTTGATAAAGACTTATTTGTTCCTCAAAACTACGTTGAAAATAATTTTCCATTGAAGAGAAAATAGTTTTAAACGTGAAAGTTATGTTCGTTTAGAGATCGGTCAGCTCAATACCTACGATCCGCAACATTTAGACCATATATTGTCCATTATAATGTTACTCATCTAAACCCTACATGGTGACGATTCCTCAATTTAGAGGAGAGGGGCAAAGAGTTCAATGAGAGAAAGTAATTATCTTTTGAGAATGAGCTTTTTAAGTCATTTTCGCTGGATATGCTTAAGAAAAAAGGCAAAAAACTCGAAAACTCAATATTTTAATTTTTTTTAGTAAAAAAGAAGAATGCACAATTTCACTGTTGTTGAAGTGGTATATTTTTATGATCTGCTCTACTGACGTGCCTGTGCACAAAAAACATAGATACCTTACTTGCAAACCTATGACAAGGTTTAATTTTTAAATTTCAATATATTTTGAAATTATAAATCAGAATACCTACCTAATTTCAAATAAAACTTAACTTGCACATGTGTGACAATATCCTTGAAGAGGTTAAAACGACACAAATCTAAAGAAATTTTCTTTTCTTGACGGCTGGTTCAACGCGAAATGTAATTAAAATGCATATAAGATAACTTCGTGTACCTAGAAGAAAATAGATTTATCATTTTACCGACTAGTATGTACATAGATTTGTCAGAAATAATCTAAGAATGCCATTGGAAAACTAAAATTATTAGCCATCATTAAGCATTAATAGACCACAGCGGTTTTTGAAATTTATTTAAAGTTATAATTAAGAAAAAAGGCGAGATAAAGTGAAATTGTGAAATGATGGTGATGTTCATGCGCGTATACAGGGGGAGGGGTCACTAAGGACATGCCCCCCCGCCAGCGCCTTGTTACCTTCGCGGTTAATTGAATGAGCGATAACAAGATGATTTGAGTATGGTACGGTTTAATTTGTATGGTTTGTTTGCCTTCTTATGAGTAGTAATAGTGGATTGGGTATACAAGTCATTCGCTCGTAGCTCTTCGTCTTTTAAACGTGTACAAATTTTTTTAAATTTTCTTGCGTTTTTATATAGTGCCGAAAAGTCATCTATCATACCAATCACAGGATAGTAAGTAATTTTGGAATGCATATTTATTTTAGTACTTTTGATTGTTTAGAAAATGGAACCTAATGCTTAGCAGCCCACTTATGAAGTTGCTTTTATATTTTTGTTGCGCCGATTACTCATATATATAAAAAAGCACACAATTTCGAGTTTAAAAGTGTTATTGTTTCTAAGAAAATGGTCAGCGATAATTTTTTTTTTACCTGTGTGATTTTCCTACGGTAGACGGCAGCGGGAAATTCGCGGTCAAAGCAGGTAATCGAAAAATTGGGAGTACAATTGCAACTACAGGCGGTGAGCGGCGAGCGGTGATTGTGAAAGAAAAAGATAGTGAAATTTCATTTGTTTTTTGTTTTGAGCGTTTTGAAACAGATTTTTATCGAGAATATTTTATATTATTTTGAAAGAATTGCAATGGACCAAAATGTGGAAAGGCACAATTTAAAATACAGAAATTAACTAAATTAAAATCAAACTAAATGCCAAAAATATCACAATTTTACCCTTTGTATTTAAGCGCCTCGAAATATCCATCAAAATCATGTTTTTTTTTTTTGTCAACTCGTATATACTGGTTGTCTTGTATTTTGATAAATTATGTTATGATTTCGCACTTCCTCAATCAATTTTTCATTAAAATTCATTGTTTTGAAATTGACCCGATGTCTTACAATCTTGACAAAAATCAATACCACAACAATTTCATTCGCTTGATTTTGTTGGTAGTACTGCAGCGACGACGGCAAAATTAGAAACTGATCAATCCCGACGGCAACTTCGTCGACCACTGACCATCACCCGTCGTAATTTGGGCATTTGCATAAGACGCTGTGCTTTTAGAAGTTTGCCAGCGGAATTTTTTCGTCATTTGCCGTTGCCCGTCGCAATTGTATTTAAGCCTTGACTTAACAAATGTTGTTTACTGTTCTTCCAGTAGAACCCTAGTTCCATGCAATCAACATCTAGATACCCGTTAATTTTTCATAGTGACACTGATTCAAACCTGAGTTGTTCAAAATTTTTACTTTCGTAGGGAAGCACTAAAATTTAAGAATTTGAATGAATACTATTCACCGACAACGATCGAAATGAATTGGTGCATTGATTCTGGTGGTTCATTCTTTCAGACAGGGACACAAGCATTCAGATCTGAAAATTTTCCTTTAGATTTTTCATGCACTATTGGCGGCGAACAATTTTTCCAGAGTGATATTGCTTCAGATGCCTTGACTAATCTGGGTCGCTAAAGATATTTATGAACGTTGGCAAGCATAAATTTTGTTCTTAGAAACTTCTTTCGAATTTTTATACACTATTGGTTGCTGAAAACGATCAGTAGATTGATGACACTAAAATTGATTCTACAATTTTTCTTCACAATTTTCACTGCAAAACTGACTGCGGTAGTTGCCGTTGCTTTGCTTATACTTTCGTATTAATTCAAGTAGAGTTGTTTAATTTAACTTCACGTTTACTTTTAATTTATAGGAGGAGAATAAACTTGCTACACTAGTTAGTGATGGAGGTAGAAATAGTAGCGAAAATGGAAAACAGAAGACTGATAAGACCATTGATAACTTTATTCAAAAGAAAGCAAGATCAGTTAAGTTTTCATCAAAAGAAATAGTCAGTGACATATCATGCACTTCTACTCCTATTCCTCTAAATGTGAATCAAGGTGCAACCTCTCAATCTCAGTCATTTACTTCACCTGTGATAAAATCGGTTGTGTCACATCTATTTCCACAATCTTTGCTCGAGAAAGAGTATCTTGATATGAGTCCTTATTGTCTGTCTATTCTGAGATCGACATTGATGTGGATAATATTATCGGCAGGTTTTTGTGATATTTAACTTAAATATGATAAAAAAAATGTAAAAGCGACTACTTCTGACTTTTTCCTCCCCCCTCGAACATTTTAGTTGTGTTCTAGGTTTAACGATAACTACAACCAAGCAATAAAAAGGATATAGTCTGCTTTTCGCACCTATCAATTGTATCCATGTCCAGAGCTGAAACACCATCCAAAGAGAAAAATTTCTTTTTGACCAGAATGTTAACATCTTGGCAAGACGCAAAGGCAGCGAAAGTTCCTGCTCCCTGGTAAAAACCATCAGGAGCAACTTCAGCAGTACCTCTATTCCTTCACTACTTTACAATGAAATGATTGTTGACTCTCTGATTAAAACTAATAGTTTGACTGCTAGATTCACTTCAAATTTTCCTTTTCCACCCACTTCAAATCTCCCTTGTGGATGTGTACAAAAGCCAATACCAGGGACCGAATTAGTTATGACTTTTTACGAACAAAGCCAACTGTACCTGTTATTCCTGACCGATAACAATTTGAAGCTAAGAAAACCAAGCTGGAAAGGGTTTTTATTTTATCTGGCAAAAATAAAAAAGCAGCTAAAAAAATAAAAAGCTTTATATTTTTACGGAAAAAAGTATCAAGCCGTTGCGCTTGCTTTTCTAGCTTCAAAACTATTACCGACCAGGAATAACAAGTAAATTTAGCTTTTTTCGTAAAAATTCGTAACTGATTCGGTCCCTGAAAATAAGAAGCTAGCTTGGCTTTTTATACTTCCGGCTTCAAAACCTGTTACTTCCAGCTCGAAAAAATAAAAAGCCTTTCCAGCTTGGTTTTTTAGCTTTTTTTAATAAAAAGTTAAGTTTTCAAAAGTTTTACAGGAATCGAAACAGTTTTCATGAGACATTTTTTGGTATATTCCACTAAATTCCACGATCATGATTTATCCCAGCTTTTTTTGTTTAAAATTTTCAAAATACCAGTTATTTTCGATCCCTGGCCAATCCAATACACATCCGCACGAGAGATATGGTCAAGTTCCTTAAGGAGGTCAACGTCTCCACAGCTGGAGATCCTGATAGTTTCAAGCCCCCGTTAAATAAAAGCTGTGCCTTGATTGGCTAAAACTCTGCCTTATTCGACAGGAAAATTTCCAATTGTTTGGAAACTACCTCACGTTCAGCCTATTCCCAAGAAAGGAAAAGGTAGCGATCCCTCAAATTATCGACCAATTGCAATCACTTCGAGTCTTTCAAAGGTTTTTGAGTCTATCATTAGCTCCAAATTAATGAAGTATCTAGAAACTAATCAAACCCTCAACGATCGGCAATATGGCTATGCTTCTTCTGACTTTGCTTATGGAACGTTGAAGCCGTAGTCTTCACAACTTTGGTGAGTCCAAAATCGTTGCCCTGGATATTTCAGCTCTTTTAGCCAAACTTAAAACACTTGGTCTCTCCCGTCCTCTTCTATTATGGATGTAAAGTGTTTTATCTGGTCGCTTAATAACGATTAAATTAGATGGCGTTACATCTGAATCTCAGCCAATAAATGCCGGGGTGCCTCAGGGCTCTGTTATCTCTCCATTTCTCTTTTCAATTTTCATTAATGATCTGCTTTCCTTTACTGTCAATACCATCCATTAATATTTGCAGTAAGTTAAGCTGAACAGATCACATCTTCTCTGTGGCCAAAGGAGCCAATCCAAGATATTTTCATATCTGTATCAATATTTCAGCCCATCGATTCTAGCGCTCCTACACAAGTCCTACATCAGACCTAAAATGGAATATAATTTCCATTTGTATAGGCCGGCTTGGTCGCAGAACCTTAGCTTCATTGGATATTATCCAAAAGATGGCCTTCAGCTCATTGGCGATGTGGCAAGGACTCACTCGACCACCGCCTCAGTATTGGTTGCCTTTCGCTCCTATATTGCGACGTGCATGGTCAGATGCATGATCAATGTTCTGATGAAATGCCTAGTCTGATCCCTGATTCCTGCATGTAAAGTTCACACTGCAAGCTGCGCCCATCGTTTTATTCTTCAAAATACTTTCGGCCGTAGAGTAAAGTTCCGTGATGATTTTTTATCCGGAATTGTGCGAACGTGGAACAGTCTACCACAGAGGTCTTTCCTCCGGCATGCAATCTACGAAAGTTTAAGGCTGATATCGATGTTGTGAGGTTTGCTGTTTTAAAATCTTTAGTTGAATTCTTGATTTTCCTTTTCTTTACATCGATTTATTTTTAATCTTTGATTTCTATTCTTTCTTGATTTTCTCTCGTATATATAGGAGAAAGAAAAGATTTGTTTTAATTATTTTGTTACGCTTTGAAAAATGATAATAATTATACATATACATATATATATATGTATATAAGAGCGTAGAAAATAATAAGTCTTTTATTAATTTTTTATTTTAAATAATATTTTTATTTATTTATTTTTATTTATTTTGGTACTATCTTTTTTAAAAACTTTTTAGTATGAAAGTACATCAAATTATTCAGATGTGTATTTGTGATGAAGCTCTGAATACTACTAAATATTTCTATGAACATTTTTGTATCTATACACTTCTCTGTAAACTAAGTTTTTTGATGGCTTTGTGTTTTCTACACAAATTTATTTTTTACAAAGTATATGTACACTTGATTAATTTTTGTTTGTATTTGTCTACAGTTATTCTTTATGTCGTTTCTAAATTTTATATTCAAAGCTTTTCCAAAATTTTCAATTATTTTAACTTGATTTTTTTATTGTTATTTTCACTTACAAACATATGTATACACATATACATGTAAGTATGTAGTACGCTACAGGTGATATACATCATCACCTTCGCCACTCTCCTCACGTTCCCTAATTCCTATCTTTATCACCTTCTTACCATGCTGGGATTTGCATCATAGTTCATAGGATATCTCCTGAGCTTGGCTTAATAATATAAAAAACAATAGAAGTCACACTTTATTAACTTGCCGACGAAGTTATTTACGTACATCTGTGCATCTGTTCTGTGGCTGCTATGTTAAATAAATGTAAATTTTTAATTCCTGTATTTTACATAGATACAATTTATGATGATTTTTTAATTTGAATAAAATACATTTCCCTAGTTTTACTAACTAAAATGGATGACCGGGAAGTTTTACACTTCCACCATTTACAAACCAAAACAAAATGAATAATCTAATCTATGACTTTCAGAAGTGGCAAATAACGTTGAGCAACTTTCTTCGTTGCGAGTGGTAACCACTTGTTAATCTGTTCGACTCGTATCTTTTAAATGATAAATTTTGTGCATTTGACATTTCCAAGTGGTAGCAAGTGTCTTCAAACGTTTGTTCAGTGTTCAACATATACAAATTTTAAAGCATATTTGCGCCCCCCAGCCCCCCCGCACAAGAATCCTGGATCAGCCAGTGTGCTTAGCTCAGATGTAAAATGGGACTTCTGGCCGTCAACAAAAATTACCACATGTTTTTGAATTTGTTTATTAATAAACCTAAACCTAAAAACTGGTCCTCCCACATGGCCTTTGACTACATCCCCAGGTGGTCGTACGTAGGAGAAAACAACTGTTTCTTCAAATATGTCTCCTACATTCATCTCCTTTATATAATTTTGCAGCTCATCACACCATTTGCGAATAACCTCTTCAGAAACCTTATCTCTGGCTTCAGTTAGTCAGGCAAGCTTATACCATTGTCACCCTGGTCGCCCATTTTTGAAGGATTTAATCACACCAATTTTAGAACTGTGCTTAAAAGACTATCAGGACGTAATGGAGACCCACATTTGGCTACAGACGCCACACAACTTAACTAGTTTTTTCATCGATTTCTGTTACAATACTTTGTCTTCCAGACAATATTTCAGGACGGCATTTTTTTTATTTCTGCCTAAATTATTTACAAAAAGAAATTAATAACATAATTATGTTGTAATCCACAGAATGATTTATTATAATAAGTATTTAATTTAACAAAAATGCGTGCTAACCCCTGCAATCCTTATCGACATTGAGATTTTTAAGCTTAATCACGTATGTAAACAAACATCAGCTGTTAATAATTTTTTTTATCGAAGCCCCATGATCGATGGGCGCTCTGTTTACAATAACAACAATGCCCCCATCGGTCGTGGAAATCGCCAATATGGAAGAAGAACTATTTGTTATCTCATGGTGGTTGAAGCAAAGTTAACTTAAGAACAAGTTAGGAAGTAAGAGGAGATTTCCTTAACACTAGATTGCTTTTAAAACAAATTATCTCTATAACCATACAATTTCTTAGAATTTGGAGACTTTGTATACATGATATAAATGCATTTATTTATAGTTGTATTTACCCTCTCCGGCCCCCTCTTTTTTTGTGATATATGTATGGGTTATACCTTGCCCGAAAACAGTTATTTTGACTGCTTGGGTAACATAAATTAATTAAATGAATTTTATTATTGAACTTCATAAATTTTTTATATTAGTCCACTCCTGTATTGCAATTTCTTGAGCAATGCGATAAGAAATAAACACTCATTTCTTCTTACTTTGGTGGTAGACTGGAGTTATTTTCAGCCAATTTTGCAAAAAAAATCAAATTTTGCCAAATTTGATTTTTTTTTTTTTTTTTTTTTTTTTTTGCAAAATTTTATAGAGTCTGTCACTGGTCAAGGTGTTAAGCGCAGTGTAGAAACTGCTTGAAACACAAGAAGAGATGCGGTGAGTGTTGTAAAAACATTTGTTAAGTGCTTTGGAAAAATTGACATCTGAGGAAGAAAATATTACAACAAGATCAGACGCTGGAATATTACTCATCTCAATGCAGTCTTTTTCTTTTCTGTGCTACCTCCGATTATGGAAATCCGTCCTTTAGGAAATTAATGAGGCGCAACAGTACCTGCAAACAAAGGTATTAAATATCTATCAATGTGATTTAAAACTGAATTCTTTACTGATGTATTTTATTGGACAAAAGGACACCCTAGTGCCGAATGCAGTTACAACAGCCAAAAAAATATGTGAAGAGTTGGATAGTCGAGTTAGAAGGAAAAAAATTATGAGTGGTGAAAATTCACGAGACGTGGCTACCTTTAGACGAAGGAATACAAAGAGAAATATTTTTGTCATTGGATAGAGTTATTTACGAAATAAAAGTACGGTTTGTGCAACTACATATGCTTCGCGTCTAATGCCATGTAATCTTTTAAATAAAAATTTTGAATGTCAAGTAAATAACTTTGTTGACATTGACGAGGAACAGTTTCATATTGAAAGGAAAAGGATCCAAAGTTTTATGTCTCTACCTGATATACAAGAGCAAGCCAAAGTTTGGATAAACGGAGAAGGGCCTCTTGAACTTTTAATCTTAAAATTAATGTGATTATTCCGATAATTAACTTATGTAAATTACAAGCAATATTCTATTTATTTCAAATATAACTACTTAAAAAGCTTTCTCATGAAATAAAAATGGCATAAAAAACGCAGTCTCTTACACTTTAAAGTCATAGCACTACGTTAAAAAAATATGTTTGTCTTGCATTTTCGTATTATTTACATGCTGATTCCTAATGCTCACTTTAGGGATAGCAGACACATACACGAACATGAATATCCTCATTTTAAGGAAAATACGTCGTTTTATGATGTGTTATAAAATGAGGTGGACGCAAATCGGGTAGTTGACGCCAATTGGTGCATTTACCTTATAACCTTAACTAAATTTTTCAGTTGATCCTTCCCTGTTAATGTTTGTTTTTTTCAAAAAGGTATTCGCACCAGTCTCTCAAATAAGATAGAATATTGCAGAGATTTCCCAAATTTTGCACTTGCTTCATTGATTCATTGAACGCGTCCATGTAGACTAAGCAGTTCACAAAATAATTACAAAATTTTCACAAACTATGGAGTTCTCGCCTAAAATTTGCATTTCTATATGCTGCCATATGTTCATTTTCTATAAATCTTCACAAACTCTTGAGTTTTGTTTTTATTTCCGTCTCTCGTTCAGTTCTTGATACGCCCCAAATATGAGTTACCTTTTGATTTTACAATTGTGAATTTAAATGTTTCCCATAGAGTTCTCGAGTTCGGCAATGGAAATAGAATTTTTGAAGCTCATCATAACAATTATAACAATAACAGTGCTAATATTTTATATAATTTTATTGTTATTATCCATATCACAGTAGTTGATTGGAACCATAAAGTGCACTTTTTTCCCATATGCATGGATTGAAATGCAATTTAACACACTTCATATCAACAGTAAGAGAAAATTTACCACAGATATTTTGTTGCCCAATCCGTTTTTTTTTTATTTTATAGATATATTAGTTTTATTTCATTCAAAATTCAAAGAAACTGCAGTTATTGGTGAGTTTGAAAATGTATTTTAAAGCATTTTTCAACTTTAGAAACCAATTTTTTTAAATACAGAATAATACGAGCTCAATCATCATTGTCCTTTAATTGTATAAAACTTAACTCTGGAAATATGGGGTATCATTGAAGTTGTCGTCGTCGTAGTCGTCTTCTTTTAAAAGTGAGGCATGCTGATTGGTTAAAGGAACCTTCCTCCGGTAGAGCTTCTCTATTGCCACCTCACCTTATTTCCTATTTGTTCAGAAGGAATTTATTTGGATTCTCCGGTATATAGCAAAACCTAAAAAATGTTTTTAATTTGTTATTTCATCACACAACCCATTATATTTTTAGTGACAAGTTTCAAGTCTTGGTTTTGACTCATCAAAAGGTCCCAAATAGCGAAGTTGAGTGACTTGAAAAACAAATGAAAAAAATAGAACAAAGAAAAGAAATGAAAAAATGAAATAAAATCTTTTCTTTGTTCTATTTTTTCATTTAAATTTTATGAATTTCGTATTCATGTGACTTTTCCCTTTCTTTTCTTTGTTCAATTCAACTCAAAAATGTCTTTTAAATCGGATTTAAGAATTCCAGAATCTTAACAATAAGAAACACCAGTCAAAGTCTAGAAATTATAAAATTCGCAAATTAACAAGAAAATGCACTTTTTGGCTCCAAGAACCACTGTGCATATGTTTGAAAATTGTGTGAAACTTTCCATCGTCAGCTGCAGGTATTTTGTTCACCCTATAAAAATGGTCGTCTGACTTGACTCTCGAATTGCTTCCAGCTTCACTCAGTTGATGATTGCTGAAATTATTTACCAACAATAGGTGACAAGTTTGCAGCGCTTGCTTTGTTTATCTTTTTTCCTCGTTATTTCACTTACTCAAAGTCTTCTTACGCATTACTGTGATAATAAATATTTTCGTATTAGGTGAATGGTGATAAATCTAGAAATATAAAGAAGTTTTAGCTATAAATTACTGAATAATTCTACACAATTCAATATCATTTGACAGTCAATACCTGCAGCAAAGCTTTCCAAAACTACATTCCTACTTTCTAATAGATGGCGTCAGCGTCGAGTAGCAGTGCTCGACACCTTTTTAGCGATAGCAAACGACAACTTGCCGACAGAGTTAATGTCAATGTGAACAATATTGGTTCAGTGGCGCGGCAAATAGTAAGAGGATCGAAATCTAATGAGGTTTGTTCCTTTCTTTTCTTCCCTATTTGAATGAAAATTATTTTTTACATTTTAATTTCTGTCTTTCAAAGATTTTAATGCAAACTGCTAAGAATTTCGCTCAACTTGAACATACAATGGACAATAGTGCACAAAATTTGCATAAAATGGAATTAATTAGGCAGCACCTTGGGTATCAGTATGAGGCTATTCGACAAAATGCTGAAAATTTGGAGTATGTTCGGGAGCAAATCGATTCAATGCAGCGTTGATTTACTTTGATTGTCTCACAATTGAGAGTTAAGATGTAAATAATTTAGTTACACAATCTCTTAATGAATTATTGTCTTAGTCACTTCATTGCACCTTTAATTATATCACTTTTCCCAAATAAACACTGGACAGACCTGCACGTGCGATTAAACAGATCAATTACCTTTGTTTTGCCATATCAGTACGTGATGAGTCATTTAAATCATTTTCAGAGAAACGAAGGAGTTCACAGTAAATTCGAAGCATAGATACATGCCGAAATCAGAGAAATAGAGAAATTTTGCTTAAAAAGCGGAATTGTCGTGCTGAGCTCTTTATTTTCCTCTCATTAGTAACAGAATCAGAGAAACGAAAGAGTATCGGAGGAAATTCGAAATTCTCATTTATTGCTGAATTCGAGATTACTTCGACAAAGCGAGTTCTTCGCAAAAATGTTTGCAGGGTGAAGGAGCAATGTTTATTCTTTTTTCGTTTTGGTATTTTTTAAAGTTTTTATATGTATTACCCTAGCAAACATTACGATACCATATCGAATCAAACACGATTCGTTAAGGTGAACTAAGACTTTGGTATCGATACGATATCGATCCGAAAAAGAAAAGAAAAAGGAACGCTATATCGAAAAAAAAAATGATTCTATTCCGAGTAGTTTTATCGAAATTATCTCGAACTTTTTGAATGTATTTTGGTTGAATATACATATATACATGGTGTCCCGTAAATCGACGTCGAGCCGGAATCGGGAGTTAGATCAAAACATAACAGTTACCAGATAAATATAAAAAAAGATCTAAGTCATATATTTTTCAAATTATATACATTTCTTTTGTTTTCGAGAATATGTACACCCTGTGATGGTTTTTTAGCTCCTGTTGCTACAAATCTTTACTTTTTTTCAATTTTATTTTTCTAATATAATACCGAATAGAGCTTATGTAACCTGTTGCTTTAAATTCTAAGCCAGCTGTTCCAGCTTGGAAGAAAATTAATATTTCACCCAACTTTAACTGACTGTAATGAAAAAAAATGTACTACGCCAGTTTTGCAAGTT
Source organism: Dioctria linearis (assembly GCA_963930735.1). Lineage (NCBI taxonomy): Eukaryota > Metazoa > Arthropoda > Insecta > Diptera > Asilidae > Dioctria > Dioctria linearis. Next base: position 64,220,922 of record OZ005740.1, read on the forward strand.
ACTTTAAAAGTTGACGCATTTAATAAGGATTTTAAAATGGTATAACACTTGCTACAGTATTTCTTAGATTACGGATTAGTGTGTAAAACTGAGGAAAGTTTGTTTTGAATGACTGCTGCAGTTTGCACCCTAAACTACTATTCGATTAAAAAACGACTTTGTAAAAAAAGTGAACTAAAAAGTGACATCATCCACCCGCTCAATGCGAAAACCTTCCTAGTACCTCACCACAGTAAGATGACCCCGATATTTCATCCTATTCGAGACTAACCTACATACATCATTGGTTGATCTACCTATCCGATGCATGTGTTTGTTTAGTTTGCAGTGTCCGGTTAGGACTCTTATAATGACTCCGAGTTGATTACTAGATAGCTTTAAAAGATCCAGGTCTTCTTTTGTGAAGGTCGGTCATTTAATGAATCTTTTGGCTTGTCTGGAGCCTATCATTGAAGTTTATCTCTGGGCCATATGGCTCAGGATCCAGTTTTGAATAGTAAGCTTCACGATGTTGTAAGAGATACCGCAAAATGGTTCCGGTCCTATGAAGGGCAAACTCTGTAAAACTGCCTCTACTGCTGTCTTTCCTAATGCCCACCTGGTATTACTAAGTCTCTTTAAAGTCGGTGTGAATGATTAGATATGATTGGGTTGTTCTTCTTTTAGTAGGTATTGACAGTCGAGGTAAGTTACAAAAAAAAAAAGTACCTTCTAGAGTTCCAAAAAATAGTTTAGTTTGGATATTGGTGATTAAAACATTAATTAGAATTAAATTTAAATTATATGCACAGCACTGCGTAAATTGTTCGTTTGGAACAACTTCCGTAATCCTTATTTGATGACCTGATATTTCTCCAAGGCTGATTCACACCGTCGCAATAGCGATTGCGATAACGACGTGACAACGATAACGAAGCGATAACGAAGTGACATCGGTAGATCGCTACACATAGTTTTCAATGTAAATGCTCACACCAATGCGATAGATCACAGCGATTCAAAGAATTTCAGCTGCGTTTGACCAGCGATTCAAATGTCTATCGCAGCAAGCACAATTTTGGTCCTCTAATGCGAGCTATGAGATCAAAATGGATAGTGCAAATTCAAGTAGATGTTGAAAAATGAATTAAAATCATATAAAGGAACACCCAATTTTATAAAATTTAAAACATTATAAAAATAGTAGAAAAAAAGGACAGTCGGGGTTTAATAAGTTTTTATATACCTTTAACAGCTACCTGTTTAAATGTAGCTAATTTAGCTTTAAGCGAAATACCTTTTTTAGCTGGTTAGCTTAATAGTATTGGAGATTTGGCCACTGGGACCCTGCTGACACCATGACCAAAGTTGATTTATTGTGTCCTTCCCTAGAGTCTAAATCTAGCCTAGAATACAAGTGGGAAGTGATAAACGAAGTGAGGTTATATGTAGTGCAAGTCCAAAAACTTTGTTAGATTTGGAAAACTTCTTACGTTCTTCCATTAGATTCAAAATTTATCAAACCCCCCATTTTTGATTAAGAGGGCTCTAAATGTCGAATGTAATAATTAGCGTTATCATTCGGGGTTTGTAAAAAAATATGAAGATCGTATGGGGTTTGAACAATGTTAATAGTAGTTTCGGTTGTGTTGCAGTAGGATTCACATAAATTCTCCATTTTGCGTCATAATTCCAAACGCGTTTTCAATTATCTACTTATAAGGCTGTGTAAATTTAAGTATTGTACTGATATTTCTGAGGTTCTTGTCAAGCATACCTTGCTGCGAAAGGACGTATTAAGTAAAATTTGAAAGGGAATCCTTAATAGACAATCGAGGTATGAGGTGTTCTTTGATATTAATCAGGCAAACATTTGGTGGTATTTTTCGAACAAACCATATTCAAATTTCATCTCTATAGACGAAACGTTTACAACACGTCTACTACTCACTACTTTTTCCATACCATTCAACGTCAATATATTCGACAAACTTTTTCGAATTGAGAAAATAAGTCGAGCTAGTACACATTGAATCTACACATAATTTTAGCGTGTCCACCATCGATACTAGCCAATAAAATTGGAAAACTCTAATTTGACGCATGTTCAGATTTTTCCCAAATGTCTTTATTTGCTTCAGGCAAAACCCTAAAGAATAATTCCCAAGCCATGAAACAGAAATATATATGTGTGCGTTGGGAGTCCGTTCTCTAAAATGTTCTATATTGATACTTATAGAAAAGTACCAAACATTGACTTACATATACTATAGAACCTAAAGTACTATCCATACAGGAAAATAGTTTTCTAGTAATGTACAGCTTGGTTCCTCATCTTCTCAGCGGCTACACTTCCTATATACCTTACTTAACAAAATAAAAAAATAGTTTTGATTCCAAAGTAACCTTACCATTTTACGCTCCGTAACTCTCAGCTAAGTAATAATTACATTTGGGTATGTGCAACCGGAGTTCGAATCTGGCAATAGAATCCAACACATTTGTTCATTTTTACGTGTAGTATTATGTTTGAGTAATAAAATATAAACAATTTTCTTATAGAAAGTACTTAGATTTTTATACTGGTAATTGCACAAAGAATTAAATAATAGAATTACTGCATCAAACTTTTAGTACGGTGGCTTATTTACATTACGCAGAACGTTCAAGTTGAAAGTAATGCATTTTTCCATAAGAACAAATGCTAAGAGAAGTACGAAATCGTACCACTCTAATACTTTTGCAAGTAGTAAAATCGCTTTGTGTCACGTCCTGGAACGGAACATAAAGGCGGCAATGCATCAGTCCATGGCATGCTATGACGGCACTAATGACGCTGATAATTACTCAGCTGAGAGTTTTTGTTTGAGGAATCGTAGTCAATTGGTTCAGATACATTTTTTTAAATAATTTTGTTGGGAAAGGTATACAAATTTTTTTCGGTTCGGAATATAAGAAAGTGAGCTCAAGATTATCAGAACACCATTTTTCTGTTGTAGTTTAGGGCGGAGGAGCTATACAAATCAAACCTTTGTCAGTTTTACATAAGAACAGTGCAAATATTTTAGAATGTTAGGACTCCGTTGGGCCTCGCATGTAGTAGGGAGGGAGTCTGCTTCATGGCTTGTGAAGTATTCTCGAAGGTTTTGGTTCAGGCTTATGCATGTAACTATCGCTGTTATCTATCACGTTGGTGTGAAAGGAATTATTTGGCTAGTTTATCGCTATGGTTATCGCGGCGGTGAGAATCGGCCTTTATGCCCAATCTACAATACATGGTTAAACCATGTCGTCAAAACGATATCGTTTGCTGAAGAATGCATATAAATACACGAAATATGTAAGTAGTGGTAAGCTGCCAAATTAAACAGCTGTTGACCTGTCAGTTATCATAAATGTAATTGCTTCCTCGATTTCATTTCAAAATTACATCAAAGGAAATATTTGGTCTCAGTAATTTATACTATGATATAGTAAACTTAGTAAACTAAGAAATTGCTTGGGACAAGTCGAATAATATAAAATATTGCTTTCAAGACTGAAAGTACAAGTTCCAGTTTACAGCTGTTTTGTTCTAAATTCCCCTACATAGTTCTAAATTATGCTGAATACACCTGAGATATTACTATATCGTTTTGCTGATTAACTACGACATAAGCTCGTGCTCATGTCGTCAAATGAATGAGAGAGAACGAACATTTTTGCAAGCACAACTTTTCAAATGCAAGAGGGGGAAGCAAACACAAAAATCCATATCGTTTTGACGACGTGGTTTAACCATGTATTGTAGATTGGGCATTAAGGGCGATTCACACAGCCGTGATTGCGATTACGATAACGATCGCGATAATCATAGCGATAAACTAGCGACACAATTTCTTTCTCACCAACGCGATAGATCACAGCGATAGTTACGTGCATATGCCTGAACTAAATAAAGACATTTGGGAAAAATCTGAATATGGGACAAATTACAGTTTCCCAATTGTATTGGCTAGTATCGATGGTGGAAATGCTACTATTATGTGTCAGATCAATGTGTATAGGCTCGACTAATTTTTTAAGTATGAAAAAGTTTATGTTACTGATCATCGTTGAAATTGTACATAAATTTTTAGACATCGACTTTGAAAGATATGGAAAAAGTAATAACGCAGATGATTGAAATGTTTCAGCATTAGAGATAAAATTTGAATACGGTTTGATAGAAGAATACCACCAAATGATTGCCTGACCAAGTTCAAAGAACACCTCATATACCTCGATTGTCTATTAAGGATTCCCTTTGAAATTTTATTTGATGCGTTCTTTCCCAGTATGGTAAATTTTAAAGTTAATGGAAGAAGACCAACGGAAGAAATATTCCAAATCCAACAAGGTTTTTGTACTATAACCTCACTTCGTTTAATACTTCCCACTTGTATTTTAGGCTAGATTTACCTTCTAGGAAAGGACACAATAAATCAACTCTGGTCGTGGTGTCCGCAGGTTCCCAGCGGCCAAGTCGCCAATACTCTTAAGCTAACCCCAACCTGTATTCAACTCCTGAGCAATATCAACCACAACTCTGTCCATTTCTTTTTATTATTTTTATAATGTTTTAAATTCAGGTCATATAAAATTGGGTATTCCTTCATATGATTTTAATTTATTTTTCAACACCCACTTGAATTTGCACTATCCACTTTGATCTCACAGCTCGCGATAGACGACTGAAATTGTGCATGCAGCGATGGGCAATTCAAAAGCTACAGAAATTCTTTGTATCGGTGTGATCTATCGCGTTGGTGTGAGCGTGTGGATCGGCCTTTATTCGGTTTAATTTCTGTTACTATATCTGATCGTAGGTGTGCTAATAAGGAGTGTATAAGATCATTTTGTATGGCTGGGCTGAGACATGTTGCATTTCTATCATTAAATAATAAATGTTGCTCCAGTAAAATATCATTTTTAGATAACAGTTTAATGAGTTCGAAAAAATGTCGTTCATTTGTACTTGAAGAAGCCAAACCTTTATATTCACGATGACCGCGGAATGCTAGTCTGTGTTCACTTAAAAAGAGAACTGCATCTACAATTCTTATTAAAATCTTTCTATTCTTTTCTATATCTCTTCTTTCAGCAGTTAGAAGACCAGTTTCGTCGGTCCTATCATTTCAACAAACGAAATTTGTTGTAAGAAACACTTCTTTCTCTGCTTAATTATGAGTTTCACTTTTTTCATGTTTTCTTAATTTTGTGCATATCTTTCGCAGAAATCTTGCAACCTGTCTTTGGATCACTTTAGGTATCTGATCGATTTGAAAAAAAGGTAACAAGCAAATCACAACATTGTGTTCGCGGTTGCTAAGTAAATCAGGAAATGCTTGAATTCACGGCAGCCTTGCACTTGTTTTTGCTTATACCAACTATAGTACTAAAATGCCGTCCAGTTCCATCTTTTAGAGTATTTTGAAAAATATCTCTGGGGACTGGCTGACAAGGGCCTAATTTAAGTGCAACACAAATTAGATCAGGTATTATGGTTATGTCACAATACAAGTTTTCATCTGTAGGATATTCTGTATTTGTGTTAATTATTGGACGGATTTTTACTATAAAAGCTTCTTCTTCTGGATGATTTACTGCTAGAGTAACTAGTTCTTCACAGGGCCGCACTTCAACTATATATGAAGTCGCTGCTGTAGTTGTCCTAGCTCTAGAAAGTCCTCATATTCAGAGTACATATTCCACATCTAGTGCATCTGCAACGGTCGAGATACAGTCTTCAGCTGCTGGATTATAAACAGGCAATAAATATTCGGTATGAGCCACCGTTGTTGCTTCAGATGAAATGTCGGGTTGATCATTTTTAGCTAATAGACTGCAGCTTGATGACAAATCTTTAAATAAGGCATCGTGGGTTTGCCAAATGAAAAATGAAAATAAAATTTTATATAGTTGATTTCTTTTCTCGAATTGCAACTTCTTGCATCTTCTTTCTCTCGGATAATTTGAGTTTCTTGTGCAATTTACAAATACATCAGCTTAGTTATATAGACATATGTATTTGTTGGCTAATATATTTGCTAGTAGAAAAAAAATGTATAACCATAAAGAACTCGCATCGCGAAATAAAAATTACATCCACAAATTTTTTTCTTCGGTACTGATGTCGATAACTAAATTTTCCCAGCGAGTCCAAGAATTCTCTCGTACAAAATTTTATGCAAGCTTTGAATTATGTATGGTTGTTATATCCTTATTATATAAAAGTATATAGTGGTAGGAAGGGTGTTTGAAACTGTTTCCTTCTTTTATAGTAGATTCCGCAATTTATGGTAAAATTTGATAGTTTTCAACATTTTTTTTAAATGCTTACGTGTTCAACGTCGTTGTTAATTTTATAGTAAAATTTTACGCATGACGCCATTTATAGCTAAAGGATAAACCTTTCTCCGCCTACTATAAAAATTCGTCTATGCACAAGCGCTGCACGTTCGTACGTAGAAAATGCATACACATCAAAGCGACTACATTAATATTATAAGCAAATGCCAGCAATTTTAATCATAAATATGTTCACATGTTGAATGTTGTCATATGAATCTGAAAGGTAGATATATACAATCGTTACAATTTTACTGATGTCGTGAGCAAACAATTATTTTGATAAATTGTCGGGGCTTACACCAGACTATTTTCTGCACATTACAGGTCATTTTCCAATTTTATGATCAAAATTTGCTATAGAGGCGCGATTGACATTATGTATTTAATATTTATTCATAAATTTACACGTGAAAAATTAAAATTAAAATGTAAATCTGTTTACCTTTTATCTTTCACAAATTTTTTTCAATATTTAATGGCTTATACTTTATACACACGCGTAGTTATATCATAAATACGTTTCTCGCAAAAATTAATTTTAATCAAACTCAATTATCAACTGAAATTTTTTCCATCTGCTGAATACCAAATTTCTGAAAAGAAATGCCCAAAAGAAAAAAATGTGGTAACAAAGTCAATTCTATGCCCAATTTCTGTTTTCGAAAATGTGGGCCATGCCAACAAATTAACGCATACAGTCCGATTTAAGAAATATCTTTCCAAAAAAAGATTCCTTTTACTTTTAGTATAATTCAATTGTCTTCTTTCCATTTCCCATGAAATTGCTTGAGTGTTGTCCTTCCTTTAAAAGGAATCACCATTTCATCAGCACATAAAAAATCTTGTTTTGTAATGCATCCACATTTTTCTTTGATCGTATTTATCAAAGGTCGCACTTTCCACAACTTGTCTTTTGAATCAGTTTCAGTGGCTAAATGCAGGTTGTTTCGTAGAAGATGGAACCTATTCCCAGACATTGTATCTGCAATTGCTGGAATACGGGTTGCTTGCTTCCAATACATGCAAATTCGCGCAAAATCACATATTCCCATTACTAAATACATGCCGATTAGCTGGAATATTTCAGAAGATGTAGTGCCCAAACTATTCGTGGTTTGTGAAAAATAATACATATTTGTTTCCTTGGCAATTTTTTCAATTAACTCCTACGGAAAATATTGTAGGAAGTAGTGTAGCGGTGTCTTTTCGGAACATGATGATTCGTCAGAACTATTGGCAATGAAATCTCCAGTTGGTACTTCGAAATCCTTTTTTCTCCAAGAAAACTCTGCCCTAACTTTCATTGACTCCGTTGTTTTGTTAAGATCTTCTATATCCGATAAGTCTATTTCTAAATAATTATCAAGCATATCAGCTTCTGCTTCAGGAACCACCTCAGAAATTTTATGCAAAGACGAGGCCATTTGGCACTCTTGATCTATCTTTTGAAAAATATTATCGATATCGCCACAAATATCATCGTCGTCATCATAATCGTCTTCTATATATCCGATAAATCGAACATTTCGAAAACCTCTCTTACATCGAAATCTTTCCCCAAAAACTTTTTCTGCCTGAAGTAAATATATTTCAAAAAAATAATTTCCATCAGTGATATAAATAATTAAAATAGCCGAAAAATGCTTCATATTCATTAAGAAAAATTAGATTTGTTGTACACGTGCCACAATTTAAAATTACAAGAAAAGCCACCTTTGAATACAATTGTTGCAAAATTACAACATCAGATTACTAAAAAATCACTGTAGGCACATATTTACTATTTCAATATAAACTGCAGGAAATAATAATCTTTCACTCGTTCTGAATTAGTATATATGTATGTATATTTCAGTTCATTTTACACTTTGCCTGCTTAAAAACGGTAGAATAAATAGACTTACCTGCTCGTTCTGCCATGTACATATGTACTTATATGCCATAAACAGTTCTTCACTCTATGACGTAATATTTTCAACTGAAGGGCACATGGCGAAATCCTAAGCATTAATGACTCATTTAGAATAGATATAGAATACCTTTAGGAGTTATACTATAGTGTCGACATAATTGTAGGAGCTTTAGTTCGTGTTGTAAAAGTCCAACAAAAAGACCGAAAGGGTTAACTGGAAAGATTTCCTGAGAAAATATGATCTATGCTTATAAAAATGTGTAGAGAATCGAATCAATTTAACTATTTTGGGATACTGCTGGCCGCCAAATGCATGCAATTTCTGAAGAAAATGTTCGACAAAATTTCCAGGAAAAAAAATATTTTTAATAAAGGCTGACTAACTATGTTGAGTCACATCTTTCCGATGTGTATTTCCAACAAACTAACAGTACTTCGGTACCTACTTATCTTTTAATTCTCTGCTTAATGCAGTAGGTTGAAAAATTGCCTGTAAACTCTACCATATATTGGTTTCGAAAGAGTAAAACTCAATCCCCCTTTCTATTTAATTATATTGAGATGCCCAAAATCATTTTAATTGTGAAGAAAACCTATTTTCCTTAAAATAATTCATAGTTAGATTTTGTAAAAAATCTTTATATGATTTACCATCAACGTTTGCATATCTAAGTGTAGTGTAGACAGCAGGCAGTTCAGGATTTCACTGCTGTCCTGATGAGATCGTCATATACTGCTAATCGAAACACACGTTATACTCTCAGAATTTCTTCATGAAACTCTGATTTGCGGCTTTAAGCTAAAAACAGACAGTGGTTCGGTAATTGTCTTTGTCTTTTGTATTATTTTAGATTAGGTATTACATGTACATAAAAAATTCTGCAGCTTCGCAAAGCTGTTCTGCGGCAAATACTGTTTAAATTATGACAAAATAAATATGCGTTGTTTTTAGAATTATACTTAAGTAGGTATATTTATTAGAAATAAACTGTTTTACACGAAAATCAGAGATTCGTATAATCTGAATTTCTTTGTTAAGAATGCGCCATATTTTAATGTGGTGACCCAGGGTGTTCTGCCTGCTCCCTAGATACGATTGCTTCTGTTCTATCCTCATCTAATCTAACTATATTAGTGTTATTGAAAATTCTAAGCCTCCCAACAGGAAATGTAGCAAGACATTCCCCTCTCAAACGTTTTTAAATCTCACTTCCGCATCACCATACCATTCCATGCTTACACTGCTTCTAACCCCTCTTCGCGAGAATCGAGTGAGTTATGGTAGGTAACCATTCACTTACAGTCCACGGTATACATACTAACAAGGTATGACTATCCGGCACCATAGATTCGCCATTTTCTCTGTTAATCGATTCGCATGACGCGTTTCTTAAAAAAGGAAAATATAAAGTTTAATATTTATGTAAATTTATTCTACTGGATCCATTTAAAATCTTAAAATAGGTACCATTTTACCTTCTAAACAGAAAGATAAATTGAAGGAAGATTATTAGAATTGTATTCCACATTTTAAGTTGCCACTAACCCCACTTTTTACACTTCGTTATGATGCATTGCAAATTTGCCTTCTATTTGAGAAAATTTCGATTACCCTGACTAATTTCACTATAGAAATAATAAAAAGATCTTAAATAATCAATTAGGAGTGCAAATCACAAGTATTTCAGTCTTATTTTGCATTTTTTTATCAATAAAACTTGTTTGGCACTTTGTTTTGATTCGATCTGATTTCCCTGAAACGAGCTTTAAATTAACAAATTCAATGTTATGATAAGTAACTCATATCATATTTATTACAACATTTTCAATGGATCCAGTGGAATAAATTTACATAAATATTAGCACTTTATTTTTCCCGTTTTAAGAGTCGATTCGTGTGACGTCACATGCACTTGACAGCCCGGACAATCATACCTTGTTACTCTGTATATCGTGCTTACAGTCCGCCTGCCAGAAGCCTGCCTGCTGATTTCCATCATACACTTAAAGGCCGCCTGCATATCCAGGCCTGCAGTTCAACGAAACTCATAACTCATAACTGATAGTGTGTGTTGCAGTATCATCGTCCGCTGCCATCGCACAGTGTTTCGTTTAGTACAAGCTAGCGAGACAAAATTCATGATGTAATTTCCAGGATTTGGTTATGGCATCTTGCAAACAACCCGTCACACGTACCGAATTCCAAGATCTCCTTGCGGCAACCACTTCATTACGGTACATTATCGGGGGTGAAAGGTAAGTGATTAGCAGGTTCGAATCTCATTTGCAAACCACTTGTGGTAAGATCTATTAAAATTGGTAGCAAAGTGAAAAGTATTTTTTGTGATGGAATATTCTGTTCAAGGTATGTACACTATTATCATATACTTATTTACAAATTTTTCACATATTTTTTGCTTTAATACGAATTTGAAAATTTAGAAAGAAATACTGCATATTTTTCCATAATTGAAAATTTCAAAGGATCGCAACTTTTTTTACCCGAATGTACTCGTCTTGATACTTCTATGTTATTATGACTACAACATTCATAGACTCACACATTTTTTAGACACCAATGTTTCCGACGAATCTTTGAGAAAGCTCAGGATGAAAATTTCAAGTATGTCTTCGAAATTCATTGAAAAGTGAACATTCTCTAAGTCTAGCAAAGTAGTGTAAAGATTGGTTAGAGGGCCCGGAAATAGAAATTAATGTGTGTGTAAACCAGCCCTGCCCTTCAATATCATCAGGAATTTAGGAAGGGCCCCGAGATGTCGCCAAACAAATCAGAGAAGTTGGTGAAAGTCAAAAGAAGAATATGAAGTGCTCTGACCAAAGTAGGCAGTTAACTCCGGACGAAGCGTTAACTTATTATATAGACTCTAAATCGACTACATACTCATATAAGCAAGATAGGAAGTGGACAGTGAAGGCGGGACATCGAGTGTATCCATCATTCTACAGTTTAGGTAAATTCGAAGCTTCTTGTTGTCCTTGTGATGAACACATTTCTGTAACTGAATCTCGAGCTGAAATTAATCTTCAGGCTATTTTGAATAAATTGCCTGAACGTTTAGTTGAAGTTCAGTCTGAAGTTATTAGAAGTGTGTTGCCTCATTCATCGTTTACGTTGGTAGGCAAATGGGGTTGTGATGGTAGTTCTGGGCATAGCACGTATAAGCAGAGATTCGAGAACACCAGCGCTTCAGATGATAAGTCTCTTTTTTGCAATAAGTCCCTCTTTTGCGCTTATGGTACGGCTAAATCTGGTATTCTTTTTTTTAATGTAAGGTTTAACCAAGTACAGTAAAATTATAAAGAGCCGGTCATGCATACGCAGATAATTATTCATATCACCCATATTGCTGCTTCTTAACCTTTTCACGAGGGTCATATGAGAATATTTCTAGTGTTCCCGAAGCCAAAATTGTTTTCAAATATTGGTCTGTTTTTTTGTTTAACCCATTTGATCCCGAGTAATTTTTTTTTCTAAATTTTGCTCGATATGCCTATTTTTATAATCCTTTAAGTATAAAATTAAGAATTTCAATTGTTTTTTTTTTTAATTTACTAATAGTAGAGATATTGTGTGTTGCGAAAACGCAACACTTTAAGAGTGAAACTGCATTTTATTTTTTCTATTTAATTAAATTAACAAAGTTTTCACAAGGTAGTAATAATTAAAATAATAAAAAAGTAATAATAGTAGTACTAATGCAATAAGTTATGTTATATAAGGACAAAATTGTTATTTTAGTTGGGAATGATAAGCCTCAAAACATTTATCATGTAGGGGAACTTTGCAAGAACTACAACGTTTTGTTGTTTGGCTAGCGAAAATTTTACATCGAAGTCTTTTAGATTCTGTTATTATTAAATGTGGGCCAATAGAAAGAAATATATTTCTCCTAGAAGGCCGTATAGTTCTAAGTGGCGGAGTCCCATACTTTTCTTTTAGTTCCTCAACAAGACCTCGCCGAAACTCTAATGCATCCAACATACAGCCACACTTTTTGGACAATGTCCATGCGTTGACTACTGTAACATTAAGAATCCAGTTAATGATAGGATAATACCATTTCTTACCTCTTATTCCTATACGGTAATTCGAGATATGGTTATCCAACTGATCTACTCCACCCATATATCTATTATACGTTTTATTCACATGTGGCTGTGGTACATATTTCTTATTATTTTCCTGTTGCACATATCGATGGGCTGAACCAATGGTCCATGTAAACTTGAAATCATCGAAACAGCCTTATTGTCTTTCCACTGTGTTACAACCATGCCATTTTCTTTGTCAACGTAAAACTCATAAGTCCCACGTTGACTTTTAGCCAACATTTTCTTATCAGATAAAGGAATGTGTTTTAGCCGGTTTTCACGAAAAGTTCCAGCCCCACAGCCAATTTGTCCCAATTTTGAGACTAAGTCTGGGCTAGAAAGGAAATTGTCAAAGAAGAATGAACATTTTCCTCTGGAAAATGTGTCATTATTTTCTTCGCTAAAGTCAATACGACGTATTCTCCGGGACCCAAAGCTGGATTTCTATTTTCATTCCGACCTTGATAGATGTCGAATTGTATGCAGTATCCTAGTCGATTAGCAGCTACCCAAGCCTTGTAGCCAAAACGGGCAGGATTATTTTTAAGGAACTGCTTGCAACTGTTTCTCCCAAAATAAGGGATCATGGACTCATCTATTGAAATTTCCATTTCCAATGGAGCATAAATCCACATTTTTTTATTTATGTGATTAATTAGTGGTCTTACTTTTGCCATCTTAACAGTTGTATCAAGCGAATCATTACTGCAAAAATGAAGATTTGTAAATATGTCGTCGAATCTATTTCTCCTCATACTTTTCGCAACAAGGTCATTGTGACTATCTTATCGGTCCTCCCAGAACATTCTCCTTCGTGGAACAGGAATATAACCGCTCAATAATAATATTCCGATTAGAGTATATATTTCATCACGGTGAACATTGAGTACTTTATTCTTTGAAGAAAAGGCATAAGATTTTGTTGCTGTCATGGTGGATTCTATTAGAGAAGCATCAATGCAAACTTCGAAAATGTCAAGAGGATTACTGTGCGCAGACAGTGTGCAGGGTTGTAATATAACTGAATCCCAATTTTTAAAGCGATAAGCAATTGAGCTCAGTTTTAAAGATTCCTCATTTTCATGCTGCCAGTTTTGTGCTATCTTTTCTAAATTGTACTTAGTCTCCTCATTTTCTAAGGTATTAAACTGCAGGTCATCGCCGATCTCAAGTCCAACATCAATTCCAAAATCGTCCTCTTGGGTAATAGTTGTCGTTGCTGAAACTAATAGTTGGCACCGACATAATCTGTTTGGATCGTTGGAATCCTCATCACCCGAGTCCTCATGTCATGTGTCGGCATTGAAGTCAGGTGGAGTAATTATAATTACATCCGAACTTATTTCGCTTGACTCAATAGCGTCCAAGATTTCCGCCAATGATAAAAATTTTTCCACTATAAAAAAACAATAATCAATAAAAAAAAGGCAATCCTATTCCCAGTGATGCGTTATCGCAACATTGCCTTTAACAGTCAAATAAAAGTTGTCATAACTTAAATTTTTGCAAGACAGATATTTCTAAATAATCTATGCACATTAAAGTGTAGATACTAAAAAATACTATATGATTTAAAAATGTCATCAAAGCGCAATTGCTAATAGTCTTTTACAAGAATGCTCATGATATTTATCGTGAATTTTTTTCTTTGATTTATAAAACACGTCTGTTTACAACAAGCTGGAAAATTCAACTGGCAAAAATTATTTTTATACTTAACGGCTTGTATATTTATTGGAAATAATGTACCGTTATGATTGGGTTCGTAGAAGAGAAAAGAAAAATACATTTATTTGCGTGTATCTTTTGTTACGTTATTGCAACACTGGGATAAAATGGGTTGATAAAAACAATATAATATACAAATAGGACCACTTCTTTCAGCCATTTTATCGCTTTGAAATATGTAGTTGGACTGTCAGGCGAACTGATAGTGTGTGGCGAAAGGGCAGCATGCCTGCAGTCCATGGCATGATAGACATGACCTGCAGATTTGGAATATCGGTTAAACTGAATAATGTGTGGCCTACATCCAGTGATGCTAGATTATGCCATGGCCTAACCGCCGAAAATGAGTTTTTTTAAACAAAGCATTCCAACAACCAGCAGACACTTATTTCCGTATTACTTCCTTCACAAATTTGAGTTTATTATCTATAAAAGAAACACCCGCCATAAAACAATTAAGTGGAAGAGGGATTCAGATATATCCTATGAATGAAATGTTTTTAAAGAAATTCGGGTATAACTAGTCGAGTCTTAGCAAATTTGCGAAAGAGTCACGTAATAATTTTCTGCCATGCGTTTTATAAAAGTATGATTACGAGTGTTTAGCTAGTTAATAAATTTTGCTTTTATTTTCTGAGTGTAGTACAAAGTCAGTTTTTTAAGTGATCATAAAAATGTCAGCGTAAGTTTTTACTTAGTTGGAAGACTGAAAGCAAACATTCCCATTAATGGAAATTTGACCACGGCTAAACAAGAGTTACATTAGCTTTTGTACAAACATTATATATTAAAAATGAATATTAAACAAAGTTTAGGGAAAATTGTATTTTATTGTAAAAAAAATGTGGAAAACTTTGAATGTAAAAAAAAAAATTATCCGGAAACAACTTAATAATAAGTACCTAAAGTTAAAATTAAAAAAGAACAAAAACAAGAAGCAAAGAACTATTATGAAATAAATTATTCGATATTCCGAATTTCGAATTTTCATTTTAAAAAATTTATGAAAAATAGAAAAAAATAATTTTTTAAAACACCTTTCACTGCAAAATTTTATAATCAATCTGTCTTAAAAAATAAAAAAGTTTTCAAAGAAATATTGAAACAGTTTTCGTGAAAGTCCACTCACAACAGCCAAAAAATCGTTATTTTCGATTTGAGCGCATGTAAACATTAATGAATTTCACTGAAATTTTACATAGAAGTTTAAATTATTTAACAAATTGTAAATGAACATGTAAGCATTTTAATACTTTTGCAAATCCATACATTTTTGGGCCACCCTTACCTAAGGGTATGTGTATGCTTTTATTTTTGCTGTAAACTGTGCACTTTCTATAGAAATATTAATATCATTTTAGCTAAATCACAACTTTTGATATTAAATCCAAACGAACAAATAAAAACAAGCTAACTTGCACATTTGTATTTAACTTCTCGAATCGAAATCGAATTGGAAGGATAGTGAAAACTACTTCGGGCCGGCCGTGGTATATATTCATAATATTGGATTAATAGCTATTCTTGTGAAGGCAACTTCTTATTGTTTGACTTTATGTCGCGCACCACCAACCAATTGAAAGCGAAGCTGTCAATCCCAAAATCGACTGTTAGCAAAACGTTGCGTTCCAAAAACTAAAAAAGGAATAGCTAAATTACATTAACAACGACGACGTCAGCGTGGCCTTATGAACTACGATGATATTTAATAGCTGTTCATAAATTTTTTTATGTATATAAATAGAGCCCAAAGAGCGCAGAAAAAACATTGTCCAGCCCAATTGGGCGTTGGGCACTTTTCATTAAAATCGAAGCGCAAATTTTGTAAAAAGATAGCCCAATTTGCGGAAAAGCGCCAAATATGGTATCACTGCCTAAATCAGTTCTCATCTGCAGTCCAGATGTAACAGTCCACGAGCTGCAAGTGGATTGTAAGTGAATGGGTACCATAAAAAGTTGATGGTAATGCTGATTTAGAACAGAATGAATCATCATTCTATGCGCGTGACGTTTCTCTTCTCCTTTAACCGCTCTCTGTTCATTCGAAAATTGATAAAAGTAAAGAATGTGCCCGTATAAAGTGGGAAACACAGTTCTAGCCTTTCCAACCTCAACCTCAGCCTTAACTTTAACAGTTCTGTAGAATATATGAGATCAGGTTATGAAGAACATAATGGCAGACTTGGTGAGGTCGACCAGTTTCTTTGAGGTTGAATTTGAGTAGGTCTACTCTATACTCTGCTGGAACTTTGTCTGTTTTGGCAGCTAAATTTGGGAAGCATATTTATCGTGAAAAGTTGTTGGGTAAATGTCCCTAAGTCCGGCCAGCACCAGTCTGCGGCCAATTCCTTAAAAAAACCAAATATGTTGTTTAATTAAAACATTAACATATTATGTTTTACTTTTATATCAATCATATGTGGTTTTAGTACACACTCATATTGTTTCATTTAGTTGAGGTTCTTGGTATACGAGTAAATGGAACTTCAATCGGTGGTGTTTTTTTCAGTGGTGAAGAAGTGTTGCTGTGTCTCGCGTGCAATCAACTCTGAGGGAAAATTGTATTGAGCTGTAAGTCACGTTTCTTTATAATTACAGATTCCGCTTTTTGGTTAACTGAAGTAGAGGGTTAACTAATCAACTTTCTAAAACGTTATTGAAAAAAATATTTATGAGTAATATATATAGAAGGCGACCGGACTTAGGTTCATGTTTCGCAAAGAATACCAGTGCACGGCCACAATTGGCCGGTCTTTGGTTTTCAAAACCCAATTACGGCCAAATAGTTTTTACTTAAATATTTCTTAAATAAATATTCAATTTGATACTTTTTGCATAAAAATAGAGGCCTTGGAACAATAAAATAATAATAAAAATTTATCACTTGGCAAATAGTGTTAAATATGATAGCAACTGACTATAGAAAAGTGTATGTAACAGATGCCTACAATTTTGGAAAGCTTGTAAAATAAAACTACTTTTTTCAAATGTTTAAAAGGAACTTCTCTTTTTTTAATTCAAAGAAAAACATTATACACAACATGTAGAAATAAATAAAATTAAATTTGTTATTATAAATTTTTGCCGAATATCTAAAATTTAGTGGCCGCTAATTGAGCCGATTTTCTTCCGATGTTCCTAATTACGGCCACTTTCAAATTTTTAAATGCACTGCCATTAATTGAAGCAAGTTCCTTGGAACTAAGATAGGTAATATTTTTTTTTTTTAATCAGAAAAATGACAACTAAGTCCAAAACCCGAGGATACACCTGCGAGGATTTGAAAAAAGCAGTAAATTGCGTTAGAAATGAATCGGTCGGAATAAGGAAAGCAAGCCGAATGTTTAATATCCCAAGAACGACATTACAGGACAAATTATGTGGGAAGCTTCCAGAATCAGTGTGTAAGCTTGGCCCTCCCACTGTTTTGACCACGACTGAAGAAACTAGGATTGTAGATTGGTGTATCGCTCTCACTAGGTGCGGCTTTCCAATTAAACGAGACGAACTTTTGAATGCGGTACAAAAATTATCGCAGATGATGGAAGACTGACACCTTTTGTAAATAGTAGGCCTAGTCCAAAATGGTTTGATCTGTTCATGAAAAGACATCCACAATTAGTTCAACGTACTTCGGAAAACTTAACCAAAGGAAGAGCAGTTGTGACGCAAGGAATGATCCGCAATTGGTTTGAAAATTTGGAAAGCTACCTTAAAGAGATAAACGCCGAACATATATTGAAAGACCCCAGTAGAATATTAAATGGGGATGAAACTGGATTTAGCATATGGCCGAAAACTGGGAAAGTGTTGGCTCCAAGAGGCTATCGCAATGTATATCAAGTTGTAACAGGTAGTGAAAAAGACACAATAACCGTTCTACTGGTATTTACTGCCAGAGGAGAAGTAGTGACACCTCTCGTAGTTTTCCCATATTTGCGTTCACCTAAAGAAGCTGTAGCAAGTATGCCTCCCTCTTGGTACCTTGGACGATCCGAAACCGGATGGCTGAAGAGCGATGTCCTCTATGAATACGTAGCTAATGGGCTACATAAATGGTTAGAAGACAATAACATCGAAAGACCTGTCGTAATTTTTGTGGATGGGCACAGGTCTCACATGACAGTGGAACTAAGCGAATTCTGTTTTAATAATGGAATCATTCTTCTTCCTCCTAATACGACTCACATGATGCAACCTGCCGACACGTAGCTGTATTTAAACCGTTAAAATCCGGATGGAAGAAGGTAACATCAAACTGGCAAAGATCGACTGCCATAAATAACGTTACCAGAAGTACGTTTTGCCCTTTACTGGAATCTATTCTTCGAATGAATACATTGCCCGACAGTATTAAAAACGGATTTCGCAAGTGTGGTCTGTACCAGTACGATCCTAATGCTGTTGATTATTCGAAATGCGTTCGAAATACCATTGAAAATTTAAAGACTGCTGAAGAAAGCAGCAAACTTGAGCTTAGCACAGCACCTGATCGTCATGAAAATGCCATAAAAGTAATCGAATCCGTAAAATCAAATCTGTGTGCCCGTGGTGTAAGCCCAAATACCATCAATATAATCATTGACGAAATAAGAAAGGCAAAAGAAAATGTGACCCTTACACAAACACAAGTTTCACCGTTGGATTTAAGTCTTACAGAAGTCCTTGCTGGACTTTATCCTGGAATCTATGACGTCGATTTGGATGGAAGTGTAGTTCGAGAAATATTGTTCTCTGAGGAAAACTTCATTCAAAATATTGATGCACCCAACTCGACAGTAACATCAGAGCCAAATGCTGAAATTTATAGCGGATCGGCATGTCAACCTTCTTCATCGACTGTATTCATTGTAGAAAATTATTACAAAAAAATTTGAATTTTTAAACCAACAGCCCAATTAACTGCTATCATAAACAAGTTGTCAAATCTCGCATTGTGAGTTATAAAAACTTGCAGACTTCACCAGGTTGAGGTTCTTAAAGTTTTATTGAGGTCGAGGTGGGAAAAGTTAGCTCTGTGTTACTATGATAAAATGGTTAGTTGGTTAAAGTAACACATTTATTTCATTATCGGAAGTTACTTCATTTAGATAATTCATTCTAGAGGTCGTGGGTAAAAATGATGGTTATTGGCTTATTGTGCCCCGCTTTCCTTTACAGTTCTTTCAACAATGCCATTCTTCTAAGAAGATCAATATGTTTTTGGTTGAAATTTCCTCGAAATCGGCAGGCTTTATAGGAAGTATGAGCCAAAGTACTAGCATTTTGCATATTGTGCAATGGTATCGAATTCGCATAAGATAATTTTAGTTTTTATACATAAGTAATGTTCAGGTATTATGGATACTTTGATTAATGTGTTTTAAAATGAAGTCTAGCTGCTTGTCGCATCCTTCGCCATACATACAGGACCAATCCATTAACAAAGGCAAATTATCAAGAGCATCTGAATAGGAAGTACCTCTCTATAGATTTTAACAAGACATTGAACCTGGTAAATTTTAACAGCTAGTGATTGGAACTTTGGTGACAAGTTTCGTTAAAATAAATTACAACTCTTCGACATACATTTTGCGTAACATATGGAAACAATTATTTCCATATTTTAAGAGCAGTAAATCTGGTTATTTTGCTATGCATTTATTACCTTATTTTTATTATCTCAATTCATATTATTCTAGAGAAATTTGAAGGCACTCTTATTTTAAGGAAATTTTAGAATTTTCGGTCTATATATAAACGAGTGTTCAAGGGTCTTTTTAATATTTAAATGGTTCTTGTGAGTGAATACAGTGTACGAATAGAATTTTATCGGATATTTTACTTAAAAATCAATAATAATATTTTTTTTAACGGAGCTTAGTGCGTAGTAGTAAAAATTCGAGCATAATGAAACAAATAAAGAACTTTTTAAGTGCCACAAAAGAAATTGTGGCAAATTTATTGCAGAAAATAAAAAACATAAAAATAATGGTAGATGGGGAAGTAGATGTTCGATTGGACAAGAGAGAGCATTGAATTGCACCATTGAATTGCACTCGAAGACGTTGAATGAAAGAAGGCATTTGGACTGCAGGAGGATAATCAAAAAACCGAAGTTAACTCCTGCAATGATAAAGAAAAGACTGGCTTGGGCAAATATGCATAAACACTTCTCAACTGGGAAAATATAACCATAAATTTTGTTTTTTAGTCTCAATGATATTAAATATTTGGAATTGAAAAATCTCAGGTTTATTTCTCTTGATGAATGCCGGATCGAAGTGATTGAAGCGCAAGCAATTTATGTAAGAAGGAGACCAGGTGAAGGACTGCTGCCTGAACGTGTTGAGCAATGGGTAATACATCCTTAGCAGTGATAATATGGGGTGTGAGCTTTGGAAAAAGACTCGGAGCTTTATATTTTGTCGCAGGTAACATGACCTCCGAGCAGTATCCGAAAGTTCTAAAGGATATTTGTCTTCCTCAAGTATTAAGTTGGTTCGAAGAAAAGGACGAATATATCGTTATGCAGGACGGCGCACTATGCTACACTGCTAAATGTGTGAAAAATTTCCAAAGAGAGAAAATAATATTAAAGTTTTACCATGTCCAGGGAATTCACTGGATATGAATCCCATCGACAAAGTATGGACAGTATTAAAAAATAAAAAATAAAAAAAAAAAATAATCGGAATAAAGTAGAATTAATCGATTCTATTAAAGAAGTATAGTTTCGTGATGATTTAATAAAAATAAACTGCAGAAAACAATATAAAAAGTATGGAAACTCGTGTAAGAAATTTAGTAAGGTAGTTGAACGAAAAACTAGATTTCAATTTTATTTGAATGTGTTTTTCTTTAATTGTTACTATAAGGGGTTACATGGGTTTCGAAGGTTAAAAAAAGCATATTTTCTCTATTTTTTTTTATATAATAAATAAATTAATTAATATTTAAAAAAAATTTCATTTAAAAATTTCGAAAAGTCAGCGGGTGGGACCTGGTTTCCGGAGATTCCTAAAAAAAGTATCTCCGTGGTGGTCAGGATAATTCATGATAGCGTTATCTCAAATTAAAAAAAACATTTTTTTTCTTTTTGGTAGATAAGCATAGCTTGCGACTGAATGAATGGTTTCAAAAACAACTAAAAAAGCTAGAATTGGTCTAAGTCGAGTTGTTGAACACAGCTAAAAAGAAAATAAAGAATTAGAATGTTATAGTCTATGTAATTATTGCTTCCCTAGATGTATCCGATGCAGTGTCTCCAAAAAGGGTCCTCCAGTCAGTCCGAGCACCAAAAATATGTTAAATTTGCATTTTTCGTGTGGAACTCATGTCAAAATAGCCGCTCAGAGCCTATAAAAAGGAGGTTCTCCCTGAACAAACTCTCATTAGTTTGACAGCGATCATAAATGCAAAAGGCATAAGATCAAGTGGAAGAAGTTATCAGAAGTTTAAACAGTGGTAATCAGTGGTCCTAGATATTAGCATAAATATAAAGTACCCAGGTACAATATTTTACATGCTAAAGGTGGTGTTTTAAGGAAAAATCTTTGTGGGGAACAGATTGGTTTGGTCAAGGAATCCAGCTAAGTATTTGTGGTTTATGTGTGATTTAATTAATTTTTGGTGGCAAAATATTTTAGATTAGGTTTCTCTACATAATCGGTACTTACATGCTAGCCTAGCATTTTACTGCTACATGTAGAGAAACACACTTAGTTAAGTTATGATTAAGAGTGTTTAAAAATAAGAGTGAATTTTAATCTAAATTCTGCTAGCATAAAAGCTAAATATATGCCACGATTTGGTACGTTAGCGATACATGCGAGTAGACACTAATTAAGTAGTATAAGCATAGTGAATTTCAAAAAAGGGAAACGGCATAAAACATCAAGTGGAGCATACGCATCATATGCAATTAAGCTATTTGCATACATGCTCAAATTTGTTTAACGTAGAATAAGGCATAATTTAGGAATTTATTAGTCAATAAAGTGACAGTGAACTCAAGCACCCATTCATTCTTCTTATTTTAATACACCGCTAAGCTAACCTTCCTAAAAGTGCCGTGATATAGCTGCAGTTGTTCAATTGCCGCTACATTACAAAACACGATTTCTTACGATACCATAAATGAATGGCCATATCCAATTTCATATGGTCAGCTCTTTCTATTAGTTTGATTGTTGAAGAGGTTGTTCGCAAATATTTTTAGAACGAATCGTCGGACATTAAAAATGATTATGACCAATTTCATAGGATCTCATATTTTGAAGAACTTTTCAGTACTATAAAAGGACAGTATACGTAAAAACCCTACATTTTTATATGGCAAAACCAAGAAGATGTTACCCATTTTGCCTATTTTTCAAATTATGTTTACTATTTGTATGAAAACGCTGTGTACACAATTTGAGCTCTCCATTTCGACGCGCTCTCAAGCAGTTCCAAAATATATAGAATGCAGAGAAATCGAAATTTTCGACCCAGCGATCAGAGACGTCTCATCGGTATGGTTATCTATGATCGCCTACCATAGAAATATATTGTTACGCGCCACAAAGTGATACAAGCGACATCTATTGGAAATAGAAACAACTTTAGGTTAGTGACATCCTAGTAAACTGGGTTTGGAGAATGGAATATTCAGGAAGGTTCTAGGATAATTCGTAGAGTATAAATACGGCGCTGCTCACATCCAGGAGGCGAGTATTATTTCAGACAGCGAAGTGAACGAAGTATACTATTTGGATTGCGATAATTAGAAGTACAGTACTAGCGATAAATAAAGAGTTGATTTGTTAATTATTTGTGAATTTGTGAGAGTAAACAGTAAAGTTAAATAAAGAAAGAACTTGTTAATTAAGACCACGCTCGTAACAACTGGTGTCAGAAGTGGGATAAAATCGCGAAATAAAGTGGTGGCATTTGACTTTGAAATTCAAAGAGTGATTAATTTTGTGAAATCGTGTGTAAAAATTCCGAAAGATAATTTTATATTAAACTGTGAGTGAATTACAAAAGACGCAAGAATGGGACGCAAACTAGAGGAGCTTCGCATACAGGAATTGAAAGTGGAGTTGGGGAAGCGGTCATTACAAACGACTGGCCTAAAGAATGTTCTAGTCGAGCGACTTAGACAAGCTTTGATAGAGGAAGAAAAAAATCCTGAGACATTCGTTTTCGAAGAAGAACCAGAAAATGAAGAAGAGCTGCAATGAACATAGAACAGCTTTTAAGTACTTTAATGAGCAAAATGGAAGCCCGTTTTGATGAATAAAAGAATTCTCTCCAGGAACAAAAGAATTCTCTCCAGGAACAAAAGAATTTTCTCCAGGAACAAAAGAATTCTCTCCAGGAACAAAAGAATTCTCTCGAGGACCACAAGAAATCTATGGAAACCCGTTTGGACGAACAAAAGAATTCTCTCCAGGAACACAAGAAATCTATAGAACAAAAGAATTCTATGGAATCCCGTTTAGATGAGCAGAAGAATGCTTTGGATGAACAAAAGAATTCCATGGAGTCCCGTTTAAATGAACAGAAGAAATCACTGGAAACGCGTTTGGATGAACAAAAGAGTTCTCTGGAGAATTGTCTGGAAAATCGCTTAGAGGAACAAAAGAATTTCCTGAAAAACTCGTTAGACGAACAAAATTTAAAAATTGAAGGAATCGAGCAAGAAGTGGCGGAAGCTCAACAAAAAGTCACCGAACAGCTTGAAAACTTTAAATCAGATCTGGAGAAGATGAAGCATCGACAACCACGGCACGAAGGAATTGAAATATCCAATGCAGGCAGAATGAAACCTCCAATATTTGATGGACAAAATTCGTGGCATATTTTTAAGAGACAATTCGAGGCTGCTTCCGAAATAAACGGATGGAATGATGCAGACAAAGCTACAGCTCTGGTATTAGCACTTCGAGGTTCTGCATCAGAGCTTTTACAAACTATACCGATAGAAAGGCAACGTGATTATACTTCATTAGTACAGGCAATAGAGTTACGTTATGGAGATGAACACATGCAGCAAGTATATCGCCTACAGCTACGCAACAGGACTCAAAAGCATGGCGAATCACTACAACAACTGCAGGCTGATGTGGAAAGATTAGCTTATCTCTCATACTCTAGCGTAAATGCGGATTTCCTTAATGAAGTGGCAACAGAAGCATTTGTGAACGCTATTGCAGATCAAAATTTACAACAAGCATTGAGGCTAGCAGGAAAGAAATCAACAGCAGAAGCACTAGCCTATGCACTGGCGTATGAATCTGCCAGGCAAGCTTCTCAAAGTGCAGTACGAGTGAGAGAAATTTCGGTGGAGGAATGTACTTGTAATAGAATGCAGCCATCACAGAGCAATTCTTCACGTGGTATTCTGCGATGCTGGAATTGTAATAGACCAGGACACCTCCAAAGGGACTGCAGAAAACGCCGTCGAACAGAATCACCAGAAGAGGAGGACAGAACAGAATGCCAAAGATGTCGAGCCAGGGAGCAAGCTATTCGGGGAGAGCCTAGAAATCAAACAGCGACTAGTCGCATCAGCTCCCCTGTTCAGCAGTCGGAAAACATGTAAAAATCAACTGCGGGTGGCAGAAGTTGGTTGGTAGAGTCGACAGCCCCGAAGTCATCATTCAGATAGCCCAGTTGCAGAGAAATAATAGCAGTCTTGTTATATATGGAAGTGTAGGGAAAAATGACTGCGTTGTCACTATAGACACTGGAGCTTCGAGATCAATTATTAGAGCGGATCTTGTCAAGAACAAATGGCTTCTAAATACCACCAAATATTTACTAAGAACAGCAACTGGAGCCGCAGCACAAGTTTTTGGAGAAATAACTTTGGATATTCAACTAGGTGAACTACTATTTCCTCACAATTTCTTAGTTTTAGACATAATGGATGAATGCATCCTTGGAGTAGACTTTATGACCACATATAAAATAAATTTAGATGTCGGAGAACGAATACTCAAATATGGCAACATAGAAATTCCTATGAGACTAGGAGGAGGAACAGATTATCCTGCAAAATTAAGAACGATGGTCTGTGAGAATATGACTCTCTCTGCATTCTCGGAGACGCTAGTATGGACAAAGCTTACTGATGACATCGGGACCTGCCGATTCTATCTGGTGGAGCCTAACCCTACAAAAGTCACATCGAACATCATCGTTGGTAAGACTTTAGTGAAGGCAGAAGGCGCAACATTAATTCCAGTCAGAGTGCTCAACACATCCGAAAATGAGGTACAACTAAAAGAAGGTGCTATAATTGGAAATTGTGAGCCTGTTTATCAGATTGTTAATTTGGAAAATGGTAGTAATATTAAGGAGGCAATACGTATACCAGCTACTACTCAACAGGTTCAGAAACTTCTTTCATCTAGTGCCTTAAGTGAACAGCAATACAACGATGCCAAAGATATGATCGATGAATTTTCGGAATTATTTGCAATGAATGATGATGATTTCAGCAAAACAAATCTTGTCCAGCATCGGATCAATACAGGAGATTTAGGGCCCATTCGGCAACCACCACGAAGACTACCATTAGCGAAACAACCAGAAGTTGCAGATATGATAAATTCCATGAAAGAACAAGGAATAATTGACGAATCTAACAGCCCTTGGACATCGCCAGTTGTTTTGGTCAAGAAAAAGGATGGCAGCACCCGATTCTGTGTGGACTACCGCCAACTAAATAATGTAACAAGAAAGGATAGCTATCCGTTACCAAGGATTGATGACACATTGGACACCCTTTCCGGAGCGCAATGGTTTTCCACATTGGATTTGAAGAGCGGTTACTGGCAAGTGGAAATACATCCCGAGGACCGAGACAAAACTGCTTTCTCAGTTGGAAGTGGCTTATGGCAATTCAAAGTTATGCCATTTGGATTATGTAATGCTCCAGCCACATTCGAACGACTCATGGAATGTGTTTTACGAGGATTAACCTGGAAAACATGTCTTGTCTACTTAGATGACATAATTGTGATCGGAAGGACATTCGAGGAACATAAAAACAACTTACGGGACGTACTTCAAAGACTGAGAGATGCGAAACTGAAGCTCAGTACGAGTAAATGTGCTCTATTCAAGAATGAAGTAAAATATTTGGGGCATCACAAGGAGTAAAAACTGATCCAGAGAAGATAAGAGCTGTGAAAAATTGGCCTGTTCCAAAGGACAAACATCAATTAAGGAGTTTTCTTGGATTAGCTACCTACTACAGGCGATTCGTAAAAGGTTTTGCAGATATAGCAAGGAGCCTACATCAACTTACAGAAAAAGGAAAGCCGTTCATATGGTCAGATAAATGTAACGAGAGTTTTGCAAATTTGAAGCAACAGCTCTGTGGAACTCCAGTGCTTCACTATCCAAAGCTGGGAAAAACTTTTATATTGGACACGGATGCCAGCAATGTAGGTATTGGTGCAGTGCTTTCACAGGAGGAGGATGGTCAAGAGGTGCCAGTAGCTTATTTTAGCAAAGCACTCTCAAAATCAGAGAGAAATTATTGTGCTACAAGGAAAGAGCTACTTGCCATTGTAAACTCAACCAAGCATTTCCATAAATATCTCTACGGTCAGAAATTTATCCTCCGCACTGACCATGCAGCGCTTAAATGGCTTTTGCAGTTTAAGAACCCTGAGGGGCAAGTAGCGAGATGGATAGAGCGACTCCAAGCTTATGACTTTGAAATCCAACACCGAAGAGGACGTATCCATGGAAATGCAGACGCCCTTTCACGACGTCTATGCAAAGTTGAATGCAAACATTGCGTTCGGCTTGAAGAAAAAGAAACGGAGGCAACTATACAGCTGATGACGGTGGAACCATCGACAGGTTGGAACAACGAGAGCTTGCGAACAGCTCAACGGGAAGACCCAGACATAGCACCTATTCTTGCTTGGAAAGAAGACATGGAAAGACCACAATGGCAAGATATCTCGGAGAGGAGTGAGAAACTGAAGAGCTACTGGGCTCAATGGAACTCTCTTCACGTTGAATGTGGTATATTAAAGCGCAAGTGGGAATCAACTAACGGCGAGTCATTCCGAATGCAAATAGTCGTGCCAGCATCCCAGGTCAAAGATCTTCTAGAAGAAATGCACAGTGGATCATCTGGAGGACATTTGGGGGTGAATAAAACAATTTCCAAAATACGTGAAAGGTTTTATTGGTTACATATGCGAGAGGATGTTGAGGAATGGTGCCGCAGATGCACTATCTGTGCTTCTTGCAAAGGACCACCACACAGAAGTAGAGGAGAAATGCATAAGTATAATGTAGGAGCCCCATTTGAAAGGATAGCCGTAGACATCGCTGGATCTTTTCCAGAAACAGATAACGGTAACCGTTATATATTAGTTGCTATTGACTATTTCAGTAAATGGCCTGAAGCTTATGCAATCCCTAATCAAGAGTCTACCACAGTAGCGGATCAAGTAGTAATGAATTGGGTCAGTAGATTTGGTGTTCCTCATGAGCTTCATTCGGACCAAGGACGGAACTTCGAATCACGGACTTTCCAAGAGATGTGTAAAATTCTGGGAATAAGAAAAACCAGAACAACTCCTTTGCATCCACAATCTGATGGCATGGTAGAGCGCTTCAACAGAACATTGGTCGAGCACCTAAAGAAAGTAGTCGACTATCACCAACGCGATTGGGATCGACATATTCCCATGTTCTTAATAGCCTATCGATCAGCTGTACACAACACGACCGGACAAACTCCAGCAAAAGTGATATTCGGAAAGGAGATGCGTTTACCTAGCGATCTCAAGTTTGGTACACCCAGAGGTGAACAAAAGTTACCAGACGATTATGTATCGGAACTTAGACAACGATTAGCTGATGTACACGAAGTCACGAGAGCAAAATTAGCAATAAATACCGATCGGATGAAGACTCGCTATGACTTACGTGCTAACTCAGCAGGATTTAATGAAGGTGACCTTGTTTGGCTGTACAACCCGAAACGACGTAAGGGACGTTCTCCCAAATTACAACAACACTGGGAAGGACCGTATTCAGTGGTAACTAGAATAAATGACGTGGTATATAGGATTCAGCGGGGTACAAGAGGCAAACGGAAAATCGTTCATCTAGATCGTTTATGTCAATACTGCGAGCATCAAGACCGTGGATCACCTGTTGTTCGGGACGAACAATTTTAAGAAGGGGGCAGTGTTACGCGCCACAAAGTGATACAAGCGACATCTATTGGAAATGGAAACAACTTTAGGTTAGTGACATACTAGTAAACTCGGTTTGGAGAATGGAATATTCAGGAAGGTTCTAGGATAATTCGTAGAGTATAAATACGGCGCTGCTCACATCCAGGAGGCGAGTATTATTTCAGACAGCGAAGTGAACGAAGTAAACTCTTTGGATTGCGATAATTAGAAGTACAGTACTAGCGATAAATAAAGAGTTGATTTGTTAATTATTTGTGAATTTGTGAGAGTAAACAGTAAAGTTAAATAAAGAAAGAACTTGTTAATTATATTTAAATATTGTGTTTTAAATAACGAACTAAGACCACGCTCGTAACAATATAGTGAAAAACGAAGTTTTTATATGGAAATTCTAGAAAGGAGTTGCCCGATTTATCCAATTTCAAATTTAAATTTTTATTTTTTTTTAAAAGCCCGCGTGCTAAATTTCACGGGCTTCGAGTTATCGTGAGGACGGACGGACGTGCAATATTCAAAATAGTAACGTTAATATTATGCGTGGGTGTCCAATACATTTTGCTCTCCGATCATTATTTTTGTGCGTTACAAACGGAATGACAAACCTAGTGCACCCCAGGATTTCATGTAGGGTATAAAAATTGAAATTTGAAGTTTTGGTGGAGTTTTATGCAAAAAGGTACAATTTTTGGTACAATTTACACTACATATAGTCTTGTATAATCAGTTGTAATCGAAAAAACCATTCGCTCAGTCTCTAGTCAATCGTATTTTCAAAAAGTGTCCAAAATTTCAATAAAATTGGTGCATGCATTTTTGAGAAATCGTGTCCACCGGGTTCAAAATTAGTATCTTTAGAAAAAACCGATTAAAGTTTTAAATAGGAATAAAACCAAAAAAAAAATTTTTTGTTTAACTTACATAGAATCATCGGCTAGCTCCATAAAGCAAAGATCCTGCTGCAGCTGCAATTTCTAGGATATATTAAAATAAAATATTTAAAATAGGTGATCCTTAGAAAGTTAGAGAAGCAAGCGAGACAGACAGACAAACAATAGTTAAACAGGTGACTTAATAAACTTACTTCGCTGTCAGCCGGTGTAGCATAATGAGGATAAGTTCCAAATCGTCACTTTTCTGGACTTTTGCATGTAACTCCTTAAACGAATTGAAGAATATTCAATAAAAACTAAAAAAACTAAACTAAAATATGTACATGATTGTGAACTGAAGAACTTTAAGGCTAATATGCTAATGATTGGATTGAATATAATTCATTGGCCAAGTACTGTAATAGTAGATATACGTAAGAAATCTAAATTTTTATATGGCAAAACCAAGAAGAGGTTGCCTATTTAGTCCATTTTCAAATTATATTTACTATTTCTTATGAATTGTTATGAAAACATCGTGTACAAAATTTCACTTATACGTTCACGTGCTTTCAGGCAGTAACCAAATATACAGAAATTTTTGTAAGGAAACGCCACGAAAAAAAAATAATATAATAAAAAAATAATTTTTACTGTCGCAAATTTTATATATGCCAGAGATTGCCTGTTCTATAGTAAGTTTTTTCAAAAATTAATTTTTTACTGTCGCAAATTTTAAATACGCCAGGGATAGATAGCCTTTCCATAGTAAATTTTTCAAACATAATTTTTTACTGTCGCAAAGTTTAAATACGCCAGGGACTGCCTTTTTAAAGTAAATTTTTCAAAAAATAATTTTTTACTGTCGCAAATTTTAAATACGCCAGGGAGTGCCTTTTCTATTGTAAATTTTTCAAAAATTAATTTTTTACTGTCGCAAATTTTAAATACGCCAGGGATAGCCTTTCCTATAGTAAATTTTTCAAAAAATAATTTTTTACTGTCGCAAAGTTTAAATACGCCAGGGACTGCCTTTTTAAAGTAAATTTTTCAAAAAATAATTTTTTACTGTCGCAAATTTTAAATACGCCAGGGAGTGCCTTTTCTATAGCAAATTTTTCAAAAATTAATTTTTTACTGTCGCAAATTTTAATTACGCCAGGTATTGCCTTTTCTATAGGGATTGCCTTTTCTATTGTAAATTTTTCAAAAAATAATTTTTTACTGTCGCAAATTTTAAATACGCCAGAGAATGCCTTTTCTATAGTAAATTTTTCAAAAAATAATTTTTTACTGTCGCAAATTTTAAATACGCCAGGGAATGCCTTTTCTATTTTAAATTTTTCAAAAAATAATTTTTTACTGTCGCAAATTTTAAATACGCCAGAGATTGCCTTTTCTATAGTAAATTTTTCAAAAATTAATTTTTTACTGTCGCAAATTTTAAATACGCCAGGGATAGCCTTTCCTATAGTAAATTTTTCAAAAAATAATTTTTTACTGTCGCAAAGTTTAAATACGCCAGGGACTGCCCTTTTAAAGTAAATTTTTCAAAAAATAATTTTTTACTGTCGCAAATTTTAAATACGCCAGGGAGTGCCTTTTCTATAGTAAATTTTTCAAAAATTAATTTTTTACTGTCGCAAATTTTAATTACGCCAGGGATTGCCTTTTCTATAGGGATTGCCTTTTCTATTGTAAATTTTTCAAAAAATAATTTTTTACTGTCGCAAATTTTAAATGCGCCAGGGAGTGCATTTTCTATAGTAAATTTTTCAAAAATTAATTTTTTACTGTCGCAAATTTTAATTACGCCAGGGATTGCCTTTTCTATAGGGATTGCCTTTTCTATTGTAAATTTTTCAAAAATTAATTTTTTACTGTCGCAAATTTTAAATACGCCAGGGATAGCCTTTCCTATAGTAAATTTTTCAAAAAATAATTTTTTACTGTCTCAAAGTTTAAATACGCCAGGGACTGCCTTTTTAAAGTAAATTTTTCAAAAAATAATTTTTTATTGTCGCAAATTTTAAATACGCCAGGGAGTGCCTTTTCTATAGTAAATTTTTCAAAAATTAATTTTTTACTGTCGCAAATTTTAATTACGCCAGGTATTGCCTTTTCTATAGGGATTGCCTTTTCTATTGTAAATTTTTCAAAAAATAATTTTTTACTGTCGCAAATTTTAAATACGCCAGGGAATGCCTTTCCTATAGTAAATTTTTCAAAAAATAATTTTTTACTGTCGCAAATTTTAAATACGCCAGGGAATGCCTTTTCTATTGTAAATTTTTCAAAAAATAATTTTTTACTGTCGCAAATTTTAAATATGCCAGAGATTGCCTTTTCTATAGTAAATTTTTCAAAAATTAATTTTTTACTGTCGCAAATTTTAAATACGCCAGGGATAGCCTTTCCTATAGTAAATTTTTCAAAAAATAATTTTTTACTGTCGCAAAGTTTAAATACGCCAGGGACTGCCTTTTTAAAGTAAATATTTCAAAAAATAATTTTTTACTGTCGCAAATTTTAAATACGCCAGGGAGTGCCTTTTCTATAGTAAATTTTTCAAAAATTAATTTTTTACTGTCGCAAATTTTAATTACGCCAGGGATTGCCTTTTCTATAGTAAATTTTTCAAAAAATAATTTTTTACTGTCGCAACTTTTAAATACGCCAGGGAGTGCCTTTTCTATAGTAAGTTTTTTCAAAAATTAATTTTTTACTGTCGCAAATTTTAAATACGCCAGGGATAGATAGCCTTTCCATAGTAAATTTTTCAAACATAATTTTTTACTGTCGCAAAGTTTAAATACGCCAGGGACTGCCTTTTTAAAGTAAATTTTTCAAAAAATAATTTTTTACTGTCGCAAATTTTAAATACGCCAGGGAGTGCCTTTTCTATTGTAAATTTTTCAAAAATTAATTTTTTACTGTCGCAAATTTTAAATACGCCAGGGATAGCCTTTCCTATAGTAAATTTTTCAAAAAATAATTTTTTACTGTCGCAAAGTTTAAATACGCCAGGGACTGCCTTTTTAAAGTAAATTTTTCAAAAAATAATTTTTTACTGTCGCAAATTTTAAATACGCCAGGGAGTGCCTTTTCTATAGCAAATTTTTCAAAAATTAATTTTTTACTGTCGCAAATTTTAATTACGCCAGGTATTGCCTTTTCTATAGGGATTGCCTTTTCTATTGTAAATTTTTCAAAAAATAATTTTTTACTGTCGCAAATTTTAAATACGCCAGAGAATGCCTTTTCTATAGTAAATTTTTCAAAAAATAATTTTTTACTGTCGCAAATTTTAAATACGCCAGGGAATGCCTTTTCTATTTTAAATTTTTCAAAAAATAATTTTTTACTGTCGCAAATTTTAAATACGCCAGAGATTGCCTTTTCTATAGTAAATTTTTCAAAAATTAATTTTTTACTGTCGCAAATTTTAAATACGCCAGGGATAGCCTTTCCTATAGTAAATTTTTCAAAAAATAATTTTTTACTGTCGCAAAGTTTAAATACGCCAGGGACTGCCCTTTTAAAGTAAATTTTTCAAAAAATAATTTTTTACTGTCGCAAATTTTAAATACGCCAGGGAGTGCCTTTTCTATAGTAAATTTTTCAAAAATTAATTTTTTACTGTCGCAAATTTTAATTACGCCAGGGATTGCCTTTTCTATAGGGATTGCCTTTTCTATTGTAAATTTTTCAAAAAATAATTTTTTACTGTCGCAAATTTTAAATATGCCAGGGAATGCCTTTTCTTCAGTAAATTTTTCAAAACATATTTTTGTACTGTCGCAAATTTTAAATACGCCAGGGATAGCCTTTCCTATAGTAAATTTTTCAAAAATTAATTTTTTACTGTCGCTAATTTTAAATACGCCAGGGATAGCCTTTCCTATAGTAAATTTTTCAAAAAATAATTTTTTACTGTCGCAAATTTTAAATACGCCAGGGAGTGCCTTTTCTATAGTAAATTTTTCAAAAATTAATTTTTTACTGTCGCAAATTTTAATTACGCCAGGGATTGCCTTTTCTATAGGGATTGCCTTTTCTATTGTAAATTTTTCAAAAATTAATTTTTTACTGTCGCAAATTTTAAATACGCCAGGGATAGCCTTTCCTATAGTAAATTTTTCAAAAAATAATTTTTTACTGTCTCAAAGTTTAAATACGCCAGGGACTGCCTTTTTAAAGTAAATTTTTCAAAAAATAATTTTTTATTGTCGCAAATTTTAAATACGCCAGGGAGTGCCTTTTCTATAGTAAATTTTTCAAAAATTAATTTTTTACTGTCGCAAATTTTAATTACGCCAGGTATTGCCTTTTCTATAGGGATTGCCTTTTCTATTGTAAATTTTTCAAAAAATAATTTTTTACTGTCGCAAATTTTAAATACGCCAGGGAATGCCTTTCCTATAGTAAATTTTTCAAAAAATAATTTTTTACTGTCGCAAATTTTAAATACGCCAGGGAATGCCTTTTCTATTGTAAATTTTTCAAAAAATAATTTTTTACTGTCGCAAATTTTAAATATGCCAGAGATTGCCTTTTCTATAGTAAATTTTTCAAAAATTAATTTTTTACTGTCGCAAATTTTAAATACGCCAGGGATAGCCTTTCCTATAGTAAATTTTTCAAAAAATAATTTTTTACTGTCGCAAAGTTTAAATACGCCAGGGACTGCCTTTTTAAAGTAAATATTTCAAAAAATAATTTTTTACTGTCGCAAATTTTAAATACGCCAGGGAGTGCCTTTTCTATAGTAAATTTTTCAAAAATTAATTTTTTACTGTCGCAAATTTTAATTACGCCAGGGATTGCCTTTTCTATAGTAAATTTTTCAAAAAATAATTTTTTACTGTCGCAACTTTTAAATACGCCAGGGAGTGCCTTTTCTATAGTAAATTTTTCAAAAAACAATTTTTTACTGTCGCAAATTTTAAATACGCCAGAGATTGCCTTTTCTATTGTAAATTTTTCAAAAAATAATTTTTTACTGTCGCAAATTTTAATTACGCCAGGGATTGCCTTTTCTATAGGGATTGCCTTTTCTATTGTAAATAGAAAATTTTAAATACGCCTATAGTAAATTTTTCAAAAAATAATTTTTTACTGTCGCAAATTTTAAATACGCCAGGGAGTGCCTTTTATATAGTAAATTTTTCAAAAATTAATTTTTTACTGTCGCAAATTTTAATTACGCCAGGGATTGCCTTTTCTATAGTAAATTTTTCAAAAAATAATTTTTTACTGTCGCAACTTTTAAATACGCCAGGGAGTGCCTTTTCTATAGTAAATTTTTCAAAAAATAATTTTTTACTGTCGCAAATTTTAAATACGCCAGAGATTGCCTTTTCTATAGCAAATTTTTCAAAAATTAAATTTTTACTGTCGCAAATTTAAAATAGGCCAGGGTTCCCCGATTTGTATCCTTTTCGAACTTTAATTCACTTTTTTTATAAAAGTTTGTGTGCAAGATTTCAGCTCTCTAAGTATACGCGTTCTCGAGTTATCGTGAGAAGAGTCAGACGGTCAGACGGATATACGGACGGATAGACCGACATGCAAAAATCAAAATAACTTTCAATATTTTGCTTGACGGTCCAACCCATTTTGCGCTACCATCATTATTTCTAGGTGTTACAAACGGAATGACAGATTTAGTATACCCTCTGATTTCATGTAGGGTATATTGAGTGGAATGAGACTGGTGTGTGGACGTAAAACGGAACATTCGTATTTTAAATATTACTTAGCAGCAGAGAATTTCGAACCCATATTCGATCAAATGAGTATTTTAGTGTCTAGCATAGTAACTATAGTACCCCGACCCGGTGAAACGTGTTGAATAAAAGATGACATATCGGAGATAATTGTACGTAAGACCGACCGGGATATCATTTCGAAGATTATACTAAGCATAAATCAATAAAGAAATAGTAGAAAAATAGATGGAGACTTACAGAAAATTAACACATCTACAAGCAGCATCCAACTTTGTATGTTTTCATGTATGGCTATTCCCCCATTAAAATCTTGCTCCTAGTCCTTTATTGACAAACATTTTCTCATGTATCCAACGCAACGATGGCAAATTGCGCGTAAACAAGAAATCCGGACTCAAAAACACAAATTCATAGGGCATTTTCAGTCACATGGATTTGAATTGAATTAAAGTTTCAACAAAATCAATTTTTAAGCGATATAAATTAAAGGCGATGGACGATGAAGGCATCCTCCAAACTCCCCAGTGGGATTGGAAATTAAGGAAAAAAAAGTATGAAAAAACGAAAAATAAATAACAATAAAACATGAAAAATCCTAAATGAGATAAAAGTTTGAATGCAATGAATGTATGGATTGTGTTGGCCAACATTGTGGGGATTGGTTAACCAGCAATGAAAGAGTGGCCCACTTTTGGTCGGACCGTATTGAAGAAATAAATAAACAAAGGCGCATATAAAATGCAAAAAAAAAAATCCTACGAAATCTGGACACAACAAAAAAAATGTGTAAAAAATACTAAAACCGCATAAATTATTGTGCAACGTCCGCGCCAGATGACATTTTTTCTCGTGCATTCTTTATATTTTCGGGTCTAAAGCGGGACTATCGCCGCCACCGCCCTTCGTTGACAAATTATCGGAGGGCCGTAGTATATATATATATTTTTTTTTTGAAATACCGTTTTTCACTTTGCATGTGTTCGCTGGGTGTTGTACGCTGCAGCAGAGTCGCATTAACTCATAAAAGCGTTTTATCCGTCCGCCGTTTTAATTCAATTCCTGGCTTTAATTTATGGCCGGCTTAACGAATTGAATCGCCAGATAAATAAATGGCCAGTCGCTACCGGACGAGTTGAAGTGATGTTAGCCGGACACAGCTCAAGCTCAGGGACGCAGAGCAGAGTCGACCAGTAGTAGTGGCAGAGACAAAGGGAATCGTGCTGAAAATCAGATGCCTTTCGGATGCACATAAATTGTGCACAGGCTTCGACTATAATATGCAACCCCTTGCCCATAAAGAAGCAGTAGGGTTTGGTTTATAGTAGGTACCCTATATGTAGTCAGAGATACCCACCCGGTAGGACAAGGGTGTTAGCTGGTAGCTTGTCAACAGTCAGCGAAACTTGTGCCTTGACTTTGCAACTATGCTCTTGGTTGACAGTGAATAGATACAATTTATGAGCTCCTGTGGCCAGGGAGAGGTGCTTTACGTGCAAATAATGGGTGCAGGTATTCCGCCCCATTTGCCTTCAAGTACCTGAAAATATTTCATTTTCAGCGAAGAGCTGCTGGATCTCTGGATGGTATCTGAATTTTGTGTACAATAAGAGTAGTTGCATCTACGTGAGTTCTTTCCTGAAAAAAAAACAATAAAGACAAAAAAAAACTAGAAGTGCTGAGAATTTCTTGTAGTGGTTTTGGGCGCTTACATTTTACAGTGTTTTTTTTTCTTTTTGTACCTTTACTATGTATGCAAGTATCATTTTCTACGGTGGTTTACTGCATTGTTTGGGAGCTATTAATCATAGCGGGTACATGTGTAATCAGAAAACCAGGTAAGCATTGAAATATTAACTTTAGAAATGTAATCTTCCATGGGATGATACTCAACGTTTCTTAAGACTGAATTTTAGATTTCCTTCCACCCCCATCCCACCCAATTGAAATATCGCAATTATGATGATTGATTAAATCCACCATCATTCACGTAGGATGCTATGGTAGGTATATACTTTTACTATATTATTTGTCCGGTCTTAATCAACTACCTTCATCATCCGAACCAAAGGTTGGTTGTTTTCATTAATGCGAGTTTGTCATCCATCTTGAGGATATCTGGAGGACCACTTTGCCGAACTGATTTAATGTTAACGAATTTACTTTATAGTACAAAATACACAATTTTCATAACTGAATATGCGAAATATGGGAAACTGGTTGAAGTCCTCTGACAAATGATGCTATACAACACCGACATTATGCGATAGAAAAAAAACTCCAATAAATGCCTTAGTAAGTGTTCTTGAATATCATAGCCTTCGTGAGAGATCACGGACTTCAATATATAGACTGATGACAGCTCGCAAGAATTAAAGCCAACAGAAAATATGCTTTTTATGTTACGAGCGATTGGTGCTGCCACAAATTAAGAAAAACATTTATAGAAGGGAAATTGTCACATACCTATAAAAGGAAATTATTTATTGCAAAGTTATGTTATTAGCTTGATAATTTATAGTCAAATTTCAAGCTAATAAAAAATCTGTGTGCATTAATATTCATTTTGAATACGGAAATGATTTTTATTAATTTAAAAAAAAAGAAAATCTTACAGAAGATTAAATGCATTACAACTATGAAAGAAAATATATAAAAAAATTAATAAAAACTCTAAAGAATACAGAAGTTTTCTATAATATTCCATAAAATACAAATTTCGTTATTCGCTACCAGAAAAAACTCAACGCGTCCAGTTTTCATGTATTGAAACAAATTTCCATTGAAATATATTCTTATAAGGTATGTAGGAATGATTCATATTAGACCAAGCATTATTTGGTATTTGAATTAGTGGATAGATACTTGACCGATATGATAGGTAATTCACCTTTCTGCCTGGGATGTGAAAATGGCGGCTTTATTCTGGCTATAGCAACTAAATTTATAATAAAGCGAAACAATGGTTGAGATATTCTGACATCAGGGTATTAACTATTTTGCTCCTTTACTTGGGAAATTATAATGCATTCGTCGCCAACAATTTTAGAAACCTATTCTGGTACTCATTTGTTAATTTTTTATGATGTCAAAACTGCTGCTCCTCAATAAAAATTAAGAATCTTACAGTACTTCTGCTTATCTTCTGATATAATAATAGATCAAGATCAAGACAATATCCTTACTCACAAGAATGTTTTTTAAAACTTATTCAGAAAGTTCAAAAAGTGGTATTAATAACTTTAAAACTGTATGCCCACCACATAAATTTTTGGAGCTCTTACTTTGATTTAAAAAAAGTACACATAGTACAGAGATTTTTCGCAATATTTATTTCTCAAGTTTAAAAATAACTACATGAAATAAAAATTCGTGCAGAAACATAAACTTTTGAGATTTTTATACACGCCCAGCTTCTATTTCCAAAATTATTATATGTTTGATGTATAGTACCATATAGAAAATTGTACTATCATTGAAGCAAGGAGGCGGGCCGAAAGCGAAGATTTTACGCTTAGTGATGAACAGCTTGAAGTGGTTTTCGGAGTAGTACATGCACGAGGAGTTACAATTACAGGTGCAAGCAACCTACCTGTGCATAGTTTGTGGGCTGATAACTGGAGTCTACCATTGTGTAAAAAGACCATGTCAAGGAATCGATTTGCAAAATATTGCGCTCTCTTTATTTTGATAAACGATTTATTCGCTCTCTTCCTTTGCAGACAGACAACTTTTGTCTCTTTTCAACAGTGTGGAAAAGGTTTATTGAAAACTGTATTGTATGCTATAAACTGAAAGCATTCATCATTTGTAGATGAACAGTTATTTCCAGAGCTGGGCACAAGACCGTTAATCCGTTAATCGTTAACTAACGAAGTTAACTTTTCGAGTAACGGATTAACGTTTAAGAATATTAACGGACTCTTTAACTTCCGTTAACTTTCCATAAGTTTGTTAACCGTTAATTGGGTACTTATAATTTATGTCGAAACTGGCATCACGCCGCGGAAATCATGCTCTGACTCCCTCCATAGAAGCACGCATAAAATATATCGCGCTTCAAGCTCAAGCGTATCTCGGATCGCTCCTACCGACAATTGCAGCAACTGTATTGAAATTAAATAATATCAAGGCTAGGGGGTCTTGTAAATTGCATAGCTTTAGCCAATGCCTTATTAAAGGGCAGTGATCTCCAGTATTTTGATTCTCCCGTAATTTTAATTTGATTTCGAAATAATTATTATAATAAACTAAGATTTGTATACTGTTTTCTTATTTATCTTCCATGTCCTACCTAAACCTTCCCAGCCAACATATTTTTTTTGTAAGCAATGGTATTATACCCGAGGCACATGACGCACTAGAATGATCAGTCATCCAATTACGTAATTAATTGATTGATCATTGCTTGGTAAGCAAGCACACGATTTCTTGTGGGTAATTCGATTTGACAGATGACAGTTCTCAATTTTGTAAATTAAGAACTGTGAATTGTAAAATAATTTGCGAAAAATTTAATCGAGCCTTGTATTTGATATGTATGTAATATGACAAAGTTTTTCAATAATTCACTTTGGAAAATATTCAAAATTTGCCTTGAAAAATGTGTCAGTAAATTTCACAAATGACATCTGACAGTGATGGCTTGAAAATCAGCTGATTTTTCCAATAACTTGCAGTTCCTCACCGCTGAAAGCGCACTTATCGACAAAAGGAATGACAAGTAATGCATAATTGCAAACGAATGAGCTTGTGGAGGCGTAATTGGTGCAATGACGAAACGAATGACCGTTGCGCCAATGATGCAATAACACACGAGCTATGTAATGGTCATAGCTCCGCCAATGATCGTTGATATGTTTCGTGTGTCTAGGGTATTCGTTTAATATACGTGCTCAGTTCACTAGCCAAATACTATAAAGATTACAATTACTATTAGGAGCTAACGATTAACGATTAATGTTAACTTCCGTTAAATTTTCCATAAAGTAAGGCTTTAACGTTTAACGAAGTTAACTTTTTTAGTAAGTATTGGTTAGCAGTATAGACAAGGATAGTAAACATTTCCTTATGCAGGGAAGGATGATTCTCGTATAGCTGCTTAGCGTGTATCTGACCATGTGGTAATAAAACTTATGGAAGCCTTTATCAATTAAGGTAGGAACGTAATTACCGTTAACTATTTTACGTCGGTCTACTAAAAATAAATAAAACACTCTTTTAGAAACTATGAACAAAGTCAGAAGGAAGGTGCCCGCACACAAAAAAATCTATAAAGGATACCTGATAAGTGTATAGAATTGATGATATATGAACCTAACTGTCCATCAGGGCAAAACAAAGTAGAATCTTGTTCTTCTGAGCACTCTTACTCAGATATAATTATCAGGGATAATTCGAAGAAAACATAAAGACGATAAAACGAAGAAAATTTGATTCCTATAATGATACTAAGTACAGAGTAGATATTATAGATCAAATGACACACAAATATACAATCGGAACAAGTAAACATTTCAGAGCACTCTTGACTTGCGTGGATCATATTGTGTGACTTCTGAAAACATTTCCCGTACAGTTTTCCTGCAAAAGTTAGCAGAGGAGCTTACAGACTCGTATATGAGGACTGAAAATGAGCTGCCTACTCCTCTGTGTAATCTAGAATTTGCGTTGTGACTCAGGTACCTATCGCCCCGAATCACAACCATATAGTCAGTGCATCAATGTATTGTCCTATACAATATATTGATGTATTGAAAACTCGACCCTGAAAACGAAAAATCATATCAATTTAAATTTTCATTTAAATTCAAAAATTTCAAATGCATTTAAAAATGCATTTGCATGTCGTAACAAAATGCAATTTAGCATTAATTGCATTTTGTTATCAGACACACATTCCACTCACACGGTATGCACACTTACCTACATACAGTGTCTTCTTACTTTTTTTCCGTATGTACGCTGTACATACGTACATTACCTACTTAATCCAATCTAATTGTATGTACATACATACATACAATTATCAAAATTATTCGCGCCCTCTTACGTTTTTTCAACGTCGTGAGAAAACAATAAAATATAAAAAAGCTTTTGAAGATATCGTGGGTACCTGGGTGCAATTTGCCCAAACCTCGGGGAGTTGTTTTTTGAATTCCGCGGTGTATAGAATCCGAAAAAAATAGTGAAAGTATTCGGTGGAGATAAAGCGATTTTTTTTTGAAAGGCGAAAGAAGCAATATAATAAAATTATTGTAAAAATTAAAGGAAGAAAAACTAAAAGGGAGTTATAAGAAACAAATTGTTAAAAGATTAGAATACTTCAAATAAATTTTTCATTAAAATAAGTGTGTGAAAAATTAAATAATAAAAACAAATATAAGGCTTTTGTTCTCTAAAATATAAAAACAAAAACCATAACTTTTATTGGTATTGAAATTAAGGTGAACCTAATTTCCTTCGACGGCCGCTTCTCTATTAAGATACCGAAGAGCATGAGCGGCTTGAACTTCAACATTTTTCCATTGGACATTGGGAACATGTACTACCTGAAAAAGTCAATATATGGAGCTTTCACAGTTAAAATTGAAAGACAATGCAATGTGTAAATGTGATGATGATGTTTTTTTAAAACAAATATCCTATAATATATTATTGGCATTATCATTTCATAAAAATCTGTATAACATATCCTTACAAATAATGCATTTGATAAACGAGTCAAAATGACTCCATATGTGCATCTAAGAGGGTTTGTTAGTACCGGGCATTCTAGTGTTAAGCAATAAGCACTCATTCCTTCTTAGAAATTTACAGAAAATGTTTCAGCAGAATTTTTATTTAATGGCCTGGAGTTATTTTCTAATACAGCACTTTCATGTATGCCGTTGTCGGTCGCCAAAAATGCATACAAATTCTAATGAAAAACTATCCAAAAAAGTTCTAAGAAAAAATGGAGGGCTTCCCTAAGAAGATTTGTTGGGTGTGAAACACTGTGGGGTTTCAGATATCGAATTCTATTTTTGAAAATTAAGTTTATAGACAGGCTATACCATAATGCCTGCAACAACTTTGTATTGTAGAGTCTTTGATATGACTCTAATAATAAGTCCTATCCGAATTGGTGTTTTAGTCGCATTATTGGATGAGTTCGAAAATGTCCTTGATTGTAGCTCGCTTCCTGATGGTTATTTCTTTATCTGCTAATATTCATCTAAATCCTCTTTACATTATATATGTGGGAATCTCTTATGACATCCGCTAAATTGACAGTGACAGCGCCGCTGTCACTGTCAGTTTACCTGAGAGCAAGCTCATAAAAGGATTGAAATTTTCCCATACTTTTTATTGGGCAATTTCCAAAGGTTTGTCCTATTAAATGAAGGCAAGGTATAAAATATGAACTGTCCATGGTTTGCATTATATATGTATATTATTAGTTCATTTCGATGAGAAAATGAAGCATTTTATAACGTGATACGTAGGAAATCTTTAAAAGATTGAAGAATTCTGTAACTAATATGTTCAGGAACTCGGAAGAAAATTATTTATAAGAACGCAATTTGAAGGCACAATCTTTTTCCTTGATGTTAATTTTAATTCGCTTCACTTGGTGGCAATTCAGTTCTCTTACTATTTGCTATGTTTTAATATATATATATGTGGTAGGCACTTGACGTAGCTTAGCACTTCATGAGTTAACCTAGGTAGAAAATAGGTCGTGATTAAGGAAAATTAACGTAAATACGACGTGTCTTCACTTACGTAAATCGGACGTAAATATTAGGTAATCTTAACTTAACGACAATTAGTCGCTGCCCTAATTTACATCGAATAGACGAGCTGAAAATGTGGGGAAATTTGATTTTTGGTGTGTGTGTTTATTTGCATGCCTCGCAGAACTGGGCGCGACCTCCCCCATCATCGCTTATCTCCCTCTCCTAGTATTCGTTTATATGGGTTGGTATTATACTATCGCCGTACAGACTTGTAGCACTTCATGAAGTGGCTAAAAATTTCAGACACTTAGGGCCTGTTCGGATCCAAGTCCTCGTCTTCGTCTTCGTCTTGTTATTACAGCTAGTGACGTAACATCGAGCTCTATCCGAATCCATGTCTATGCCATCGAGCTTTGCTACTTTGTATAACAGTTTTGACATCTGGTTAGCTAGTTCACCGAGTCAAGGTTCGAGTTGACTTATTTAAATAGACAACGTATTGTGAGGTTATGTTTGTTTGCTGTCTCAAGCTGAGCAAACTAACGAATTCGGACATGTTAGCTTCGTGTTCGTCTAACTATAATAGCTGAGCTTGTTGTGTTACGTCACTGGCTGTAATAACAAGACGAAGACGGAGACTTGTATCCGGACAGGCCCTTATTGTAAAAAGTCGTTAAGAGCAAACTGTTATACAATCTGCATACATTTCATGAAGTGCCCAGTGTCTACGACATACCTTCATGCTACTTTATATGAAAATAGTTCAAACATAAATATTAAAATATATTAAAAAAACGTTTATAAATAAATTACAATAAAAAGTAAAAAATGATTTTTTTGTTCAGTGGTATACACAAGAAAACTCATCTAATTTATTTATAAAAGCTATTTATTTGTTGTTTTTTAATATAATATATTTTCAAATTTTTAGTCATTACGATTTCGATAAAAGCTCATATAACGGTACAAAAACTATCCCTGACATATTAATATAAATTTGCATCTACGTTCTCTTATGAACGATTTCGTGTAATTTTTATTTTCTCTGCGGTAAGTAACTCAGAAGATTATCGCACTTTAATATAAGTACTTCCCAGGACCGGATTTGAAGGTTTAAAGGGCATGGGGCAGCGAAGAAGTGGAGGCCCCGAATAATTTTGAAACCAGTAGGTACATTTTGAAAAAAATTACTTTTGCACAGTTTTTCAATAATTTATTCCAAGAAAAAAAAATGTTTTTAACGAACATATGAACGTATCGTAAAATACAAGAAATAACCAAAAAATAAATAATATTACTAGGCAAATGGAACTTTGCCAGCTTGTTTCGACGAAAAACCATAAATAGTTTGGGTGAAATCCAGCTCTCGAGTTACATCGCACCTTCAATTCTAAGTAGGGACAGACGGTTCTGTGTCATCGTAGTTTGAAGTCTGTTTTTATAACTTGCATTTTCGAAAATGAGCGCTCTCCAGCCCAATTCGATTCTTTAAATTGACCTTTTTGATAATCGTTTTTGTATAAAACAATCAATGATGCGAATTGGACCAACTCATTACCAAAACTTGGCTCTAAGTCGGCTGTGTAAATTTTGACTAATTCGTCCGCTGCAGTGTATATGTTTCAGTCACACGAAATTCGTCAAAACCCGATTTTACTAGGAAATACTAGTTCTAACAACGCGCTCTCGGTAATTCTAGTTTTAACTAATATAATACAGTTAAATGTAGACTTAACGGAATACAGTTGATAATACTAGTATTAACTAAAGAATATTTAGTTTATTCTGGGTGTTGCTGAATTCTCGCATAGCTTTTAGTTAAAGCTAGAACTGACTGGTTGCTATTAGTAAATTCACGTTACAATTGAAATCTCTCTTGATATTTATTAAGGATGTGGCTATTTATATATACAGAATGTATACGCAATAGGTGATGGGGGGCGTATAGATCAGTGAAACACACAGGCGCCCCCCACGCACAAGTTATATTGCTTTTTCCTTACCATTTGAGGGAAAAACGAGCAAAAATCAAAAATAAGAATAAAATGATTTAAAACACTAGAAATTTTAATTTCTAACTATTTCTTTTAATAAATTTTAATTCCGAATTTTTATTGTTACAACGACGATCTTAAGACTCCTCGAGTTAAACATAAACTGTCTAAATCTAAAAAACAATTCTTACATTTTTATTTT
The DNA here is from genome assembly GCA_963930735.1 of Dioctria linearis. Taxonomy (NCBI): domain Eukaryota; kingdom Metazoa; phylum Arthropoda; class Insecta; order Diptera; family Asilidae; genus Dioctria; species Dioctria linearis. The sequence goes on from OZ005740.1 coordinate 64,265,745, forward strand.
CTCTCTTTTTGTAGGTAGGCAGCTAGTGTGGGAAAGTGGAGGATTGCATTCTCTCAAACGTCGTATGAGATGTAATGCGATCCTTTGTTTTGTCTTGTTTCGGTTAAGTGCATGGTATTTGCAACTTCACCGTTTTCAGCGTTACTATCAGTTTTTGCTGACGTAACTCCTCCCTCCTTAGGTTTGAGACTCTCCAGAGTCACATTTTGAAATTTTATATTTAATTTTTTGTATTTCCAATAAAAAATGGTTACGACTATTACTATTATTACAGCTATTATGATAGAAAGTGTACCATAAATAGTAGTAAAATGAGTTTTCCTTTCATACTTAAATTCCTGAATTTTGTTAATGTGTTCTATATGTTTCAATACAAGATCGTCAAATAAAAGTTTTTTATTTAAATTACTAATGTCCTCAAAATAATTTGGTATAACAAAACTTTGTTTAAATTCCTTTTGTTTATTGTATAAGCTGTAATTATTTATAGTTATTGAACAGTTGCTAAAATTTATTAAATAGTTTCCGGTCATTTCTACATCTCTTTTATCACAGGAACTTATGAGACTAAGATTGTTTTGGTTTTTTGCAATAACTAATCCTTCCCTTATTTGTGCTATTTCGGATATGTTGTTAAATGTTTTCATACAATTGTTATGTGTTATACAATTATTCAGAACTTTGAGTTCTTTCAGATCTTTATTGCTAGAATAAGTATAAGATTTTCCTTCATAATTAACAATTTCTTGTGGTTCAAATACCAATTCCTGTTTATAAATGTTACTTATAGGTGTTAACAAAGTTCTGTGTAAAGTAATTATTTCTTTGGGTATTCTTATAATGAACATAATGTTATACAAATTATCTATTACTGTTGCTAATCTTATATTTAGAAGTTTCTCAAAATCAATGTCGTATTCGAAAATTTCTTCACTAGTTAACACGTTACTGTGAATGGTTCCTAATCTTGCCGAAGCTATATTATTTTGTATATGTTGTACATTATCTTCAAGTATTTTCAGATTTAGTAAATAGTCTGTCGAGAGAATTTGCTTCTCAATTTGGCTTAGTTTTTCTACAATCGTTAATCGATCCTTTTCGATTATGTCTTTTAGCTTTGTAAAGGTAGAATTAAAGTGTTCGTTAATGTTGATTTGGGCATTAAGAGTTTTTATGGTGTTGTGATTGTTCATGTCTATGATTTTAAGATGTTCTTCTATATCCTGTCTGTCATCGTCGTCCATTGTCCCGTATACCCAGTTAAATATTCTACCCACAAAGTTTAGTAACCCTCTTCTTTGCCTATGTGGAATTAGTGTTTGAATTCTACTTCGTATGTTTTTGATTTGACAATCGTAGGAAATAATTTGATCGCTTAAATTTGTTTGTTTTATATTGCTTTCTATGGTATCTAACATTTTCTCGATTTCTCTTGTGTTTAGAATGTGTATTATTGTATCGTAGCTTTTAGCAATTTTAACACCGCTTAGTTTTATTTCAATATATCCTGAATTAGATTCGATTTTTTCCACTGTTAGATGGGCCTGGGTTGTTGTCCACGTCCATATTACTAGAAGATTGATAAGATCCAATTGACCTGCGAATTTTTGTTTTCTTTTAATATTCGAACTATGAATATTGTTTAATTTCGTTTTAATAAATTTTGGTTATTCCTTGTGTTTAACGCTTTTATAATATATAATATAACCATCTAATCTGTCCTCATTATAGTCTTCCCTATTGCTATTTTTTTATTTATATATCTATAGCTTTCTCTTTTGAAAGATTTTTGTAAATAGTATATTTGTTGCAAAGTTCCTCCTGAATGTTGAACGGTTTTTTTTTGTTGTTACAGAATGCTAAGTATTATTTTACCACTCAATGGCCTTACACATTTTTCCTTGGTGTTAAGCTGTTTACCTTCGATCCCTAACGTTCTTATTTTATCACTTAGGGTGTTGTGTAAACGCTCTACATCGGAATTTCCCGTGTGGTTATTAGGTTTAACTAAGTGGAGATCTATTTTCTCGTTTCTCTGATATTCCTTGATATTTATGCTTCTAAACTCATTGTCTGTGACTAACCTATTGAAGTGACCTCTTTGTGATTTATATTCCCTAATTTTTTCTATAATGGTTTGATTATTTCTATCTTCGAGATAGAATGCCGAACCAAATTTGGAGAATTTATCTAAGAACCTTAAAAGATTGGCTTTTGAGTTTGTATAGACATCCATATGTATAATTTGTTTGATGTCTTTAGGGGTTTCAGTTAAATGAAATTTTTCTCTAATGGGGTTTCGGTCATATTTAATTCGCAGTTGTTAATGTATCTTTGTATTAGTATCTTAAGATTTGGGAAATAAATGCGTCTTTTCAATCCCTCGTAATTTTCATTGAATCCTGTATGCCATGTTTCATTTTTATGATATTTTTGTATTTGATCATAGGTTTCTTCTTCACTGTTCATATTCTTTGCATAGTAAGAACATCTGGCAAATTTTATGTTGCTAATATTGTCAAAGAGTTCTATGATCTTCTGTTGTAATCTATTGTATTCATTATCACTTAATTCCGTGTAGATGCCTGTTTTGCCGGGTTTTATATCGTCGTAAGATATCTAGCAAATTGTTTTCTAGGTCTTCTGTGGCTATGTATATTACCCTATTTTTATGAATTATTTCGAACTCCTTTGTTTTATTATTTGTTAAAATGATTTGGGTTTTGAATCTATTGACTACTATATCTAGGATGGGAGTATGATTATTTAAATTCTCGTTTTGAAAATGGATTGTTTCAATGGTTTCCGCATTATTCTGCATTGAGACTTGAGACAAGTTTTCGTCCTCTTCGTTTGTCTCAGCTGCGTTGATTTCGTTTGCATGTATGTACCCTCCCTCTGCTGGAGTGGACGTCCCGATCGTTTCCTGCACACTGTTTTGTTCCATCCAGTCGATCGTGTTTATCTCGTTGGTTGCGGTTCTTATACGACTTAGAAAATCTGCCACTTTATTATCTCTTCCCTTTATATATTCGATGTTCATGTTATATTCACCTAATTTATGCAACCATCTATATAATCTAGGATTGACATTATTGCCCCTTGTTTTGGTGTATAACCACTTACATAAGCGGTTGGTGGTCGGTTAGTAAATCGAATTTGGTGCCATACAGATAAGGCCTAAAATAGCCTGTGGCCCACACAATTGCAAGAAGTTCCTTTTCGGTTGTTGAATAGTTCCGTTCGTGTTCGTTTAGAGTTCTGCTAGCGTAGCATATTGGATGGTTTTCCTGTTGGAGAACTGCTCCTATGGCAAAAGTACTAGCGTCTGTACTAAATTGAAATTTTTATTGAAGTCTGAGTACTTTAGAACGGGGGCTTCCGTGATAATTCTTTTTAGTTTTTCGAACGAATTTATGTAGTTTGGATCATTACGGTTGATCTTAGTGTTCTTTTTCAAATAATTGGTCATTTCAAATAATTGGTCATTGGCTGGGCTACTCTTGCATAGTCTTTAATAAATTTCCTATAGTAGCCTGTAATTCCGAGGAAGGATTTTATCTGTTTCTGTGTTTCTGGAAGCTTTAATTTTAAAATATCATTGAGTTTTTTTGGGTAGGGTTTGACTCCTTCAGGTGTCAATATATGACCCAAATATTCTGTTTCCTTTGCCAAGAATTTACATTTATCCACTTGGATTTTTAACTTTGCTTCCCTTAGTTTGTTAAGCACTTTCTTAACGCTATCGATGTGTTCCATTAAGGAAGTCGAAAAGATTCATATGTCGTCAAGGTAGACAACGCATATTTTATTGATGAGATCTCTTAAGATTGAATTCATCAATCGCTGGAATGTCGCTGGGGCATTTTTGAGACCAAACGGCTTTCGAATAAATTGGGTTGAAAAGGCCGTCTTAGGGCAGTCATTTTCATTGACCAATATCTGGTGAAAGCCTTTTGCGAGGTCGATTGTACTAAAATATTGGGCTCTTCCCAATTTATCCAATATACTGTCAATGTTTGGGACTGGAAATTTATCGTCTATCGTGACTTCGTTTAATTTACGATAGTCCACGACGATTCTCCATTTTTTCTTCCCTGAGTTATCTATTTTTTTTGGAACGATCCACATTGAACTATTATATGGGGAATTGCTGTCTTGGATATTTCCATTATTCAACATTTCGCCTATCTGGGTGGTGATTTCCTGTTCATGGATTCTTGGATATCTGTATTTTTTTGCGTAAATTGGCCTATTTGTCGTAGTGACAATTTGATGGGTTTTGTTATGGGTACATGTTAACGCTTCCCCCTCTTTGAAAAATAAATCTTTTTGTGAGTTCAGTAAGTCTTCAAGCAGTGCTTTCTCTTGAGAGTTTAAGCCCTTGAGAAGATTTTCTTTGACACTCTCATTGATTTCTGAATATTCTAATTGATGAATTTCTTCACTCCTATATGGGAGATTTGTTAGAAATTTTATTTGCATGGTATTTATGGTTAAGTTTCCCTCTTCCATATTACTAACGGCACCTAGAGACTTTAATAGGTTCTGGACTATTATGGCATCAAAACATTTGTTATGGAACTTAGTTAGTTTCCATAGCATGTAGGCATCTTCTTTGAACTCAATTGGAAGATCAGTTTTTATTTCTTTATTTATAATTGTCTTAGTATTTAAAGTATTAAATTTGATGGGTTGTCTTAAATATTGTCTCTTGTACTGGGGTAGTTTCTCTTCATCCAATAAAGAGGTGGAGGATCCGGTATCTATAAGACATTTGATTTTATCATTACCAACAGTCAATTCTACTATTGGTAGGTGTACTTTTGAGGCGTTAATAGAAAATTTGTTTCCTGTTCTACCTCTTGGATGTGATCGACATCCATGGGTTCTGGTCTGATTTGTGTCCGATTTTGGGAATTATTAGGAAAATTGTAATGCTGAGTTCTAGATTGGTTTGAATTATTGTAATTTCTAGATTGTCCTGAACTATAATAATTTCTATGTTGACCTGTATAAGTTCGTTCTTGTCTGTTTTGGCATTGTTGGATCTGTATAAATTGTCCTGAGTTTTGTCTGTACTCGTTGTTTGAGTTTTGTCTGTATTCGTTGTTTGAATTTTGTCTTAACAGCAGACCATTGCTATTATTGTTAAAATTATTGCGACTATTAAGATTACTGTTATAATTAAAATGATCATGATTGTTTCTACGTGTACGATCGTTCTGATTTCTATTATAATTATCTTTTATTTTGTTTTTAATTAAACCACAATTATCTAATAAATCGTATGCTCCTCTTAATGTTGTTGCATTTTTATTTAAAATCACTCTAGCTAAATTAGCATCTATGTCATTTAAAAAGGTTTTTGATATAATCGACTCATTTACCGTAGGCGAAACTTCAATAGGTTTTGCTGCGTCACATTCGTATTTTTCATCAAATTTTGAAAGAATTTCTCTCAATTTAATAAAATACTCGCTTACTTGATAATTCCTGAGTGACAAAGCATTCTGGTAGAATTGGTGGTATGTTTCCTTTACGCCAAAGTTGCTTACTAGAGTTGATTTAATATCATTCCAAGTTCTGTTTGTGCCTAAGGTGCGAACTACGTCCCGTGCCGGTCCTTGAATTTTGATTATGATGACTCTAGTGTATACATATCGCTGTGCCAGGGGTTGATTCTCCAGATATTGCAGAATGGAATCAACTTCTCGTATAAAAGAAGTAAAGGCCACTTGCCCATCTCCTCTAAATTCGTGGATCCTTTTTGCATCTTTTAAAATCTCATTTACGATGAACTCCAGAGTGGGTGGTGTTGGTTGAGTTGTTTGGGTTTGTTGCCCTAACTGTGGTGATTGCACTATGTTTCCTGCTGGATCTTGTTGTTCCGTCAGCGTATCTTGGTTATTTACTGGGCTTTCGTTGTCACTTTCTGTATCAGAATTTATTTTATATCTTCTTTTATCTTTTATCACTTTTGGCATCAGATCTTTGTTTCCCTATCACTTATTTCTTTTCTATTTTTATTTCACTATCTTATTTTGAACCACTGTAAGCTACTAGTTTTATTCGAGTTTGGACCGAACAGCACTAATTGAACTAACTAAGATTCATTGAATATCGCTTCTTTGGAAGAGGGAAAAACGAGCAAAAATCAAAAATAAGAATAAAATGAATTAAAACACTAGAAATTTTAACTTCTAACTATTTCTTTTAATAAATTTTAATTCCGAGTTTTTATTGTTACAACGACGATCTTAAGACTCCTCGAGTTAAACTTAAACTGTCTAAATCTAAAAAACAATTCTTAAATTTTTCTTTTCTCTCTTTTTGTAGGTAGGCAGCTAGTGTGGGAAAGTGGAGGATTGCATTCTCTCAAACGTCGTATGAGATGTAATGCGATCCTTTGTTTTGTCTTGTTTCGGTTAAGTGCAATGTATTTGCAACTTCACCGTTTTCAGGGTTACTATCAGTTTTTGCTCACACACACCCCAGAAACCCAGGCACGCACACATACACCCACACGCACACACAAACACCCACACCCACACCCTCACACACCCACCCACCCACACCCTCACACACCCACCCACCCACACTCTCACACACCCACCCACCCACCCACACACACACACACACACACACTCACACACACACACACACACACACACACACACACACACACACACACACACATATATATATATATATATATATATATATATATATATATATATATATATATACATACACGCACACACACACACACACACACACACACACACACACACACACACACACACACACACACACACACACACACACACACACACACACACACACACACACACACACACCTGCATTCACTCACTCACACACACACACACACACACACACACACACACACACACACACACACACACACACACACACACCCCTGCATTCACTCACACACACCCACACCCCATACACGCACACACACACACACACACACACACACACACACACACACACACACACACACACACACACACACACACACACACACACACACACACACACATACACATACACACACACACACATACACACACACACACGCGCACACACCAACCCACCCACAGGCGCACACACACACATCATATATATTCATATACATTTATATTGGACAGATTTCCCGGAAAAATCTTCAATCCTTAACCTAATCTCTATGCACAGGGGTGCAAATCCACCCCAATCAAGACTTAACAAAATCCTTCCAGGAATGCTATCTGTGATATATTTTACACACTGTAAGAAAAAAACGGATTGAAATTAGTAAATATGGATGTAGTGCTGAAACTACAAAGGTACTGAGCGTTTAACATGATGCTAATTAATACGTCACTTATTATTGTCATTGATTATTATGCTCAAAGAGCGATTCCTTTCTTTTCTTTTGTTTTTAGCTCATAATTTGGCGCTTATATTTTAGTACTTGGCTTAAGATTTCGAATTATTAGCAGCTGTATATATTTTAGAGATCTATGATATCAGGAAAAAGACGTCGTACCAGCCGCGATGTGAGAGATCTTTTACTCGATTCATAAGATATGATGACGGCTCAGATGCGGAATCAACAAACGAAAATTTTGATGGTGAGTCCTCAGATGTTGACGATGCTGCTGAAAAATCGTTGGCCCACTTAGATCATCTAATAAGAGAAGCAGAGGAAAATGATGAATTAATACCGACTGTTGACGCGTCTGCTGCTAGTTCTTCTGTTTCTGTAGCAGATTTAACTGCTGACAATGTTGCGAAAAATCTATCTATTCAAATAAGAAGAGTAAAATGAAGAGAAGATTGATCAATGTTCCTCCTGATGTACAGAAGGTCCCTGCATTTCAAGTATTTCGAGAAAGACAAGGCATATCCGGAATAATATTACAAGAAAATCTAAACTCCGCATTGGACTGTTTCAAGCAAACTCTACCTGAAAAAATTATTAACGAAATTGTCTGCGAAACAAACAGAAATCCACAGCAACCCAATCGACCTCGCATTTGTTATGATACTGATGCTGACAATATATATGTGATGATTTGTATTTTATTATGTGCTGAAATGCGGAAAAATTAGGATGAGCGATTGGACGAGCTCTGGGAGGTAGACAACCGTCCATTTACAGAGCTTAATGCACTTCAAAGAATCCAGCAGCTCCTGCGTTTTGTACGATTTGATAATTATCGTACCAGAAGAGAGCGGTTGGAATGCGATATATTGGCACCAATCTGATATATTTCGAATATGTTTCTGGAGAATCTAAAACAGACTTATAAGCCTTCAGAAAATTTGACTATTGATGAGCAATTAGTAGCAACTGGAAGCTGGTCCAATTTCCGGCAATATATTCCTTCAAAACCAGGGATATATGGAGCAAAAATATTTTGGATATCCGACGCAAAAATTGCGTATCCATTGAAAGGAGAAGTGTATGTAGGAAGACAAGCAAATGAACTAGTAGCAACTGATCACACACTGTCCTTGGTGCATCTTAGCAAAAAATACAACAATTATTGGAACAATTACAAACAACAAACCTGATCTACCAGCTGAATTCACTATAAAGGTCGAAATCAAAACAAGAGATGTGGATTCCAAACGATTCTATTTAAACAATTTTCTAACGCTGCTAAGCTATGTTCCAAAACAAAATAAAAATGTCCTACTGTTGTCTACATTACACAACGGCTCTGGTCTTGACCAGGAAACATCGAAGGTGAATATAATCTTGGATTATAATGCCACAAGAGGTGGTGTGGACCCTCTGGACAATATGTGCAAACGTAAAACCAGATACTGGCCAGTGGTTCATTCTCTCAATATGATTGATTTGGCGGAAGTTGCTGCTTTAATCTTACATAGGCTATCAAGGCCATACCTGTATATACATAAGAAATCTTCTGAACGGAAAGATTTCCTAAAATTTCTATCTAGGTAATTGGTTGATAAAAGTAAAGATTGCCAAGCGGCAAGTCAGCTACAACGTGCCTGAACTTCGACGACAGCCAAACAGTGAAGCCAGCATGAGCTAGGCAAGCAAGCGGTCTCAACGCAGATGCTACCTATGTATATCCCCGCCCTACTTACCTCAGGACCAGATTGACCTGCCACATTTGTGAAAAACTAGCCTATAAAAAACACATTAAAAATGTTTGCAATGAAATTATCAACATTGAAATTGATGATGGGATAGAAGAAATATGTAGATTCGGACGATGCATCCTAAAATATATTTTTTCTATTTTTTCTTTTTTTAATTTTAATTAATTTTTTTTTTAATTGGTACTGTATCAATAAAATTGTATTAATACTTATGTATACAAGGGTTTTCACTTAGATTTTACAATAAAAATGTATGGGGTGCAATAGCGCCCCTGTACACGGTTAATGTTAAAATATGTGTGTACAGAGAGAAGGTTAAGGCCGTGACAGATTAAAAGCAGAGGTAAGAGCAGAAACAGAAATCCGACATTTCTGCTTTGTCAACCACATTGAAAGCAGAAGCAGTAAATAGTTACCTACTTGTCAATTACACGTGTCAGTTATTATAATTTTTAAAAACGTGATGTTAATTGTTACTTAATTTGTTATTTCTTACAAAATTAATTAATTTTTCCACCATAGACATTTTGTTTTTCGCGCTTTAACATTTCTAAAAGAAGGACGCCAACAATGAAATAAAAAATAAAAATGATAGCCCTCTTTATATTGGCAACAGCAGAAGCACAATTTTTGAGATTTTCCTATTGCTGCTTTTAATGTGTCACGGATTTTACGTTTTCAGTTCACAAACTTCCAGAAACACAGAGACCCTGAGCACAGGGAAATTTCATTCTATCAACATGGTCTGATTAGGCAAACCCTAAGCTGCAGGTACCTGTCACGAATATTAAACTGCTTTTATTTTTGAAAAAAAGCGATTTTTTCCAAGCTCTTTGCTTTGATTATTCAACAGTACTTTTAGAAAGGTTATCGAATCAATCCGGATAAAATTTGAGTTTCCTTGCCATCCCATCAATTTCATAGAAAAATTCCACGAACATTTTAAAAATTTCAAAATGAAAACAGTTAATCACTCCTGAAAAATATGTGAATTCACGCATGTAGGTACCTGAGAAACTTTTATCCTTTACTCGATGACAAGAATATCTAAATTTCAAACGAACATGCTCCTTCTTATACGTATACATAATTTCTTTAGTAATCTCCCTTAAGCACAATCACCTCGAGTTGCAAATTAAACCAAAAAGGCATCTTGTGTTGACAGTCGTCGTAAGGGCATAGACCGAGTATTCTCATCTAAATTCCTTTTACGGTTACCAGATAATCTATTTAATGCTATTGAGTACTTAAGTTTGCATGTGGGGTACCCAACCCATCCAAACTCTACCCTGAATCGGTGTATTTATCACCCCCAGAATATAATCTCAAAACCTTCCAAATCTCATCTTCAAATTGCGTTAGTATACACCCGAAAATATTAACAGCGAACGCTCGTTTCCTGAAATAAGCAAAAATTCTGGAAGTATCAACTTTGGAATTTCACACATGCACAATATCCAAAGGCATTTACAGAATTCACAAATGCCTGTGCCGGATACCTTCAAGCATTCTATGCTGTCACGTGCCCATCCATATACATATACCTATGCCTATACATATGTATAAGCAAAAACTTGCTCATATCCGCAGAAACTAGGACGAAATGTTAGCATCTGCGGAATTTCTTGGCCTTGTTACATATTCTTGCTCCTGTTTCTGGATTCTCATCTCATTTATATGAACAAAAGCAAATCAGGAGTTGTGCTTAGATTTTTACTACGAGATACATTTGTTGCCTTAATCAGGAGTTAGACTGCAGAGATATTCTGAGTATGCAGAAACTATGGAAGTGTAAATGTACAAATTCCCTATGGAATGGACACGAATTATAAAGGTAAGGACTACTTATTTCTAGATTGAGACCGTGAATAGATAATTATTTTAATTTAAGGTTTGTTTGAGTTTTTGTGTATTAAAAAACATATGATATCCGCGGTCATTTTGTTTATTAAGCATTGATGTATTGTAGCCTAGACTAGTGAACTATTAGTAACTATATTTACTACACAATAAATATTTAGTTTTATGCTTTGTTGTTTGTTTGTGAGATATTGAATACTCGCATTCTATGATCTGCTTTTTATGGCTCCAAGAGGCATCTTGTCGGAAATATATTATATGTTTGTGTGTTTGTACATATACCGACATATTCGAGAAAATTCCTAGCATCGAATCTATGATAGAGCAGAAGTGGAAACCTCTGAATATTGCTATGGGAATAGAAATCCTGATGGAATATCATTATTGGCAAAATGACAAGTCACGTAAGGAATCGGATAAATGCCACCAAGGCAATGAAGTGCCACAGCGTTTAGCAGATTTCGACCAGCGATTGGGCGACAGTCGTCTTCCCTAGGATTTAAAATGCGAATTTCAAACAGTTGAAAGGTCATATTTCTTATAACAATCTTTTTCGATATGCTAATAGTCATCATTTTCCACAGAAAAAGCAAATTCTCCTCATTGCCTACTGTAAGGCACTTGGGTGCAGATCAAGACTAGCTTCATCGATTTTATTTGATTAAAAAAAAAAACATTTGATTATAATGCAAAACAAGGGAATATCCGTTGATGCAATTGCACGGTGGCATTTGGAGGAAGGAAAGTAGAGTTAGAAAAGAGCTATTTAAAGTTGGCGAGACGCAGAGTCGGTGCCTTTATACCAAAGTGAAACCGATCAATAGGAATATCACTGGCACACTACGTCCCACAATGATACACCATAATCAGAACCGATTTATTAACACATGGAGAATTACTTATTAGAAAATTTATCCTCAAGTTTCTTACAGTCAACTACTATTCCAATTTTATAATTAGACTTGTGAGATATTAATTTCCTATATATAAGGGGCTGAATGACTCAATACATTCAACTGACTACTGTGCACATAACGGAATGAATATCTTAATTATACTTCTGTATTTGTACATTTTATAGAACACATATACAAAGACAAATTCAAATCTTTGTCAAAAGACTCTGGCCATTGCAATGAACGGTGGGTATATACATATATCGATACTGAATTAAGTAAGATTTACATTATGATGGCATGCATTTTTTACAGAAATTGTGAGGGAGATAGTTTATTGAAATTGAAATGCTGCCGAAGCAATCACTGCAATACCTGTCACGTACATTCCCCTCCAGTTTTTATGGTACAAATCGCAAGCTTTCACATTGTGAAGCTGTCAAATTTAAATTGTAAATTTTTTAATCGTTTGTAATAATAATTATTGTCAAAAAATGGATGAAAAATTATGTTCAAAATAACTTCAATCTTTCCTATAAACAAATACATAAAAACTTAGTTTTATTTTCTTCCATTTTTGACAGATGATTTAATAAATATTTTCTATAAAATTATATTTGTTCAATAAGGCATTTTTTTGATTATCCGGAATATAGCAAAATCTAAAAAAATTTTTATTTGTTATTTCATCACACAACCCATTTTATTTTTGGTGGCAAGTTTCAAGTCTTGGTTTTGACTCATTAACAGGTCCCAAATGGCGAAATTGAGTGACTTGAAAAATAACCGAAAAATAGAACAAAGAAAAGAAATTAAAAAACTGAAAAAACCAAAAAGTGGAGAAAAATTGAAAAAAAAATTTTATTAAAAAAATTTAAAAAAATCAGATTCATTCGAAACGAATCGAACCTGTGTACGCCCGCAGTGGGCAGAAAAAAGAAAAAAAGAGAAAGGAAGAAGAAACGTTTCGTGTTAGCAGAAAACCTTGCACTCATCGGTACGGCTTTGTTTTCTGCCTGCTGTAGACGATTGAAACAGATCAAATTGATCTCCTCTCATATAAACTCAGAAAAAATTCTGGGGGTGAATTATATGGGGCAAAAACTGCTATATTACAGCAAGGAGGAAGAAATAAAAATAAAGATTACTCTTTAAGATTTTTTATCGGGGCAAATTTATTGTTGAGCAAATACGATTAATATGTTGTAAGGTTCGGGTCTGTCAATATCCCAAGATTCTTGACATGAGTACAGAACAGATATGGGATGATTTTGTCCTAGAGAAAAATAGGCTGGAGAACAGCAATCGCAGCACGTGTACGCGAATTTACGGAGTAAATTATTGGTTTTGTATTACCTGAATTCAAAGCCAATTTATTGATACAAAGCTAATCTGTTTCTCCTTCAGATCATCGAAAAATCTGTATATCGTCGTCAAAGAGATGATAATAGTCATCATGCAACGCATTTGTGATATCATTTATGAGGAGCGAGAAAAAAAAGTGGGAGTGAAATGTTTTCCTGTGGTACTCTTGCTTTGACTAACTTAGGAATAGATACAATTTCAGACATCTCCTTTGAGTAGTCAGTCACAAGTTGACACTGAACAGATAAATTGACAACGACTTATCAATAAAGTGCGGAAGCCTATTACTTCATTAGGGTCAGTTTTCCGGCTGTCTGATGAGGTTAGGAATCCTTAACCCAAGCATTGGATCCAGTAAATAGCTTTATCTGGTTATTACCACAGTCTATCGGTTGTTTGAAGTTTCTGTATCGGAAGTTATTTAATTTCTTTGAGTGTTTTTGTCCAAGAAGACTCTGCCACTGTAATTAGTGAGGCTTTTATGTTTTGGACATTACAGTTGGTGTGGATCCCAGGGTAATTTAAGGTTGAACTACAATGGATGCAAGGCAACGTAACGGAACGGAGAGTAACGTCAATTTTACGCAGCAAAAGGTGAACGCTAACTGGTTATAATGGACGTATAGTTAATTTAAAGTCACAGTGAAATTTGACCGTAAATTGATTAAAAAATATGGATAAAGTAAAACAATGTATTTTATGTTGAATTTTCCATTTACAAAATATATAAAATATTGCTGGAAATTGAAGAAAAGGAAAAAGAGATCTAAAAGAAGATGGTGTGTCAGAAAGATAAATAGTAGACGCTACAGGATATTCCAAAGCTGTCTTCACGAACATGAAAGAGAATGATCCAGAGGAGTTGTTTAAACAAACAAGAATGAAAAGACCTGTATATGAATTATTGCACAGAAATCTCGGTTAATCGAAACTTGGCAACAACTTCAAGGTAAACCATGCACAAGTCGTATTTTTATTCATAGCATAATCTCGAAAACTTTAGTTTTCTATCACAGGGCACTTCACATCAGTTTTTGGCGTAGTCATTCCAAATGGTAAAATTCACAGTACGCAGTATATTGGAGACATGCGATGCAATTTGGGAAGCCTGCACCTATTTATGTATCGAAACCTAAAGAGCACGACCATAAAGACATAGCGGATGGTTTATGGAGATTGTAAAATATACACAACTGAGTTGGAGCTGTGGATGGGAAGCATATTAGCATTAAATGCCCAGTTCTAGTGAAAGTCAATTCTACAATTATAAGCATACTTTTAGCATTGTCTTGTTAGCATAATTCGATGCAAAATACAATCAATCAAGCTAATGGAGGAGCTTATGACAGTCGGAGCGATGAAGGTTGATTTTCCTATATATTTCTTTTTTTATATACGTGTAATATAGTTGTTTTCATAAAGGGTGTTCTGAAAGAAACCGTATTTGTAAGGATTTTGCTTTCAGGGCAGCTTGATATACCCATAAGCAACTGCACTTCCGAACGAACAGTGACAAAATTTTCTCACACTATTTTGTTGCCGACGCAGCGTTCTCATTAAAACAAAATTTAATGAGGCCATTTCTAGGGAAACAGCTTAATAGAGAGATATGAGTCTTTAATTATAGGCTCTCACGAGCGAGAAGAATTATTGAAAATGCCCTTGGCATTTTAGTTGCCAGGTGGAGATATTTACGAACATCCTTAGAATGGTGGGGATGTTTACGAACATCCTTAGAATGTAGTCCATGTAACGCTGAACGTATAACTTTAGCTTTCATTATGCTGAATGGCAGATCCACGAACTTTTGTTGATTGGGAGGATGAAAACACGGTCCTACAACCTGGCGAGTGGAGCACAGCGACAAAAATATTAGGACCTTACCTTGCTAAATTCTAATGCAGCAGTTAGTGCCTTTCAGCTTCGCAGAACACTTGCAGACTGACTTTTGAACGAAGGAAGCGTATCATTTCAGGAATCACTTAATTAAATTTCTTAATTCATTTTTTTTCATTTATATATACATATGTGTTTTTACATAGAAAAATGTTTCGTAAAGAGAAGCTGAGTTTACGCTACGTTACAACGTTAGGTACATCGAGTTGGAAATACATATATGGAAATTATCGATTGAATACGAAATTGCTCAGAAAACTAATAAAAGTGCAATGAATAATAGCCCCATTGCAATAGAAACTGTCTTAGAACTAGAGGTAATAACGAAGTAGGAAAATCTTAGAGAACTAAAAGCAAAATAAAGTAACATAGATTAACTACGGGAAACATAATAAGCATTATATATATATATATATGTAGTAGTATAAACAAACATAAAAAAAATGAATGAAATGGCACAAAAACAGATGAGATAACCATGAAAAGAGACTAGATATCAAAATAAGAATAATAGAATCAAGCATTAAGGACAAAACGTTAAAGACAAAATATCAAAATATTGAAGAAATAGAAGCAAGGATGAAGTAGCAACTAATTAATAAGAGCTTAAATTAAAATATTTAAAAAATGTTATTAATTATTAATTAATCAAACTTTTGTCATAGTATTTTTTACATTTAACAGCCTTTTGTAAACCCTTAACTATTTAAACTTTGGACCACAGCATTTTTTTACTCAACGGGCTCAACATTAATTAAATACATGAAGGATAAAAAAAATTCACCAAATAAATTATGGCATTTCATCGGAAAGCCCGATATAAATATTCTCCAATCTCGCTATATACTCCGAAATTTTTAGGACCGCGGTGTTCCCTGAGACCAGAGATAAATTTTCTAATTTAGTCGCAATCACCCTCATGAAGGATTGCATAGAACTATCCGTTTCGGGGTTACATGCATTTATGCATAATAAATAATCCTTGAGGAACGTTAATGCCTCGTACAGCTCCTAAGTAGCGGAATTCACTCGCACACTCCCAGATGGCGCAGAAAGTTTACGGCTCTCTCTAGCAAACCGGTACCTGACACTTCTGCACCTTTTAATACATATTTCATCTTAAATAACATCCATTACGGAATTTATTTAAAATACAGTTCTGCTCCGTTAGTAATCGGTACTTCCAACTTTAGTAGCAATTTCCCTCCAAATTTCTGCCTTTTGTTTGGCATTTTTATGTCCTGCCTTGGATTTGTTGTAAATATCTTCATTCTCACGTACAGCAGCAATTAATTGTTGCTCAACATTTGCAATTTCCTCTTTACGTATTGCACACTTACCGCACAGTTTCACTTGAAGGAACAAAATAAACAATCTAAAAGCAAATTTGAGGTTATGTTCATCTGTTCTGTTGCGTAAATTTAAGATTTTATCAAACTTGTTGAGATAAAAAAAGGATAATTAAATTATATATAAATTAAAAAAAAAAGAAAAGAAGAGGAATACAGATTTGTCCAACATTTTTATTTATTCGGAATCAGAGTATTCATCAATATTGTCATCTTTGGTAGTATTTAAATTATGTGGTTCTTCCAACAATTCCAATACTTCAGGAATTATTTGTCCGCGTTAAGTTTTGGGAGGAGCGCGTAAACTGGCAATAAAGTCCCTGAGATTAATCAAATCAGTGTTGGTGTCAAGTCTTGTAAATAATTCTCTATATTGCCTACTATATTTATTACTTTTTCAGAGAATTGTACAATCGGAAGAATACAAGACGTAAGAATATCGAGTACCAAGGGTATTCTTTCAAGTATAGTTCCAAAATCTGCTTAGTATAAAGCATCAAATGTTCCAAAGTTCATTTGAAACCCACAATTTAAGCATTCCAATATAATATGGAATCGCTTTATTAATTCCAAATTAACACCAGTTCTCCACATTTCTAAAAAATGCGTTAGCCATATTTCCATCATTGCCCGTTTGCTGTTTAGGAATATCTATCAGTCAAGTCAACCGAATTCACTTTTGAACTCGGCTCGGCTACTTCGTTTTTGTTTGCTGTGCCTCGCACTTGCCAAGTTATAATACTTAATTGGTCTGAAATGTGAGGGACATATTCTAAAAACCGTATCCACGGATGGAGAGGTTACAATCCAAATGAAGTTCTACGACCATTTGTGAAATATTATTCATGTTGTTGTTGAGTTTTGTTGCGCAGAAGTACCATATTTGTGCCGACAAGCATGATGACACAGCATTACAGACTTTGCCATCTACCATATAAAAAAATAACTATGGGCTTCACAATAACTTCTATACCAATTACAAGAACTTTGTAGGCAGCAGAAGTGCTGTAACCTGGGTGTCAACATTTCTTACTTCAGTTGTTATAGGGTCTACGGATTCTTTCGCAAAAAATAACTTAATTGGGCAACAATACCTTGCTGAAAAAGGTGCCGGGTTTTCCCAGATACCTTTTTTAGAATCGGTGGTCTCGGAGTAAATCTGTAGTTGTACTATAGAGTATACCAGAGATCAGAATTTCTTTCTTCAGAGCATTTTTGTGTGTACCTATTTTTCCCAACCCACTTGATAATTATATTTAAACTTATGTTTGATGTAACATTCACGAACAGGAAGACCTCTTCTTGAACTTGACATAGTCGTTTAACAGTATGGTCAATAACTGCAGGGAATTGTATTTTACTTGAAATTTGAGAGTTGGCTTGATGATTTCACAATGACTTAAACTTTACGTTTTTAGGCTTAGAACCACATTCTTCAAAAGCTTTTTGAGGCCTAACAGGCCTGTTACTTAAATCATCTTGTGAAGTACTTGGATAACCTTAACTACAACATCAGAAAGATTGAGAATCCCAAATAGAGATGAAGTAATCAAAATATCATGTAAACGCGCATTTACTTCAAGTATACTTCAGTCAAGTAAATCAAAAAATTTTGTTGTATTTACTTGAAAAAATTCATGTAAACGCAACTTCAGTATTCTTAAACATTTTTCATGGCTGTGAGATATGAAGCAAAGAGGAATTAGAAGAAGATAAGTGACAATTCAGTTTGTGATTTTTGCTTGGCTTTATTTTATGTTATCTTGAATTTATGTTATCTTTTTACTTAAAATGTCTAAGAGAAATGTTTGGTGCTATGAGGAAACTCTGGTCCTATTGTGAGTTGTGAAAGAAAAGAATTGCTAAAAGCCTTTTGACGACAAAAAATACAGAAACAGCGATATTTGTAAACTGATTGAAAATGAAATGCAGACTAAGGATTTCCCAGACAAAAATGCTAGGCAAAATGAAGTGAAGTGGAGAAATTGAAAGTGCGAATATATTTCTACCAAAAAACAAAACAATAAGAGCGGAGCTAAAAAGGAAACATGCATCTTTAACGACGATGTGGATGAAATGCTTGGTTGTCGGTCTTCTGCAAGAATGTTTAACGAAGAGATAGACACTTCTAGGAATAATACATTAACAGGTAATATAAATTGTCTTCATTTAAGTAATTTTTTTTAAAGAGAAGCGTTTAATTATAGAAGAAAATGAGGAAACTGAATTTTGTAGAGAGAGGATGCCATTCCATGTAGTGGCCAATCGATCCTTTACAGAATAATGTGGAAAGGGAAGGTAAATGTTTAAAAATTACTTTTGTAGTTTGAGATTTAAAATAGAATATTTGTAGAAAATGCGCCGAAAAGAGCTCAGACAATTCAGAAAAGGACTTATACAAAAAACTCGATGCTTTGACTACTGGAATGCTAAAAACTCAAAAAGAAAACAATGATCATTTCTTCGAACAGCAAAAAACGGCTCATTCATTATGAATTCGAACTAAATTCAGAAAGAGAAAAGAAAAGAAATTCGAGAAAGAATTTCAATCCATGATGGAAAAAACACGTTTTTTAAATGGATTAAAAGATATTTTGAAAAGTGATGTAGAAAACCAAAATACTTACCGTATGGAGCAATGTGACGATTCAATAAATCATTCAGATTATATGTAACAAACTTTGAGTGAAGAGGATTATAACTTTCAAATTAGTTAAATGAATAATATATGCATTTATTTATTGTTTTTGTTTTTTGCATTTCTAATTTTAAAATATTTTTTAAATTTCATTTCGAAAACTAACTCTATTTCAACATCACATATTTTATTTGCCTAATGGCTTTAAGCAAGAAGAAAATCAGAGCTTGGTATCAAATAATGCGTTAAATTATTTTCATTTCATGCATGTTCATATATTATTACTTTTAAGGAGTGAATATCGGCTTGCCATGTATATTTTAAGGTGATTGCGTATTTCCTCGCCTCCAAAAGTTAAAGATGGATCTTGGCCTTCGGGTTGGGGCAAAATTCATTCAGCTTCATTAACACTCAAAACCGAGTGTTCATTAAATTGCACTTTTCTGCGTTCCAAAATATTGTGAAGTATACAACACGTTGCAGCTATTTTCGGCACAAAATTTACGTTGATATCTGTACTGCCCATTAGTGGAACGTACATGCAAATTTGAACTTAGTGAAACTGAAATAGATGCACTGGTAAATTTGTATGAAGGTCAGTGGTCGACTCTCTTATCAAAACAAACACTGTTCACTACGTTTTAACTTTCAATAAATTATCACACTTATTTCTTAAGATTGCCCACTAATTACATTAAGATCAGGCTATGTATATAAGTTGTTAGGTCAGAGATCCACACATACTATAAAACACTTATTGACACAGACTTAGAATGTACGATTATCAAGAATAGTTGTATTGGGATAAAACTCAATGCATAAGTTTTGGGTCAGAGAATTTTGTATCACACTGAAAACACTTATTTGGCAGAATAGTTGAAATATAAAATCGTCAAGAGCGGAATACGTATAAATATATATATATAAAATTAATATAGAATAACGATAAATTATGATATTTAATAAATATGCGCAAGAAGTGTATGATATGTAAATATATTACAAAATAGATATATGAATAAATATTAATTTGTTACAAGTGACTAGTACTCACCGATCTACAACTTGACGCTTGAGGGTTGGCTTTAAGCTAATGTTAAGACCCTTCGTTCTAACTATCTACTATCTACTATCTCAGACGAGACCCAAGATAATATTCTTTAAGTCAGTCGAGACCTGGCTTAAAGTGTTATCTTATCTTCCGATCGTTAGTTGTTAAAACGTGATATATCAGCCGATACTCGATATAAATGTTAGTCCCGAAACAGCCAACTTACCTCAAGCGATGCTAAGTACAAAAGGAGATCAAGATAGTCATATTCATATAGGCGTGGTCAAAATATATTGTCCTTTATGTGTAGCCCTAACTTCCCTGTTAGGATTTATGGTGAGGTAGATTTAACACTCAGGCTTTTTATTTTGGCCTTGATTTCACAATTGTCTTGGTTTTGTCTTCTTTTGGTACATATATTGATTTAAAAACTTTTATGTTTGATATGTTTTTGTTGATTATTACAGCTTTACGCGCGACGCTAAGCTGTTTCCGTGGCGGTTGTTTGCTATATGTTGTTAAGGAGGGTGAGACGGGAAATTGGGATGGGTGCGGCTGAGGAGGATGAGGAGCTCTGGAGCTTCGACCAGGTATCTTTGTGGGGGTCTTCCTTCTCTAGGCAGTTCCTATGTGGGGCATCCTGCTATGAGGACGGTGGCTGATGTTCCGGAGATCTATCCTCGATAATGGGTACCTTTGCTGCAAAAGAAAGTAAATCTTTCGCCAGTATAATAAATGCTCCTACTCTCAGGGTCAACAAGTTGAAGAGGTGAGATATACCTGAATTCTGCAGGTGGAGTGTGTGCAGGCAGGTTGAAGATGAGAGGGTTTGGATGATGAGGAAGGTTTTCCATCTGATGTTGGGCTTGCGAGACAAGGTAATTGCTGATAGGGCGGATTTTTGCTGCCTCGTCCAGCTTTTTGTTGGGGTAGTTCTTATTGTCTGCCCTTCTACGAAGGCCAGTGCAAGAATGGAGTACGTTCCTCTCCAGATTTCCGAGATTTTTCACATGAAATCGTGTGCCATATTGGGAAACAGGATGTGATGGTTGGTCGGATCAGTTGCTTATAAAGCAGGAGCTTGGTGGGGACGGACAGCCCATTTGGGGTATTGAGAAGTGGGCTCAGAAGGCTATAGGCAGCTTTTGCTTTTTTCAGATCAAATTGTGCGTGATGGTTGAACTTGTGCAGGTTAGAGAAAGATATACCGAGGTATTTCGTTTTTGTGGAGGGTGTTACTTTCTGGTTATTGACTTCAGTGTCAATATTTTTAGCCAAGGTGGCTAGGT
The DNA here is from genome assembly GCA_963930735.1 of Dioctria linearis. Taxonomy (NCBI): domain Eukaryota; kingdom Metazoa; phylum Arthropoda; class Insecta; order Diptera; family Asilidae; genus Dioctria; species Dioctria linearis. Next base: position 64,287,236 of record OZ005740.1, read on the forward strand.
TTGCTCGGCTAGTAGTAGCAGGTTTGCGGATGCAAATCATTTAAGATTTGGCAATGTTTATTTTGATACCCCATTTCTTGTAGTAGGCGTTTGACAATATGCTGCTTCACTTTCCTCGCAGCGAATTTTGGCAATATTGAGCGTGCATATGTGAGCGAGTCGTCTGCGTAAAGCAGTGAGGTTAAATTGTGATCATTTGGCTGTTGATCTGACGTATAGAGGTTGAGCAGCATTGGGCCGAGTACTGAGCCCTGAGGGACTCGCGCTTCTAGAGATAGGGTAGCTGAGTTGCAGTTCTCAAGTTTCACTGCGAATTTCCTTGAGGACAGATAGCTGTGAATAATTTTTGTTAGATGTGGTGGGAAGTGTAGTTCTAACAACTTGAAGATGAGGCCGGTTTTCCAGACGGAGTCGAAGGCGTTCTCGACATCCAGGAAACAGGCTACTGTGCACTCACCTCTGTTGAGAGATGAAGTTGTGTCAGTATGGAATTTGAGTAACGGGGGCTTTGAAGCCGAACTGAGAGTCTTGGTGGATGCCTACATCATCGCATGTGTTCACGATTTGTTGACGTAGGAGTTTTTCGTATAATTTTCCAATGTTGGAAAGAAGAGATATGGGTCTGAAATCTTTCAAGGCTTTGGAGTTGAGCTTTTTCGGAATTGGGACAATGTTCGCAATTTTCCATGAGTCTGGAAAGTAAGCGTTATTCACGCAATTGTTAAAGAGTTTGACCAAGAATTTGATTGCGGGCGAAGGAAGATTTCTGATAAATTTGTTTGGGATCTTATAAGGTCCTGAAGATTTCTTGCCCATAAGTCCACTTATAAGTGCGGATAAGTGGACTGGGTTTGTGAAAAGCTGTTGATCTTGGGGGCTTGAGGCAGGTTTATCAGCATGGAACATGGTGAGAAGTAGGTGTTCATTTTGGTGGATGAATTCCCCTACATTTGCGTTGACGTTTGTGCGGAAGTCCGGGTTGCTCAGATCTGAATGATCTTTGAAGGTGGATTGGAAAAATTCTGCGAATGCATTGCAATTCTTAGAGGTAAACTGAGGGTGTCTTGGCCATTTGTAATTATTTTAGGGAGTTTTGGTTTACGATTACAGAGTTTATTGATATTTTCGAAACATTAGGGCCAGGGTGGATGGATGAGAGTTTCCTTCTGAATTCCTCATCAAGAAATATCTTGGTCTGTTCATCGATAATGGCGGATAGGCATTTGATTTGGGAAAGAACCGATTGGTAGCTTTGGTTGTGGCTATTGCGTTTGCTGTGGTAAATCCTGTTTAGGATTTTCCGAAGGTTTTTCCTGTATTTGTATAGATTTTGTAAGCGAGCTGGAAGATGGTTATATTTGTATTTGTGAGGCGTGACATTTTCTGAGAAATGTTCAATATTTTCCTGTATATATCCGTTAAGGAGTTCGATGTGATAATCGATTTCAGTGTTTGGGAGGTTGCTCTGCTCGTCAGGGAGGTTTCCTGCTAAGTTTTGAGACAGTCTTAAGTGAAATTCTGGCCAGTTCATGTGTTTTAATGTTGAGATTTCTGGAGAAGCTAGATAGAGAACGTCAAAATGCGAGTTAGGAGTTATTGTGAGGTCGATGGCCATATAATCGGATTCCGCAGTGTGAGTAGTGCAGGTATAATTTGTGGAAGAAGGTTCACGAGATTAGAAGTCGCTAGGAAGAAGTCAAAAATAGACCCAGAGCGTGGAAATGTGGGAGAGTTTTGCGAAATCGATAAAAAGTCATGGTCAGCGGGGCCGTCTGTGAGCCAGTTGGCAATACAAGTTCCAGCGCCATTGGTTAGTACGTCATTCCAGATGTCGAGCATTGAAGTCACCGCCTATCACCGTGCAAGCTAATCTTGTGAGGGTGTTCAGATTGCTCCTGATTTGAGAGTTTTGAGCATGGCATCTGTTATAGATGGAAATTAAAAGAATTGTTACTTCGTTCCGAAGATTGAGGGTTATATCAGTGGCTTCCATATTGGAGAGTCACTGACTTTTACTTCACTGAAGCTGAGGTCTTTTTTTATAAGGATATCAGTGCCAAGAGTCGTTTCTGTCTTATTAGTGCGGATATCTCCGTAATGTTCGAAGCAAGAGTATGCTTATCGAGAAGATGGGTTTCAGAAAGGAACATCACAGTTGGCTTGTGATCGTGGAGGAAGAGATTAAGTGCTGATCTTCTGCTTAATTTTACAAGAGAGTTACAATTGAGAGCCATTAACTTTAGGGATCTTAGTTGCCTTGACATAATCCAAAATCGAACTGTAGATGTGCACTTTGTCTCTCTGGAATAAAGGTGAGCTTCCGGTACTTCGGCAGAAAATTGTTGATTTTACCCATTAGAGTGAAAAGATTACATCCAAAGAGCGAACTTGCTTCTTTGTTGCAGAAATTGTCGGCGTCTACTTCACAGGTTCTAGCCACGGAAGTAGGCCTTGGAGACTGTTTTGGTGGATTGGGGGTACCTGCTGAACCTTTTGAATTAGTTGCATTTACAATCTGGGCAAAAGATTTACCTGGCTGGATGAAGTTCCTCGTTGACTCTCTGATAAAGTTGTCCCTTTGACGCCGTTCCTCTTGTCTTGAATTCCTCTGCTTTCTCAGCTCGTTGTATTTAGGGCATCCCCTGTAGCTGGCTCGATGTCCTTCCGTATTACAATTTACGCAGAAAGGTACTCCTACATTCGCGTCTTTCCTCTCGCATTCCCCTGGGTCGTGCTTCTTCACATCTGTAGCTGACGTTACAGTTGCTGGCGACGTGTCCAAAACGCTGGCAACTTTTACATTGTGTAATTCCTTTATTGTGGTACTTTTCCCAATACACAAACATTCCTAGGAGCTTCTTGGTCTCCATAATATTTTTCGTTTCGTAGAATCCGTCGAAACTAACAACGAAAGCATTGTTGTCTTCCTTGGCTTTCCTTGCTTTCAGTTGGGTCACTGCCTTCATTTTGATTCCTGGTAGTTCTCTTTCTAGAGCTGCTTGCACGTCCTCAGGTTCGTACGAGTGTTGTACCCCTTTTATTACGAGGGTGGAGATCAAGATCAGTTAGCTTGCCGTTTATATAGTCCTTGCTTGCACACGACACCACTGATGGAGCAGCAGAGGTGCTGCATGATTACAAGCATTGGCAGTGCAGCTATGATCTAGGATTGTACTTGTAATAATGATAATGATAGAGTTGCAAATTGATCTGCTTGATATCTGATTGTATTTGTGCCATGCATTGTATGCTACATGGTAACACATGCTTTTGTTAGATGCTGTATCTATTTTTGGGAATATTGTAATTATATTGAATTTATTTTCTTTTCAGAACTCAATTTTCAAAAATTTCAAATTTCAAAAGAAAAATTTGTTGCTTGAACTCTAGCTAAGCCTAACACAATAAATGTTCAATACCCACGGCTACAAGGCTATCTGGGCTCCTCATTTCACTTGTATTGTAATTTTTATTCTTACAGGTAATTTATAGCTTCTTTTCAGTTTAGTGCTTCTTATATGCTAATTTTACAATTTTATTCCTTGTCTGCTATCTTTAATTTAGTTCATTGATTTGCAAATGTAGTTTGCTTCACTTAAAATTTTGGGATATCTCTACAATTTGCCTTTTGCTTATGACTTATAATTAGGAATTCATTGTGGCTTAGAAACTATTTCCGCATGTAACATAAATCAAACAGTACATTACTTAAGCCTTAAATTTAAATAATGCGTAAAATGTAAAAAATAATATAATAAAAGTTAACAAAATTCACGTTTTGAGTGAACTAAGACTAGTGAATCCTAATGAATAAATATTATTAAAATTAATGTTTATATTTATTTTATTTCCGTATTATATTCTTGTGTTTCCGTTATTGTCTTAGTGCGGTTAGGAGTACGTCGGAGTCCTCCTTGTTGTAATTAAGGAGGTCCCTAGGTCTTTTGGTGGTCCCTAGTACGTGTAGTCGCCTTTGTAGTTCACCGCACTGTAATAGGGTGTGACGAGCTGTGAGAGTGGAATTTGGGCAGTATGTGCATGTGGGACATGCGCTCCTTTCGAAGAAATGGCTTTTGACCGCCAGAAAGTGTCCCTGTCTAATCCTGGCCATGGAGATCATTTTTTGCTTCGGAAGATCCGGCATTATCGGTTCTTCAATTGTTCTGTGGTGCGGTGCCAGGAAGGTGTCCGAATCAAGCCAACATACTAGTCGTCTTGCTTCAGACAACCTCCTGGCTTGGAAACTTGCAGCTTTGTAGGCCGGAGGTACAATGTCTGACAATTTCAGTTGGTCCGCAATTTCATTACCATGGATCCGCACGTGAGATGGGCACCTTGCCAAAAGGATTTTGTTTGTGGCGAGAGAGTGACGTATATTTTCGGCTAGAGGATTTTTGTTTTTTGTATTCTCTATTGCCTTTAGGGCCCATCTAGCCGCTTCCCAGATAGCCATTAGCTCCACTGAGAAAACATCCAACCATGCGGGTAATACCTTGCAGATGTTCTATTCTGCGTCCAGCTGGTTGGAGATATTAACCGCAATAGCGACGTCTCGGTCCCCTTTAGTTGCATCTGTGTATATAGCACTAGTTATTTTATACCTGTTATGGAATTCTAAGTGCAAACGCTTTTTGTTGTCGTCATCTAGGTGTTGGTACTCTTTTTCGTTCGTAAGTATTTTATTGTATGAAATGAGCCACGGTGGGCGATATATTATCGGGTTGGTTACTTTGGGATCAAGTGGAATTTCTTTGAGGGACGTGGGGATGTAAGTGACCGCCCTGTGTAGACCCGAAAGCGTTCCCCTAGTGCAGGTGCGGTTGGTGGAGAGGAGATCTAGTATAATGTTGCGGAGGGGAGCGTTAGAATTGTGAATGCTCTTAAGGACTAGATTGCAGTTCAGAGCCTCTCTTCTTTGTTGGAGGGTTGGGAACCCTGCCTCGATTAACAGGCTTGGAATCGGAGTGGTTCGAAGCGCACCTAAGGCTGTCCTAGCAGTGGCGTTTAGCGCAGTTTGGATTTTGGCTTGGCTTTTTTTGCTCATATGGCCATAGGAGTAGTCTATTCTACCTATAACCAGCTGTTTTCCGATTTGCGTATGTGTTGAGAGGTGGGCCCTTGTTCCTTCTATATATCAGTCTAAGGAGACTGTTCCTCTTTTTAATATCCTCAGCCACTATACTTGCTTGCTGGTTCCAAGAAGATTGTGCGCAATGGTCAGACCCAGTACTCGAAGTTCTCTTTAAAAGGGGGTAGAAGCTATTTCATCCGAGAAGCGTGTTTCGTTGTAGCTCCGTCTCCTACAGACATGTAGAGCTTCCAATTTACTGGTAGATATTTTGGGTCCGTTAGTCCCAGACAGAAATTGCTCTGAAAGCTCTGCTGAGTACGTGATTTACCAACGGAACTTCACCAGAAGCGTAGCAGATAACGTTGTCCGCGTATATGTGGAAGTGGAGGTTAGCTATATCATTTAACTTTACAGATAGTGAATGGATATAGGTCGAGAAAAGATGAACCGAGAGTGGAGAACCTTGGGGTAGTCCGTTTTCTAATGGATTTTCGAACAGTGTTCGTTTACTCTCACTTTCATTCTCCGGTTCGAGAGGAATGAGTCCACTGCATTGACGAATTTAGTTCCAACGCTCCACTTCCGCAATTGTTGTAGGACGGAGTACTTCGGTGTTCTATCAAACGCTTTCTCCAAATCTATTGATAGTACAACAGTATACTGACGTCTTATGAGTACGCGTGCTAGATTATGCTCCAGTTCCTGCAGGAGTGATTGGGTTTCTCTGCCCGGCCTGTAGCTTGTAATCGTTGGCAGCAGCTTTTGCTCAACCAGCCAAGATAATCTGTTGGCCATCAGTTTCTCTAGGATTTTAGAAGTTGTTCTTAAAAATGAGATAGGTCTAGTCTCAGTGGGATGGAGATTTCTATTGTTCCACTTTGGAATCGGGCGGATCTCTGCTAGTTTAAGTTCCCGTGGAAACCTGCCTTGGTTAAGAACATGGTTAAATAGCCCTATAGCTCTTTGGCGCCAAGCATCTGGAACTTGATTTAGCATTCCAAAGGAAATATTGTCTAGTCCTGGAGAGGATCCATGAAAAGAGTTAAGTGTGCGCTTGAGCTCCTGCAAGGAGAAGGGTATGTCTAGTGGCGAAGGTGCTATTGGTTTTGGAGTACTACGACTGAGTATCTCGTCCTGTGTCTTACTTGCTAGGGATGTGGGACTATAATCAATGTGCTTTGCGTATAGCGCTAAGTGTTGGGCTATGTGCTCAGCTATTAGCGCTGGGTCTAGAATAAGGTCGTTCCCTATCCTAAGACCTGTAATACCTGCCTTGGTGGGGTGACCGCAGATAGCTCTGACCTTCCGCCAGTTCTCTTCATGGGTGTGTCAGCGTTTATGTTCGAGGCGAACGCTTGCCATGCTTGCTTTTTCGCGCTTTTTATATCCCTCCGCATTTGCGCATTTACTTTCCTGTATTCCATTGCATTCAGACTGGTTGGGACTCTCTTGAACTTTTTCCAGGCCACATCCTTGCGATGTATGTACTGACGGACGCTCGCTGTGAGCCAGGGCGGTTGTACCTTGATTGTCTGTTTCGTCATAGGGATGGCATTGTTGCCCGCTGATCTTATAGACCTTGCCAGCAGTGCTACTTCTTTGTCCACATTTGGACTGGACGGATAGCGTAAGAGGTATTTTTCAACCTCTGTATGGAATCTGGGCCAGTCTGCGCGATGTTCTGCGTATCTCGGGATGTGTGGCTTCTTGGGAGCGTCCTTGCCAATCTGATTACAATTGAGAAGTGATCGCTGCCTCTTGGATTCTCAATTGTACGCCAGTCCGTTGCTGCAGCAAGTGATTGTGAGGCGATGGAGAGGTCGATGTGAGTTAGTGCGTTACGGGTGTTGAATATAGTGGGAGATCCGTCATTGAGGAGAACGAGCTGTGAATCATCCACCCATTCCGCGATCGTGTTTCCCCTTGGGTCACTCCTTGACGATCCCCAAAATGGGTGATGCGGATTGAAGTCTCCCAAGAGGAAAGTCGGACCCGGCACTTGCTCCACTAGAGAGTTTAAGATCCTGGAGTTGATCCTGTCCTCGATCCCCACATAGATAGATAGGATGTCAATAGAGGGGTTAGTATGAGCTCTGACAGCTATAGCTGACAGTGTGGTGGAGATGGGAATATGTGTGGATGGGATGTCGTTTCTGACCAACACGGCCACTCCGCCTCTGCGTCCTGGCTGTGTATTGGCAAGATATGAGGTGTAGTTTCGGATTCGGATGGGAGGATTTGTGGCAGGAATGTGCGTTTCCTGAATAGCCAAAATAGCAGGGCAGGGGTCGGAAATGGTCATCTGGAGGTTACCCAAGTTATTGTAATAGCCGCAGAGGCTCCATTGGATGATAGTAAAATCTCCACTTCTATTCTGGGCTTGAGAGAGGTTGCGTGACATAAATTCTCAAGTGAGTTAGGACCTGAAAATTAGTTTTTGATTGTTTTTATATTTATGAGGATATTGATTCAAAACCGTTCATTTCTTCGTCTGTATCCGACACCGGGGGTGTCGATTCATCTTCACCTCTTTTGGTAAGAGGTGATTAGTGTTTGGGGGAAATCCAATCATGGTGCAGTAATGGATTTGAAGGTGTTGGGGAGAGGGAGAAAAGTTTGTTTGCGTCTTCCAGCGTTGCTAGACCGCCGTGAAGGCGATGTTTAGTTCTGTGGGTTCAGTTTTGGTCGTGACAGTTTCTGAGATGTGTGTGAAGATTTCTGTTTTAGGATTAATTTTTGGGGATGTTGCGAATGTTTGTTGTTGTATATGAATTTGTGCAGTTGTTTTGATTGAGTTCTGTTCCTCTTTTGTTAGGGGTTTTGGTTCTTGTTTCGCTATGCCTTCGGCAAATTTAGTGGACTTGATTATTTTTTGAATATTTGGCTGTGTTATTTGTTGGGTAGTGCTGTTAGTGTTGTTAGTGGGTTGATATTTAGATATAATGTTTATATTTTGCTGTGTTAGTTGTTCGGTGGGGGTGTAAGGTTTGTTAGCGAGTGTTGGTTTGGATTGGTAGTTCGTATTTTTGTTGTTTATGTTGCTGCTAGTGGTCATGAAGATATTCTCTTGCTTCGTCTGCGAGTTTTCTGAAATATTTTTTGCTGCGTCCGCGAACGATGTGCCCGGCAGGGTTCTGCTCTGGCTTTCGTTCACCGTAGCAAGATCCCCATATATGGCATACCACTTCTTTCTTGCATCATAACGGGTTAAGTGAAGGTCTACATGCATTTTAACGATAGCTTTTTCCCTTTCATAGCTAGGGCAAATACGGTCGAGGGTATCGTGGTCACCTTTCTTTTGACAGCCTATGCAAAATATCTTCTCGCATTTGTGGTCCATTTCGCCTTGTGCTTTAGGATCGGCGCAGGTTGTGAACCTGGGCGTATTACTGCAATTCGTCTCGTGGTGTCGGAATTCGTAGCATCTCCTACACCTTAAGGGGGCTGGATACCATCTACGAACCGACAACTTTTCGAGACCACAGACGATTGCGGTGGGAGGTGAGAAACGGTCAAAAGTTATATGTAATGCTCCAGTCGGGACTCTTTCATCCTGGGTATTTCCAGGGCGCGTCATTTTTTTAACACCTGTGACAGTTTTATTTTTTTCTCTGAGCCCGTCCAGGATCTCTGCTTCAGTGAGTTTCCTAAGGTTTGGGACATAGGCGGGAAGAGTTTAGCTTTCCGTGGTATTCCACCTTTACGTCATGCTCTCCAATTTTTGATAAATGCTTTAGCTTCTCTGCATCTGCCTTAGATGGAAGGAAAACTAAGTAGTTGCCATCGCGTAGAGCTTTGCATGTTCTGACTTTGGGGGCTATATGCTCGATAGTTTTGCAGACCACGAACGGATTAAGATCCGTGATCTTTTTATTGGGCTCTGCTAATGAAATGGTAACGTATTTGTGGTCCGGGCCTGTGAATGCGTCGGTAAAGGTTTCTTGTATTGACGGCAGGTCTCCCAGCCGTGTCCCTCGATTATGGTTTTTACGTGCATGCTTCCTGGGCAACTCCTCCATGTCCAGGATCGCAAAGCGGTTTTGTGGCCTGTCGGCCGTGGCCATTATTTTTGCGCCCTTTTGAGCGTATTATATTATTGTCTTCAGTCTCAAGTTGGTATGTTATGCGTTTCGCAAAGTTTATGTGATGAATTGTAATTATAAAGAACAAACTAAGGCTAAGCTTTCCCTAGGAAAATTTTGAAAAGGAAACCAAATTCAAATTCAAAAACAACAAACAAAATATATATAATTATGTGTGTTGTTTCAACCTCTTGGGAAAATTGGACGTGAATGCGTTTTTCGGATTCTCTCAACAGATTCAGGAACTAATCAATTTAGTGCATTTGACATATGAAAGCTCGTTGTTTACTGGTTGTGTAAAACCACTGACATATATATAAATGGACTGCTTGTTGAACCAAAAATGCAAGAAAGCAAATGGCACCATTTTCATATTCCTGTCTCTTTCCGTGAGAGCATACTTTCCCACTGAACTGTAACAATTAGGAACGAGAAATTGCTTGTAAAAATCCTTGTAAAAAACACTTCCTCGAATCATAATTAAAATTTAACAATACAAATAGTCCTAAATACTTTTATAGTAAATTCGGTAAATCCCACTGACATGCATATTCGTAAATTCCCAAATAATTTAAATATACGACAGTTGGTAGCATTGACAGTGAGAGCATACTTTCTGAAATCAAAATTGGTGCCACATGAAACAGGAGATCAAGCAGTCCATTTATATATATGTCAGTGTGAAAAACAGTCCAGCGTTGGCAGGGCAACTTGGAGTTTTTGATTTCAATTCGTACTTCAGAATTTTTTATTTTACTATTTGTGTTCTTAAAAAAGCACGAGACACTGATTAATTTCTGCTTTTTGCAATGTTTAATCACTTTTGCTTTTATGTGTACTACACTTAATTCCTTAATTATTTCCTTTTAAAAAGTGCGTAAATTAACACTTCTGTTTCGCTCGGCTGCCTTGACGGAATGGAGAACTCAATTTTATCATGATATTTTTGTAATACCTTCCCTTTTCAGGAATGGTTTTTAGCACGAATCTAACTGGCTCACACAAATGTTAATAATTTTAATTTCATCTGCTCGTTGAGGCTATAACTTATATTGTATTTGTGCAATATGTTATGTAAATGACAAATACATGGCTTTGTTGGGTTGTTTACCTGTTTTTTGATTAAGAGTAATTAGATAAGATTTAATTTTACTAAAAGTTTCGAGGCTTTGTTTTTCAGGATGTTTTCTTTTCAGAAGTTATCTATTAACAAAAATATATTCGAATCGATTTGGTTCGAACATATCTATGCGCTTTTGCAGTATTCTCCTCCTTGCTTTTAATCTTCCAAAGACGATTTCAATTACAATTCGTGCCTTGCTTAGGTAAACATTTAATGATTCTTCCTCGGGAAATTTAATAGCACATTAGCTTTTAATTAGCCAAGGTAGTAATGGGTAAGCCGAGTCGCCAATTATATATCCAGGTATAACTTTATTATCAATTAACTTCGTAGGCTGAAATTGAAAGAACAATGAAAAACATAATTTGCCAATTGCTTTTAATACTGCTGCACCAAATCCAAAAATATGATGTTTCTCGTACTCTCCTAGAGTTCAGTAGCAATATAATGAAAAAAAAAGCAAAACAGTTGTTAGTGTCTGCTGAAAAAAAATGTGACTTTAATTTTAACTTATGCGGTAGTGAAATTAGTAGTTTCGCGGTTATGCAGTATCATCGATGATATATTATTGCTACTTTTTTCATTAAAGCTCGAATTTGGTATAACAAGTTCAGAGTCGAGTTCGTTAAGATATTCTTGAAATTGACGACGCTTCAATAAATTGCTTGTAATTGAATTAATTATCTTGACAACAACTACTATTCCATTCAAATAAAATTAAAAATTAATGAGTAGGTGTGTACAGTAAAAACAATTTAATTTAATTCAATAAAAAAAATATAGGTATACATGTACATAAAAGCAAAATAAGATAATTCAAGGGGATTTAAGAAATAGAATATATATAATATAATATATATATATAATATTAGGATAATTTACAAACTAGTAAAAGCGTTATAAATTTCTGTTGTGATTAAAAGAAAGTATAGAATATATTAAATTTCATAGGATTTTAAGAAATAAAAATTCGCCTTGATCCTGAAAATTGTTCAGTTTCACATAAATATTTGGCAAAAATATACGTTGCAACACCTCCAATTTTCTAAAAAGCTAACAGTTACGACTGCGTGGAACACCATCTGACTTTCACTGAACGAAAGTGTAATATTTTCTCAACATTGTGACATTATGCAAAAATAGCAAGGCTTTTAGGACTATCTGAATTAATTTACTATAGCCCTTAACGGTCGTGGTAACTGTTAATCGCGCCGAGCTGAGATCGCATCGCCAGCACTGATAATTGTAGCCTAACTTACAGTATTGTAATGTCAGATCCATACGTTCCTCGAGTATGTACATACAGTCGGCATAAGCAAACATAAAAATAGGTACAAGCATGCATCACACCTAGAAAATTTTAATTTCACAAAATATAATATGAATGTGGTAAGTTTACGAGAACGCTTTTTTTTATTGTATGAATACAAGAATTCAAAACATGGCTTCAATTGGGTCGCGGGTTGGCCACGACTGCCCTAGATGAATACACGTATGTCATTTCGTATGGTCAGCCATCTGTGCAAGTTTGGTTATTGAAGTGGATATTTCTATAACGGTTCGTCAGACAGAAAAAATTATTATAACCAATTTTATAGGATTTCATATTCTGAAGAACTTTTCAGTACATTAAAATCGTATAGGACTGATCTTTTTTACAGTATGCTTAAAGATCCAAAATTTTTATATGGCAACACAAAGAACAGGTTTCCCAATTTACTCCGTTTATGAAAATATATTTTCATGAACAACACTATGTACAAAATTTCAGCACTCTATATTGACGCGTTCTCAGGTAATGTCCAAATATGTAGGGAAAAACGAACTTTTTGTATGGCAACTCTACGAAGGAATTAACCGACAGATGGACGGACGGAAGGACAGAGAACATGCAAAAATTAAAATAACTTTTAATATTATGCGTGGGTGTCCAACCCATTTTACGATACTAGCATTATTTCTAGGTGTTACAAACGGAATGACAAACTTAGTATACCCTTTAGATTTCATATAGATTATAGGGTATAAAAGTTAAAAGAATTGAGACTTACCTTGATGAATAAAAGAAAAAAAGAAGATCAAAACAGAATCACTCAAGATCACAGCTCTAACTGATGTAACGACAGAACTCGAATGAACAAAGACGCGTTTGTTGGTACAATTTATACCTAGTGCAGGTAGCCAGAGTATCGTTTCATTTTTGTAATAATTCCGGTAATTTTCCTGAAAAAATAGACATACTTCAATCAAATATGAATATTCTGCAAATAAAATTTACAATGTTCCAAGAATTTAGATCATTGAAAAAGTTAATTAAATCCTGCTAGATGGTGAAAATATCCCACTGTGCGGTACCCAAATATAAGAATTTTGAGCACTGTGTCTGTGGTGAACTTGGGACATTTTGAAATTCTACAAGAATTTTTTGACGACCGACTATGTCTCTATGTTATTTGAGTTTGAATTTAAGCGCTAAGAGCTGTGTCCCTTTTGATGGAAATATGTAGACAAGTAAGCTCAACATCAGTTCTAAGGTGAATGTGCTAACATTCCTCAAAGAACCTGTTATTTTGAGGAATTCAAGTCTTCGTATAGTTTTTGTAAATTCATTGCAATGTTTTTTTGTCCATTTTGGTCCACCATAAGAGGGCGCCACAGGAAATGATGGCTTAAACGATAGTAGTGTAAGAACAATAAGCTAATTTTGTGTTCAAACTCCTTTTATTGCATACAGTCTTTGACATATAGAGAATGCTGCTGTAGCTCTCTATATAACTTTCGACAAGTTCTGGTTTCTGGTGGATAATCCCTACAAAATTTACCTCTTTACATAGTATATGTTCGTTCCGTACAAGGAGCGTGCTCCTGAAAGGTACGACGGTGGTTTTCCTAGAATTGATGTTTACACCCGCACTGTCTGACTAGGCAAAAACAAAATTGAGGTTGATAAAGAACGCAAAAAGTGTTCATCTGATTTGACTCTGCACGAAGCAGGAGTAAGGTATGCATTCACGTAGCTAGGAAAATACAGTAGATAATTCTTAGAAATTAGGTACTTAGCACTAACCGGAAATTTCAAGGCAAACTAAACCCTTATTATTGAAGGATGCTGACGGCCTCGCCTGCATGCATAGGGTAATAAAGACATCTAAAATAAAAAGTAATTTGGTTAAGAAGGGATCTCTGACGCGATCCTTTCTTGTACCTGCCTAGCCGATTGCAAGTGGTTAGTTTTTTTTTTTTTATATTATTAAGCCAAGCTCAGGGGATACCCTATGATGCAAAGCACAGCATGGCAGGAAGGAGATAGGGAAAGGATTAGGGGATATGAGGAGAGTGGCGGAGGTGCCGATGTATGTCGCCCTTAAACTTCCGCAGATTGTATGCCGGAGGAAAAACAGAAGATGGTAAGCTGTTCCACATTCGCACTGTTCGGGATAAAAAAGCATCACGGAATTTTACTGTACGGCCGAAAGTAATTTGAAGGGTTAAGGGATGTGCGCGGTTTGCAGCGCGAGTATTGCGTGCAGGAATCATTCTACAAGGGATTAGACTAGAGATTTCATCAGAACATTGACCATGCATATAGCGATAAAGGAGCGAAAGGCATCCAACATTGCGGCGGTGCTCGAGTGAGTCGATATGACAAGTTATTGCCAAATCGCCAATGAGCTTGAAGGCTCTCTTTTGGACAATATCCAATGAAGCTAAGGCTGTGCGATCAGCCCCGGCCCATATATGGGAGTTGTATTCCATTCAAGGTCTAATGTAGGACTTGTAGAGGAGCGCTAGATTTGACGGGCTGAAATATTTCTTACACCTTTTCAGAAATCCAAGACATTTCGATGCTTCTTTGGCAACAGAGAAGATGTGATCTGTCCAGTTTAACTTACTGGAAATATTAATGCCAAGAATGCTTAGTGACGGTGAATCAGAAATTAATGCTCCATCAAAAGAAACGGGTGTGGTTAAGTTATGATCTTGTTTTAATGAGATGAGACAGCTCTGGGTCTTAGATGCATTGAATTTGACGCGATTTGCTTTGCCCCAAGTGAGGATACTGTTAAGATCGTTATTCAATGATCTAGTCATGCAATCTCGTTTAACACATGCAGCATTCCCCCTGGATTCCGCAAGAGTGTCAAAGGAGTAAGCGAAATCAAGAGTACTGTCATCTGCGAAACTATGGATGGGATTGAAAGTAAGGGAAAGCAGATCATTAATGAAAATTAAAAAGAGAGTTGGAGAGATAACAGAGCCTTGAGGCACACCGGCATTTATGGGATGCGGTTCAGATGTAACGCCATCTAATACAACACGTATTTGGCGACTAGATAGGAAACTTTCAATCCATAATAGAAGAGGAGGGGAGAGACCAAGTGCTTTAAGTTTGGCTAAAAGGGCTGGATGCCAGACTCTATCAAAGGCCTTTGAAATGTCTAGGGCAACGATTTTAGACTCACCAAAATTATCAAGACTACGGTTCCAATGTTCCGTAAGAAAGGTCAGCAAGTCTCCTCCAGATGAGCGTCCAGCTCGGAAGCCATATTGGCGATCGTTGTTGATTTGATTAGTTTCTAGATACTTCATTAATTTTGAGTTAATGATAGATTCAAAAACCTTTGAAAGAATCGAAGTGATCGCAATTGGTCGATAATTTGAGGGATCGCTACCCTCTCCTTTCTTGGGAATAGGAAGCAGTTGGAAATTTTCCTGTCGAATAAGATAAGTAGAATAGTTTGCGCAGAGGTTTAGCCAAGGATGAGGCACAGCTTTTAATTAACAGGGGCGAAAAACCATCAGGACCTGCGGCTTTGGAGACGTTGATCCCCTTAAGGACCCTGAACACATCCCTCGTACGAACGTGTATTGGCTCTTGTACACATTGACACGGTGGATGCAAAACAGGTGTTTGTGAAGTAGGTGGAAGACAAGAATTTGAAGCGAATCTAGCAGTTAAATATTAGCTTTATCCAGGGAGTCAACAATCACTTCACCATTATTAAGTAGTGAAGGTATAGAGGAACTGGTGAAGTTGTTCCTGATGGTTTTGACCAGGGACCAGAAGCCTTTGCTACCTTTGCGGCTCGCCAGGATTCTTTGTCTAATATTCTGGTCAAAAAGAAATTTTTCTCTCTGGATAATGGACTTGCAGGTGTTCCGTGCAGTCTTGTACACTTGTTTCATTTCCGGACATGGATTCAATTGATAGGCGCGAAAAGCAGATTCTTTCGCTTTTATAGCTTGGTTGCACTTATCGTTAAACCAGGAGCGATCATGCTGTTGTTGAGATCTGCTGTAAGAATACGGAATGTATTCACGCATGCCAAGATTTAGTATGTTACTAAATTCTAATGTGCATTCATCAACATCCCTCGAAGCAAAACACACCGACCAATCAATTTCTCTAAGATACTTATTGAGACTTTCCCAATCAGCATTCTTATAGTGCCAAAGAAGCCTACTTGTAGGTGGAGAAGTAGAGCGGCACAGGTTTGAGGTGGTAAATTGAGCCGTGATTAAGCAATGGTCTGAATTTCCGAGAGGGGAACCGACTGAGATGGAATATTTGTCCGGATGAGATGTTAGAAATAAGTCGAGTAAATTAGCTTTATCACCAGCTGTATCCACTAGCTGTTGTAAATTAAACGATTCACAGAAGAGTTCAACGAAACGGCCCGCAGGACTTGTGGTAGAAGAATGTCTGAGCCACGGTATATTATGAACATTAAAATCGCCTGCCAGGACGATTTCGGAAGAGGGGGAGACAGAAAGCAAATGATCAATATTGTTGGAGATATTGTCAAATACGGATACCGTGTCGTCATCAGACATATTTGGGCTGCGATAAAGGAAACAGAAGTAAATGATGTGTTTGTGAAGTTTGAACCTAATCCAGATATAGTTAAACTCTGGATTGGCAGAAGGAAAATCTTGAAGAATAGTAAAAGCCACATCATTCCGAATATATACTGCGATCCCTCTATGCTGAGAAAAAAGAGGCACGAAGCTGTAACCAGGGACGTGATACTGATTAATATCAGCATCAGAAACGACCTTGGTCTCACTTAGCGCAAGAATTGCCGGATTTTTTGAGTTAATGTGGCAGTACACCGAAAACCGATTTGCTCTTAATCCGCGAATGTTGCAGAAATCTAAAATAAAATTCTACATACTGAAGGCAAAAACAAAAAAGCAAAAAAAAAAAAGCGACACACAACAACACAAATATTTGGGCGCCACCAGCACCAGTCAACGACACAGCGAGGTAGAAAAAACAACAATAGTGTTATGCCTATTGCTCTTTCAATACCACAGCTGGGTGCACCCGGATTTCTGATCAGTGACAAGTGCTAATGCATTTGCACTGATCACAGATGAAGAGACGGAAAGGAAACGTTACCGTGCTGCTGGCTTATTGAATGTTGATAGGGCATAGAAGAGCCCTTCACTTGGCGGATAAAATTTATTTTCGTTATTTATTAATTTAACGGACGCGTCGGAATTTAAATAATTATAGTAGGTAATTGATTATATTGAAAATGTTTAGCACAACACTATCACTTGCGCGTAGTTGAATATTAAATATCCGAGGAAAATAATAATTAGTGATTCATTAGATTCATGACAAGTAGAATACAGGTGGGTGTTTGTTAAAATTAAATATACTTGACTAATTATGTAGATTGTTGGTAGATTAAGTATGTATAGAATATTGTAGATTTTATTTGTACCCACTGAGTATGTCTTACTCACAAGAACCCTTTTCTTTCTCTTACAGACGATCAGCCTTAAGGTGACATAACTTTACATTACATGTTTTTAAAGAAATAAATTTTACTGGTGTAAAGACAACTATAATTTTGTTTATTTACTCTAACAACTTAGAAGTGGAATAAAGAGTTCCTTGTGCAAAGAGAAGGAAAATAGTTCTTTTAAGACTTTATTGTGTGGTTTTGTTGTGTTGTGTGTTAGTAGTGAATAATTTATTTTAAATAAACTACAAAATAAACTCAATTAAAACGAAATGCTACGTGTAAAACGAGTGCGTAAAAGAATAATACCAGAATGGCACGGGCAAAATCACGAAATTGTCAGAAACTGTGACAGCAGTGCCACGAATGAGGGAAGTTTCGAAAGTGAAATACCACGAGACTCGTCCGTACACAATTCCAGCATCGATAAGCTAACTAATTTAGTGTGTGCGTTAGCAGCCAACGCTAATACATGGTCCGAATGCAAAACTTCGAACGTTGGTAGTGAAGTCATACCTTCGTTTTACCCTGACGATAAGGTGCAAGATATCAATGCATGGCTTAGGAAAGTTGAGGAATTGAAACAAATTCATGGATGGAATGACATCACAACCAGTAATTATGCGACTAGCAAGCTCCGAGGTCACGTCGAAACCTGGCTGAAAAGTCTTCCAAGTATCAATTTCTCCTGGGAGGAATGGAAAATTAAATTGAGAGCTGCTTTTCCTGGAGTCATAGATTTCTTTTCTACTCTGGACAATATGTTGAGAAGAAATAAGAGAAGTGGTGAAACAATGACATCCTACTACTACGAAAAACTAGCGTTATTAAACCGATGTGAACTTTATTATCATAAAGCTGTATCATGCATAATTGCTGGTATTACCGACAGGAACGTACAGATTGCTGCAAAAGTAGGAAATTACCAAAAACCGGAGGATCTTTTAAGATATCTTAAAACCATCGAAACCACTGAAAGCAGAGGACTAACTTATAACACGCTTAGACCTATAAATAAACGTCTCAAGGAGAGCAACAAGGAAAACTATAAGACTTACGATGAGAAAAGATACAAGTATAGTGAGAGTAGTAGACAACAAGACCAAGATCGGAGGCGGAAGTGCTTTGGGTGCGGTAGAAGAGATCACATCTTGCCTGATTGCCCAGAGAAGAAGCGATGCGAAAAATGCAGGCGTTATCATCAAGGAGATTGTGAACGGTTGACACTAAAAACTAGGCAAGATACCTAATGATGCTAGAGGACGTCGCCAAACAACGTGCGAAACTTTTCTTTTCCGCTTTTATTAATAATGTTGAAGTAGAAGTATTTTTGGATCTAGGATCGGAATGTAATGCACTAAAATTTAGCATGATAAAGAAGCTTAACCTTACTCATAATTCTGAAATAACACATATAAGAGGGTTTGGAGGTAGCATAATGAGTTCATTAGGTACGGTTAAAAATGTAGAGGTTCGATTAGATGAAGTAGAAGAATATACAGATTTCGTAGTCGTGCCGGATGAGGTATAGAGCATAGCTGCCATAATCGGACAGCCATTCACAGAAAAGGACAATGTGATAATATTCAAGAACGCTAACGAGCTAAGAGTTTATAACAACAGTTTTCAAGATCTTCCCCAGTAGTAGATCTTCCGCCTAGGAAAATTCCATTTTGGGCTAAGGTAATTACCGTCTTACCCCCTAAACATGTTGGTAATATCGTATGTAGAACGGATCTGTTGGTACATTTTACATTGATCCAAGTACAAGAATGGAGGAATATAATGAATATTGTGTTTTAAGGTGTATTTAGTGTTGACAAAAATAATGAATGTGTAATACCAATAATTAACCCAACAGATAAAGAAATTATAATTAAAAATAAAATTATCTTCATTCGGGGAGAAAAGTGTCTTTCTGAAGTTGGTGAAGTGCTAAATATTTGCAGCAGCGTCGATAATGACTAGTTTGAAAGTCTGCACATAAGTAAAGCCTTAAGTACTAAGGAAAAAGAGGAGCTGTACGCTTTATTCGGAAAATATAAACACTGTTTTGCCTCGTCTCTGGAGAATATTGGGCATACTTCTGCTGCTGAACTTAAAATAGAATTATTAGATGATAAGACCGTGACTTATAGACCATAACGAGTTAATCCCGCAAGTCGAGAAAAGATAAAAGAAATGGTGGTACAACATAGTGCGAAAGTCTTTTTCACCATATGCATCGCCAGTGCTACTAGTCAAAAAGAAGAATGGAGATCAAAGGCTTTGCGTAGATTATAGAAAATTAAACGAGAAGATTAAACAAGACAAGTTTCCTCTACCAAGAATTGACGACCAGTTGGATCAACTGCAGGGATATAATTACTTCACTACGCTAGATATGACATCTGGTTACTATCAGATACCAGTTGAGGAGAATTTGAAATTCAAAGCGTCATTTATTACCCCAGATGGACAGTTTGAGTATAATCGGATGCCTTTTGGGATATCAACGGCACCAAGTGTTTTTCAGAGAATGATGAACAAAATCCTTGGACCACTGAGAAGAACGGATGCAATGGTCTATTTAGATGACATCCTTATTCCATCAAAAAACTTCAACCAAGGGTTAAGCCGTTTGGATAAAATTTTGGAAGTGTTGTTAAAGAACCAGCTAACATTGAAACCAGAAAAGTGCTATTTCTTTCAAACATCAATAACCGATTGTAGTGCAATTAAAACAGCAGCAAAGAAGCGCGATCTGATTCCACGTATCGTGAGGTCGTTGTTGACGCTACAGGAATTTACTTTCGAAGTTGAACATCGACTAGGAACGAAAATGGCGCATGTAGATGCACTCAGTAGAAATGTTACGAGTGTTGAAACCCTAGGAAATGATAAGGAAATCTTACGAATTGAAGTGGCAGATTGGGTTTTAGCAGGTCAGTTGAGTGATGAGAAAGTAAAACTTATCCATGAAATACTACATAAAAAGCCAACAACAAGCTACGAAAAAACCATCCACAAAGACTACAATCTAGAAGATGGGCGAATTTATCGAATTGCAGAAAAGGGACTAAAATGGTTGGTTCCTAAAGGAATGCGGAACGAAGTCGTTAGAGCATCGCATCGATTGAAGAAACTTTGTGAGAATTACTGGTTCCCACAGATGCGTAATTACGTACAGCGTGACATAAACAGTTGCAGACGTTGTCTCTATCATAAAAAACCAGGAGGTAAAATGCAAGGGTTCCTTAATCCCATTGAAAAGATCACAACACCATTCGATACAATACACATGGACCACCTTGGGCCCTTTGTTAAAACTACGATGGGTAATAAATTTCTTATCGTATGCGTGGAGGCATTTACTAAGTATACGTTGATACAAGCTGTAAAAGATACAAAGACACTTCCAGTATTACGATTCATGGACCAGATAATTGGTCAGTTTGGTATACCAAGGCGAGTAATAACAGATAAAGGAACATGCTATACGTCGAAGGCCTTTGAGAATTATAGTAAGCAGAAGGGAATAACACATGTTCAAAATGCGGTATCCAAACCCAGAGCAAATGGCCAAGTAGAGAGATTTAATTCCACGGTATTATCATCGCTCGCCGCTACAGCTCAAGAGGAAACTAAATGGGACAAAGATTTGAAAAAGGTGCAATTTGCTATAAACAACAGTGTACATAGCACTCTTCAGAGAACACCAAGCGAACTGTTGTATGGATATAGACCGCGAGCCCCAGCCGACTCGTACTTGTCGAGTATAATAGAGCAACCTGTTCGAAAATGCGCTAACATCGAAGAAGAGAGGCGGAAGGCAGCCCAGAGGATTGCAGAAGATCAAATAAAGCAAAAGGAGAGATTTGATAAGAAAAAGATAAAAGCGAAAGAGTATAGAGTCGGAGACTTAGTTTTAGTAAGAAAACAAAGTTCTGGCGAGGGACAAAGTAGGAAGCTCTTACCTAAATTCAAGGGACCGTTCCGGGTTGAAAAGAAATTACCTAATGATCGATATGTTTTGAAGGAAATTGCGGGCTCAATACGCAGTGCTCGGGCGCCTTATGAAAATGTAGAGTCTGTGGAGCATCTTAAAGTTTGGATTCCGCCTGGAGGAAAATATGAATCAGAGGAGGATGAACTCGAATACACCGAATAACATACGTACGAGGACGTTCGCTACGTCAGAATAGCCGACCTGATAAAGAACGCAAGAAGAGTTCACAGGGGCGGATTTGATCACTTGGCCGCCCTAGGCCTATGGAAGATTGCCGCCCCCCTACTCCCTGTAAAACACGAAAAATTGAATGATCTATATCCAGTGAAGGGACCCCAGGCTAGAATTAGCGGAGTAGGCTGCCTCATAAATCGGAGTAGATTTGAAAAAAATGGAGTAGCATTAAAAATAACACTTTCCAACGAATTATTTTATTTAAAAAAACGAAAAAGTATAAAAATGTAATGAAATACCCACAACTACAAGAAGAAAAAATCAAAAATCATTCAAACAGCAAAAAATTCCATTCAAATTAATAAGTTAATAAAACTCAGGGAGCATAGGAACAAGATTTCTTCGGATTTTACAAACATATGTATTACATAAATATAATCATTATTCATTTTTTTCACAAAAATAAGCACCATAGTGGGTTCACAGAGGGCGCGTCTACTAAAAAAAAAATATTCCCACCAAGTTTTGCCGCCCCCTAAATCTGCCGCCCTAGGCCCGGGCCTACTCGGCCTATAGGGAAATCCGCCCCTGAGTGTTCATCTGATTTAACTCTGCACGAAGCAGTAGTAAGGTATGCATTCACGTAGCTAGGAAAATACAGCAGATAATTCTTAGAAATTAGGTACTTAGCACTAACCGGAAATTTCAAGGCAAACTAAACCCTTATTATTGAAGGATGCTGACGGCCTCGCCTGCATGCATAGGGTAATAAAGACATCTAAAATAAAAAGTAATTTGGTTAAGAAGGGATCTCTGACGCGATCCTTTCTTGTACCTGCCTAGTCGATTGCAAGTGGTTAGTGCGCGTAGTTGAATATTAAATATCCGAGGAAAATAATAATTAGTGATTCGTTAGATTCATGACAAGTAGAATACAGGTGGGTGTTTGTTAAAATTAAATATAATTGACTAATTATGTAGATTGTTGGTAGATTAGATTAAAGTGTGTGTAATATTAATATTAAATGGGTATTTATTCGGAGAATCGTGGGTAGGTCCCGAGAAACGAGAACACACGGAGTGTATCACGTGGGTAGGTCCCGTGTTTGAGTGGGGTTTAATCTCTAGTTGAGATTCCAGCCCGCCCCATAAGAGAAAGATTCTTTTGCGTTGGTGTGTCCCGCTACCAGTTTAGTGTATACTAATGGGAGATTCTTTTGCGTTGGTGTGTCCCGCTATAGTTTAGTGTATAGTAATGAGTTAGTTTAGTATGTATAGAATATTGTAGATTTTATTTGTACCCACTGAGTATGTCTTACTCACAAGAACCCTTTTCTTTCTCTTACAGACGATCAGCCTTAAGGTGACATAACTTTACATTACATGTTTTTAAAGAAATAAATTTTACTGGCGTAAAGACAACTATAATTTTGTTTATTTACTCTAACAAGGGTTTTTTGCTTTAGTTCTGAGATTCTATATGATGCTTGCCTTTTATTGTTAAGGCTGCGTGATCAGCGTAACGAAGTATATAGTATTCCGCTTTCAAGAGGTTTTCTAGGAACAGCCGATAGAGTAATCCCTGCGGGTATTCCCTCTCTGTGACAGATTTATTCTATACGGAAGCCATAATCTTCTAATTTTTGAGCATAGCGCTTATCCATGCTTCTGTCCATGGTTTGCAGCCTTTTCCATCTATTGAGGCAAACATCGTATTGTCGAATGTTATTTTTCTTTGCATTTAACCTAACTTCAAATTAAAATTTAAACAGAACTTTCTGGTTATTTCTGAGAAAGAGAAATTTAATTTGTAATTTTTACCCTACTTCATATCACTGAATAAGGTATGCATCTACTTAAAGCATTAAAAACATTATAGCGTTAAAAAAAAATATGTTTTAACAATCGTAAATGCCAGCTACACAAGTAAATTGACATTTGTGATGTAGCAGCCATTTCGGTTATATGCATCCGTTAAAAAAGTAATGAGACAACCTCCTTCATATGCGGTAGGTATACTGTAATGCTCTTAAGCTGTAAGTAATGCATTTAAAGTACTCCAAATGACAAGTGTGTGACGGGTGCAGCCATCAAGGACATCTATTCATTATCCATGTAAAACTTCGAACCACTTAACTTGTCGGATACTGAAAAAGCAAAAAAAAAAAAAAAAAGAAAAAAAAATCGGAAATTCATTTCCTATTGATTCGTTCGCGACTTTTTGCCAAATCCCTTGTGATTTTGGAAACTATCTCTGTGAACTGGCAAACTCTATCGTTCCAGTAGCTCATTTGTCTTGTTGAGAGTTCAGGAGCTAATGCAGCGTATTTCCACAAAGTACCAATTTTCGACATACACACATACTCACATACTATTTTCTATCGACATCGGAATATATATATATATATATTATATAGAAACCATTATTCTCTCTTGAACAGGGTGCACAGTATAGCAATGCTCAACGATTGTGAAGCATAGCACTAAATTTGTTAAATAATAAATTACTAAATTTCAAAACTCTACTGTTTGAAAATGAAATTGAATGAAGGAATCTCGCCCTACGAAATAATTTGCTGCAGAAAAATTCATTTCCACCGCACTTTAAATCGCTGCAAAATCAATTCTCCGATTCAACACCAATGGTTTATGATTTTATACTCCTTGTGCTTGTACAATGTACGGACGCAAGCATTCATGTAAATTTATGAATTTTTATTTATGAATATTTTAAAGTTAAAATTTTAGAAAATATTGTTTTCATAACTACAGTCATACATGCACACATACATAGCTCATACTAGAGAACGTTTGAAATATGTTTGGACCAGTTCAGTTAAGTGATATCAGTTGTGAATAGGTTTTCCCAGTATATATGGGGTATATGTACATACATATCAGCAATAAAATAAATTCTACAAATGTACGTATACTGCTTTACGTCCTACTACATACACACATATATACATGTGCCTATGTATGCATAAAAATATGCATGTAACTATATCACACAGGATAAATGGTTCTTCTACACAATTTCTCTTTGATATCGGATTAATTTATTTTAACATAAATTTATTACTGGAAACGAATGTGTCATCTGACTCTTCTAATTAATTGCATAACTGGGATACTATTTCAATCTATTTAAGATGATTAATTGTTATTGATTAATAATTGAATAGATTTCTGAGTTGGCAATAATCGCTTTTATCTCTCTACTCTGAAACTTCTCAGTATTTTTATCTTTCTATATGTGGTAAATATACAAATTACTGGAAAAATATGTACATAAGGAGAACCGAGAGATATAGGTATGCTTACCTCTCGATCACGTTAATAAAAGTGACACTTTTTGAACAGGGAAGTTTAGAAGACATATATGCTTGGAGTAAGTAGAAATGCGTTTATCATTGGTGTTCTAACATATGTACATATTAATTCACGTAGACTCGAGAGATGATGGAAAATTTTGAAATTAGACAGCCATGATGTATACTTAATATTATCATCATCATCTTCAAGTTTAACCAGTACGGTTCCACCCTCCACACAGTTTCGCTACGTGTAGAAAATTCTTTG
Organism: Dioctria linearis; assembly: GCA_963930735.1. Taxonomy (NCBI): domain Eukaryota; kingdom Metazoa; phylum Arthropoda; class Insecta; order Diptera; family Asilidae; genus Dioctria; species Dioctria linearis. The sequence goes on from OZ005740.1 coordinate 64,312,011, forward strand.
TGAAACTTGAAGGACACAAATCAGTACTCAAGGCAGTTAAAATTGATGTTCCTAAGCGCACAATACTATATCCACAGTGGCGTAGATAAGAATGCAGTGGCGCACCCGCGAAATTTTTAAGTACCCCTTTTAAATATACATTTAGAAATGGAAGTCACAATTTGTAACTCCTCAGGTAAAGGCGATACTGTACTTTATAGATCGTCAAATATTTATAATTGATGGCATATTCATTCATTATTACAATTTTTTCTTATATCTGATAGATATTATTATAAAGGATACCTATGTGGTTTGAATCTAATAAAAATCGGTTAAACTGATCTTGAGATATCTTGTTCACCAGTTTGAAAAACGTAATTTCGGGAAAAATTCCAAAAGAAAAAACAACTACTCCCTGTCTCACCAACTTCTAATTGCTAAAGTTTCGCAAATATTTTGAAATGGTTAAATGCTTAAAATATTCATCATGAACAATTTATCTAGCTTAAAAAATTTAGAGTTTTTGTAAATTCCAAGGTGGTGTAACTCCTTAAGCAATAAGCATTAATTTTTTTTTCGAAATTTGCAGAAAATGTTTCAGCATAGAATTATTATTTATACTCTTGGTGGCCGACAGAAACTATTTTCAGAATCTGTATCGTCTCCAATAATATGCATAAAAATTCTAAAGAAAAAAAATTCCAGTAAATTTCTAAAAAAATGTAGCGCTTCCCTATATATCAGGCCGAGGCGTCGTTAATTTTATATTTGAATTGGAGCAAACATTCACCCACGAAAACCATCCAACGTAAATAATGCAAGCAAAGTTTTTGTTTTTATTTCAGGATATTTTAAAGAAAATAAGATAAAATCCTCAGAGAAATTGTAAACAGAGAGCGATGTGTGCAGTGGCGTTGTTAATGGCAGAGAAGGTTCTGCTAACAATCCTAGGAAACAATTTTCTGGTACAACGCAAGCATGTTCATGCGATATCCTTATATGTATACTCCTATTATTTTCGGCGCCCCTTCGCCTGGCAGGCTCTGCGGGTGCCTTATCTACGCAACTGTATATCTTAACCTCTTAAGCTCAGCAAGTAAGAGATTGTAGCAGTATTAGTACTCTACATAAATATTTTTGGAAAAATTTTAACTTTAAAGTCTAGTACTGAGGTCCACACTAAACTAAAATTTAGCGAATTTCCGTTATCGGACCGTTTTTTAGCTAAAATATGTCAGCGGAAACTCAGAGAGAACAGGTACTAAGGAGAAGAAACAACAGTAAAAGGAGGCAACTATCGCAAAACAAGAAAACAGGTCATCAATCAAATCGAGCTGAGTGCCTAAGATAAGCCTCAATACCTAAAGAAGAGAGTTTAGTTTCTAAGTTGAAATAGGGAAAAAATTAAAGGTAGAAACACATCCAACCAAGCCTCAGGCTAGGCCTCTCTCAGGCTTCCTCGCAGCTCGCTTCAAGGCTTGCTTGCGTATGCAGGAAGAAGCCATGGGGGGGGGGGGGGGTTGCGAAAACTGATTTTGTATAATTTTTTCCACGTAATAGGACTATGTACTAAATTATATTTTATTTTATTTCACTATAAAAACAATTACCTATAGGTATATTTCAACTTTTTTATTGAAAATTATAAAGAAACCTAAATAAAATTTTATTAAGAATTGTGAATAATAATTATACACATAAGAAAAATCAATAAAAATTATATAAGAAATAAGTATGAATATATCAAAATTAATAAAAAATTATACATATGATATATGTATAAGAAAAATTAATTTTCTTATAAAATAGATTAAAAGGCAGATTCAGCGAAAGGACTATTTTCTGAAAAAATTAAAAAACAATATAAGTTAAGAATGAAGTTCAAAGATTTTTTCTTTTCATAATTACCTACTACAAGCGAATTTCTAATTTACGAGAACTTCTTGCTAGATCATCTAGAACTACATCTCCAGAAACTGCGACATTACGATGAATATTAAGTAACACTAATCCGTTTAGCCTATCTTCACTTGTTGTGTTGCGTAAATACGTTTTAAGTCGTCTCAATGTTGAAAAAGATCGTTCACTGCTTGATGTTGGAACCGGTAGTGTAGCAAATATTTGTAGTAATTTTCGAAAAGTTGGGAAAATTGATTCGTCGCATGCTGAAAATGCATTATGAGCATGTTTTTGTGTATTCGAAGTATTTAAAGCATGGTGCCAACATAGATTTAGTTCACCAATGCCCTCAACTATGGTACATACAATACTAATAATACTTTTATTTTTTTCTAAAAGGATTTTTGCAGAATTTTCGTGCTCTGATGGAAAGTTTTGGTCATTTGGCAAAAGACACATACAACTTTGCAATATATTTTTAATGTTTCAGAAACCGATTGTGAACTTGCATCTTTGTAGAATCTAGAAAAGGAATGAAGATGGCAATACGATAGTACTTTTCAGGATTTTCAAATGCAATGTTGCAGCGATGAGCTTGTCTACCGGTTAGACGAGGAATTCGTATTTCTACGTTAAGCTCGTCACATATTTTCTTGACGTCACTGAATATTATATTAAATTGCTTTTTTGTTTCACGTTGTGTTTCATCTAGCACCTCTTCAACATTTTCTTCCAATCCGATTGCAGCGGCCACACCCAGATTTATTGTTTGTAGTAATCGACTTAGCGGCAGGGTTATAGCAAAAACCTTGGCAAGAACATGAAGGGATACTTGAAATTCTGTACTCCTAATAGCAGATAGAAGCTGAATTGCAGCAGAAGAAGTTGTTTTATCATGCAAATCAGAAATAATATCCATCGCAGAAATTGCAGCTTTTTGAAACTCCAGAACTACTAGGACAGACTCGTGGCGTTGAATCCATCGTGTGGAACATATTTGTTTTAGTCGCTTTGCTGTTGATTCAGGTGCCATTTCATCTATACAATTTTTTAGCACGGCTTGGCAGTTTGGGGTGTTAAAAAAATTGTATACACTCCCGAGTGATCCTATACAATTTCGTATAAATGAAATTTCACAAGCATAAGAATTAACGAGATTTAAACTATGAGATGCACAGTGTACATATAAAGCTAGCTTATTTTCATCGCTTACATATTTTTGTGTCCCATGAAATCGTCCACTCATTGCCGAAGCTCCATCATAACCCTGTCCAATCATGAATTTTGAATCTATTTCCAGATTACGCATAGTTTGCATTAAACCATTTGCAAGAACCTTAGCAGTCATATCAGTAACAGGTACAAACTGTAAAAAATCTTCTCTGATGTTATATGATGTTATCGGCATCTACATATCGAAAGCATAATGAAAATTGTTTAATACCATCAATGTCACTAGTCTCGTCATCCAACATTGAAAATGATTTCGCACTATTTATTTTGGCAACAATTGAACGAACAACTATTATGTTGCACTTATAATTTCGTTTTGAATTCTTAGACTCAAATAAGTTGCATTTTTTCCTGACACCTCTAGATGATTTTTAAGTATTTCATCTCCACAATGGACTCTAAAACGTAAAAGTTCTCGAAAATTTCCATCATTTTCCTCTGGATTATCAAATGTTAAAGTACCAGAGTCTCTATGTCCTCTTAAAGATAAACCCTGACGACCGCAAACAATTATTGTCTCTGTAATTGGAGTTAATCTACTCCGATTTTCTACTATTTGTTTTTTTAGAGTGGTGTCCAATGCCAACACTACAGGTTCCATTCTATGCTCGGAAATTGCTTTACGATTTTGTGCGTGAAGAACGGCAGTTTTATGGTTTTGTTGAAATTTTCTATAGGATCTTTCCAGTTTGAGAAAGCAGTTTTGCCAAGTTTTCCTAGCGGCTGTTGTCCGACACCACCATAATTCGCAAAAAATAATACACAAAACTTGCAAAACGCACCATCAAAACGTTTTGAGTATTCTAACCATTTCCACCTGCCAAACCAGCTGTATTGAAGCTTCAAATTATGTTTTCCACTAAGTGGGAATATAAATTTGCCGTCAGGATACAAAACTTTTTTTTAACAAAAATAATCTTTTTTCATCGTTTTATTGTGACTCTCCTCCGATAAAATTACTAACATCATTAATATTTACATCTGAATCTGATGGAGATTCACATCCAGATCCACTTACAAAAGCTGCAGCACTATCATTTGTATCAAGAACAGGAGCAATCTGATCAACACAGTCTGTTCTTTATAAATAACTTGTTTTAGATTTTTTAACAAAATAATTTGTTAAAGTAGAATTTTTTAATTTCCTCTTCTCGTTTTTCATCTTCACAAAATATTATTTCGAATTAACATATTTTAAAATTGACACTAGACAAAAATTAGACTTTCTCAAGAGAAAACAAATTTTAAAATGAACAGAAGGAAACACAAATTAGACTTTTAAGTTCAAGATAAAACATAACAGTTGATTGAACAAAGCAAGCAAGAATCGTGTGTATTTCTTTTTAAACTTTTCGCTCGTTAGTCTGGTCATTATAGACTTTTGAAAATGCAAGTGAACCAAGAAGGCTGATTTTTAGGTACTATGTAGGGCGGGCTTAGAAATGCGTAACTTGATATTGTCAAGTAAGATTTCCTATGAGCTTTCTCCGCCATCTTGAAAAAAGGGGTAAATTTTGTTTTTATAAGATCACTCGGCTCTCCGTTATGATACGAAAATTGCGATTATCGTTTGCTGTTTTTACGCTGTACACTTTAGGTTATATGAGTACCACAAGAAGCAAAACTTCGGAAAGACGACGACGTTCGAGAACTACAGAACTACAGCTCCAAAAGTTAGAGAAATTTCTTGCTAGAGACGCAAACAAAGCTAAGTTTATACAAATTTTTCGCCGTTATTTTGCAAAAGTCGAAATCAAAATTGAACAGCCTTTGAGGATGCAGGTACTCTTACCGTAACCACTGACTTTGTTGAAATCGTTGACGAAGCCATCGATATTTTGGTTTTAATCAGTGAACTCGCGCAGGACAAACAAATACACAAATACACGTTCTGGACATCATACTATTCCTTCATGCTTTTGAGGATGATTCGAGCATCGAAGAATTATCTCATGTGGTTGAAGAATCTCCGCAATTCGATGTGTAATACCCCCCGCCCCCCTGCGTACGCGCATGCCTTGGAGTATTGAAAAGTAAATGAAACCACCGTTTTCGATGCTGTCATTGTAATTTTGATAGGATTTGCGATAATCCCTTCAAGTTTTGGCCTGAAATAATTTTTTATCAGTTTTTAAAAATGTTGATTATAAATTTCAAGATAATCTTATTTTCCAAATAAATATATCCTTTGACAGAACAAAATTAAAAAAAAAATCTGTTCACAGAAAAAGCCCTGAGAGAGAAAAATTTCCAACTTTGAGCAAAGCTCACCTTGCGGCTAGGCCTTGAGGCTAGCTGCTAGGCTTGGTTGGTATTGCCTCATTTAAAACCTGTGTTGGAAATTTTGACAACGCCTCGAGGCCTAGATGTGTTTCTGACTTAAGGTCCATCAGGATAGTGGCAGAGGGGCTGACTGATGTATGTCACTCTTAAATCTTCGCAGATTGTAAGCCCGAAGAAAGCCATATTATGGTAGATTGCTACACATTCTCACAGTGCAAGATAAAATAGCATCACAGAATTTTAAAATAATTCCTAAAGTATTTTGTAAATTGGAAGGATGTGTGTGGTTTACATCGTGGGTATTGCATGCAGGAATCAATCTGCAAGGCATTAGACTAAATATTCCATCAGAACATGGACCATGCACGTAGCGATACAGAAGCGAAGGGCATCCAAAAGTGCAGCGCTGCTTGAGCCAGTCGATATGACAAGTTATTGCCACATCGCCAATGAGCTTAAAAGGCTCTCTTTTTGGGCAATATCTGAAGCTAAAGCTGTGCGATAAGCCCCGGCCCAAATATGGAGATTATGTTCTATGCTAGGTCTAATATGGGACGTGTAGGAGCACTAGATTTGAAAGCTTTTAATTAACAGGGGTAGGTAACCATCAGGATCTGCAGGTTTGGAGACATTGATCTCCTTAAGGACCTTGAACACGTCTCTCGTATTGGCTCTTGTTTACATTCACACGGGAGATGTAAATCAGGTTTCAGTGAAGTGGGTAGGAGCGAGAATTTTCAGGGAATCTTGTAGTGAAAACTTTAGGGAGTCAACAAATTCTTCGCCATTGTTAATTAATGAAGATATAGAAGAAGTTATGAAGTCGCTCCTGATTATTTTGACGAGTGACCACAAAACTTTGCTGTTTTCGGCCTTACCGAGATTCTTTGTCTAACATTCTAGTTAAACAGAAATTTTTCTTTTTGGATAATGGGCTAACTAGTGTTCCCGGCAGTCTTGTAGATTTGATTCAGTTCTGGATATGGATGCAACTGATAGCCGTGGAAATCAGGCACTTTAGATCTTATAGCTTGGTTGCACTTAACAGTACACCAACAGCGATTTTGCTGTTGTTGAGATCTGCTGTATTATTGAATATATTCATGCTTGCCAAGACTTGTTGTTGCATGTTATTAAGCTCTAGAGTGAATTTATCAATATCATTCAAAGCAAAAAGACCGACCAATCAATCAATCTCCCTGAAGTACTGATTGAGTCTTTTCCAACCATCATTTTTATAGTGCCAGAAGCTCACTTGTAGATGAAGAAGTAGCGCGGCACAGGTCTGAGGTGGTAAATGAGACTTGATTTAAAAGTGGTGTGAATGACAAAGAGGGAACCGATGACATGAAATATTTGTAGGGGTAAGGCGGTATAAACAAATCTAATAAATTAGGTCTATCTCAAAGAGGCATAACTACCTACTGAACAGCATTTTTACGAGAAAAGAATTTGTAGAAAATACAGGATATTCTTCGCCCAGTATGCCATGTTACTTTCGATAACATAAATGTACCCCTAGAAAGCTCATAAATTTAATTTGGTAAATATTGGATAGAATCAATAGAAATTACAATGACAATATCTAATGACATTAATGACATTAAACTGTTATTGATCCACCTCAACCTTTACACCGACTTCTCATCTCTTAATATACTTTCTTTCTACAGCACGCGTACTTATCTAAAATCTTGCCTGTCTTCTGTTGGGCTCGTATCTTTTCCTCGAGCGTAACAAAGTTCTTATCTAAACGACCTAAAATCAATCTGGCTAATTTTACAGGGCTTATTGAATTCATTCCTTGCTTTTATTGGCCGTAAAAATTGTAGCTAGCGTTTTATAGACTGAGTCGTTAATGTTGCGAATTAATCAAATTTGATGCTGTCCACAGTTGTTACTGCTTAGACCTTCATACATACATACATGTTTGACTAGCATCCTTTTTTGGGCGTACATTAACAATGACCCAAGTAAATAAGCGAATATTCTCTTCCTTGATAGTGAGTTGGGATATAAGATATAACTTTAATGATTTCTAGTTCCAGTTAGATTTAGTTATGAATATGTGTGTATGTACCTAAGCAATATTTGCATTTGTTTTTATTTAAAAATTGTTGGACATTTATTTGAAAATGTTTTTTGTTATTTACGTGGTGAGTTGAAAACTTTTTCTTTCGTTTTCTCAATTATCTTTTTATACTCTAGATGAAATCTATAGGATATATTAAGTTTGTCATTCCATTTGTAATGCATAGAAATAATGATAGTAGAGGAAAATTGGCTAGACACCCACACATATAAAAGTTATTTTGATTTTTGCATGTCCATCTGTCCGACTGTCTGTCCTCACGATAATTCGAGAGCGCGTGCAGATAGAGAGCTGAAAATTTAGCACACGGGTTTTAAAAAGAAAAAAAAAAAACTTAATTTAAAAATTGGACAATTCGAGTAACTCGTTCATGGGTTTGAGATACAAAAATTTCAGTTTTCATTGGCCACTGTTTGAAAACGCGACTGAACTATATAAAAAGAAAACACAATTCTTCAGAAATGTATAAAAATGAACTTTATTTATTTGAGTTACTTAACAAAACCTCTTCGGAGGTGTTTTCCATTTTAAAACTAAAGAACAACTAACTTATTAAAATATATAAATGAGAACAAGTAATTGTGTAACTGTGAACTAATTATTTCAGCGGTGTCACTTTCCACTGATGTCTTATCTCCAGGTTCTCATCATTTGTAGGTTCGACGGTTCATATTTATTTTGATGAGATGCTGATGCTGCAGTTTCCATAATTTGCTTGACGTTTCAAGGTCTGCATGTTTTTTATGAAGGGAAAAATATCTTGAGGTGTCATGTTTGTCACGTTTTCGTGGCATGAGTAACGCCTCCATCCTTTAACTGATGATTCTCTTGAATTATCTTAACCTTAGGCCCTTTGTGTCTAAAAAATATAATTAACTTTTATTATTATTAAAATAATGCTCCCTGTTCCTAAACCATAATTAACCACTTTGTGGAACTACAACTCCTGAATCTCCTTAATATTATTCTCTTGGTGTAGCGTAATTTTATCAAAAGCTAGTGCTTCATCTTGTAAAGGTACATATGTATATCTCCTACATTCGGTTTTACGAATTTTTCAGCAATTTCATATATCCTATTACTAAATGTCCTATTACATATTTTAATTGAACAATTATTAAAATTTATTATTAAATTTCCATTTAAAACAAGAACATTTGAAATTTTTGTTTTTCATGTTGTTTAAGATTACTAAGTCATTTCCTATCTTTATGATCTCTTCTTCTGGACTATTAACTAATTTGCAATTAATTTTCACTGTATTAACTTAAGTTAAGTAACTTCTTCGTCTATTTGTTTATTATGTGAATTTCCGATGGGCACAATCAATTTTTTGTCTGTTTTTAAAAATCCTGTTGGAATTTTTATAGCAAAAAGGATGGCATCGTCTCTATATTTAGCTATTCCGGCTTTAATGTTACTTAATTTTTTCAAATCAACTGTGTATTCTTTGATTTCTTGATCACTTAGTATATTTGGGTGAGATTCTAGCTGAAATTATGTTATCTGAATATGTTCTATTTGTTCATCTAACGCGTTTATTCTCAGCTGTTGCTCAAGAAAAACTTCTCGGTCTAATATTATCTTTTCGAAATTACTTTTGTCTTGTAATTAAGCAATAATCTTATTTCTATCTGCTTCTATAATATTTTTTAATAATGTGAATGAATTATTGAAATTTTCATTGATCTTAATTTGTTGGTTAATAGCTTTTATTACTCTTTGGTTGTTTTCGTCCGTTACTTTCAAGTGTGATTCAATTTCTAATTTGTCTTCTTCGTCAAAAGCCCCGAAAAGCCATTTTAATCCTTTTCATACTAAGTTAATTCAGGTTCGTTTGCTTCTATTAGGTAATAGTGTCAGAGTCTTACTTTTGATTGAGTTAATTTGGTATAATAGTGATTTTTTGTTATTAACATTTAAAACTTCGATATTACGTTCCAGATTAGTAATAATATCTAAAATGTCATTCGGGGGTATTATATGTAAGACTATGTTAAATCTATTTACTATCTCTACTTCATCTACCTTAATTTCCGTAAATCCAGACTCCGACTGAATTTGTTCAATTGTCAGCGTTGCTTGGATTAGGTGGATCATGGCTAGGAACAGCTACCACATGTACATGGTTCTTAAAATTATTACCTGTAAATTTAAAAGGACGTTTTATATTATTTTCGTGGATGTTAGATAATTTATATTTTCTAAATTTTGGTTCTTCTTTAGTGATTTGTAATTTTTTATGAAACCTATTGTTCTAGTTTCTACACAGTCTGCTTATATGAGAGCATCGAAAACAGGGAAAAGCTTTTATTACAATAAAATTAAAAAGACAATTGATCCAGTTCATTGCATAATTCATGTTTAATACTAAAGTTGTCAAAGTAATTAAAAGTAATTGAAAGTATTTGAAAAGAATTGAAAGGAATTATATAGTAATGCCAAATACTTTTTAAATACTTTTGGCAATTTGTAGGTATTTTTGTAATGGAATCGCAAATTCAATTACTTTCGGGTATTTTAAAGTATTACTTGTGTTTCAATTCTTAAAAACTCGGTATTGGTAATTAAGAGGTTTTAATTCCATTAAGTAATGAGTATTTTACAGCTCTGATAATTATACACTGAATATATAGACCGTACCATTTAAATTTTAATTGTAGGTATTGTATCTATTGAAAATTTGTTTTCGATGAGTAGTGTATGGGGTTATTCGACCCGGTGATCCAGTTTTTTTCAGAAAAAAACCATATGGTTGTTTAAGCCATTGTTTATTTGCCAGAATATTCTGATATTTCGGTCTTTGGTTAAGGACATTAACAAAGCTAACAAAAAAGGTGATACAAATTAAAAATATTAATTATGCAAAAATAAAATCTTATTAATGTAAGTGATTTACCTAAAAATTCTGTACGTCAACTTTACTTTAATGGGTTGTTTAAACTTAATGTCAAATATTAAAAGAAAAACAAGTTAAAACCGAAAGACGAGACAGACAAAAAAAAGCCCGAAAAATATCACATAATCAAAAACAATATTGCAATTTATAGCAAAGACAAAAAACAAAAAAAAAAAAATAGATAAATAAATAAAATAACAATCAAAGAAAGACGAACACTAACAAACTAAAAAAAACTTTAAGATATCAACTAAGAACTTTGTTGAAGGAGTTTTAAGTTCATCTCGCTAGTGGGAAAAGCCATCAATAGAGTGCATACATGTATTTTTAAGTTTTTATATTGTTAGTGAATGAATTGTGTGTCGATTACTGACTTATAACATTGGACTGGGCGATTTGCTATTTCATGTGGCACAAAAAATATTGTGTTTCTGGATATCACCGTTAGAGCGCCCTTTAAAACGATTACATAAAAAACATGTAAAACTCAACCAATCAGATGAAATTTTACACCCGTAAATCGAATTTAATTAAAAAATTATATTTTCTTGTGCTCAAGTGATATTTTAATCGCTTATAAGTAATTAAACTCATTCCGACTTTAATTTTCAAAAGTTATTCTTAACTGAATCCTGCTTATGGGCAAGAGAGACGGAGCATGGTAAACACTATCTTCACCTTATTCCTTCTGCGGTGATTGCATCTGTAACCAACATAAAAACATCAAATGGCATAAGCAAATGTTCCAGAACGCAATATTTTGTGTTGGTAGCTCCAACTCTGCCATAGGGCGAAAGAGAGAACTATAAAACTTGTGCCATGCTTTCCTATAGGAAAATGGCAATACGCTCAGTCCATTGTTATAAGTCAGTGGTGTCGATCTTGAAATTTATTTCGTTGGGCTTTCTTTATTGTATGTAGAGAGCTTCTATATTTTTCCTCTTTTTCCAATTTTGATCTTTGTGTAGGATTTTGGGATTTTCAAAACATGTGTGTTTTTAATTGCATGTGAAAGACAGACCATGCTATAGTTCCGCTCATCTTTCCGTTGTTGGCTGTATTCTGTATAAGCTTAGATGTCCTATTAAAATCATTTCTGTGTTCACGCATGCGTGTTTTATGTCTCTTCCTGTCTCTCCAATGTTGCAATTATTCGTCATGCATTTTATTTCGTATATGGCGCCCCTCATTGGTTTTACAATTTTTGTTTTGATGTCTGTATACAACAATTATCTTAATTGGTTTCACGGCTGGAGCCTCAGTCTAATGTTGGTATTATTGTTCTGTAGAGAATTAATTACTTTATTGCTTGTATGTGGCGTGTATTTGAGTTTTTTTAAAATCGGGATTTGTATGCTAACGCTACGTGTATTGTCTGTTGTTTTGTTATTGCTACCTAGAACATGTTTTATTATTTGTTTTATGATGTTGGTAGGGTAGTTGTTTGAGGACAAGATTTGATGAAATTGGCTGCAGTTTTCATCGTGAAACCTTGTGTCACTTAAGGCCCTTACCTATTTTGCAAATGAAAGGGCTACATTGAATTTCATGTTGTGGGAGGTGAGCCGATAAGAAATTTAATAGTCTCCCTGATGCCATAGGCTTGCTGTACCAATCTTTTAAGATTTTGTTATTTTATCTGTATAGTATCAAATCCAAAAAGCGAATGCTTTGTGAGGTAACATCATCCTTTTCAATGGTGAATTTTATGCGGGTATGTTTATTGTTGCAAATTCTTAATGTCTCGTATATGGCATAAGTTGGTAACACTGTTATGATGTCATCCACACATTTTTTAATAAATGATGGCTAATCGCCTGGTCATGAGGAATGTTGGTGTATAATTGTGTTACATCAAACGAGATTAGGCGATCGTTAGGCGAGATCTGTGTACTCTCAATGAAATCCTTGAAAGTGTAGGAGTTGGGCACATTATATTCCGTAGTGTCACGGACCTGTGTATGGTGTTTATAAATTCTGCTAATGCATAAGCTGGTGTATTCCGTGTGGTAATAATAGGTCGGATTGGGTGGTTTTGTTTGTATGCTTTAATTGTTCTAAAAATTCTAGGTGGAATAGCATACGATATTGTCAATTTTGTGAGGTCAGGTTTTGTTATGTATTTCTTACTCTGCAATTCAGATACTATTGCATTGCTTTTCTGTATGAGTTGTTTTATTAGGTTGGGGTTATGGTGGTACATAACTTCATATGCGCTTCTGTCACTTAAATGTTCACTCATTTTTTGCTAGTATAGCTGTCTATTTATTGTTATTGTATGTTACCCTTGTCACTATTAATAATTTGTACATCTTTGTTGTATCGCAGGAAATTACGCGTTGTCCTTAAAGACTTATTTATTCGTTGACCTTGAATATTGAAATGCATTGGTTTCTCGATTTATTTTTCCAAAGTGCGTGTTATACAGTTTCTCGCATTGGGCTTCCAGTTTTCATCATCGTTGCAGTCTATGATGTCTTCAACGTTCGCTATGATGTTTATAATTTGTTTTGTATCTGTTCTCAATTTTGTGACAAATTGAGTCCCAATCCCAGAATGAAAAGCATTTCAGGAGGAATAGTGAATTTTTGTTTTTTTTTATTTGTTTCACCTTTTTTGTTAGCCTTGATAATGGTCTAAACTAAAGAGCGCAATACCGGAATATTTTGGCAAATAAACAATGGCTTAACGAACGATATGACTGCTTTTTTAAATAATCTGGATCACCGGGTCGTATTACCCCATACACTCCATATCTAAAGGAATTTAAGGCCCACAAGAGATTTTTCTCATTGAAATTTTGTTTTCGTTGTTGTTGAATAGTTTGAAAATCCGAGAATGTTGCCATCAAAGGTTTCGATGAAAAATTCATGTAGCTTTTCCCACATTTTGTTTTATAAATCGCGATAAATATTTCGAAAAATGGGGTATTCACAAGGTAAGGATTCTATAAATCTAGATCCAAATGAATGCAACAATTATTTTGTCCAGTTATCAAGCTGCAACGTGCCTACTACGGAGTCTGTCACTTCAACGTTCTCCAAGTTGATTGGATCTAGTAATATAATTGTTTACCCGCAATTCGAGATAAGTCATATCAACGTGTTTACTTTTCAGCATCAAATCGTATGCGATTGCAGTGGACGGGAGCTCGTTAAAATGTTTGAAAGTAATTATATATTTTGCATTACCAGCTATCACTGACACCTATAACGCTGGCCTTATAATATCGCAGTACCCGTTTAGATGGAAGCAAACCAATGTATCTCCGTACACAGGACTCAGTCGGGGAGGGGCGGGGTTGGTTAAATACATATAATATTCAGTCAGTAATAATTTGGCATAAAATATTATATTTATTTGTTAATATTTACAAATATAAGTCAAGTCGTCTTGCACCATTAGTTAAGTCGTCAAGCTCTTGTATATTCATCAAAGGGATACTCACTTCGATCACCCTTATCGCGTGGCACAGTTTTTATTGATGTTGTATACTTTTAAATAAATGCACAACACTCTATTATTGTCACCTTTATTTTTTTGTTTATTTATTTGGTAATTACATTTGCGCAATTTTCTTATAATTCCTCTAATTTTATTTCCACCAACCTCGACTCCAAGCTACTGAAATTTAAACAAAAGTTGTATTTCTTAACAGGTAGCGCGGCCGAGATTTTGAAACGAGCTCTGCTTAATGCACACTCTGAGGTGCTCAAGATCCTGAGTTCTAGGTCGAGAAATGCAAACCTAGAGAAAATGTTTATATCTGGACGTGTTTAAGCACGCTTAAAGAATCGTGTTGCACAATGGTTTGAAGTGGTAATTCGAAATCGTCTTGCCATTCGTTATCGTAACAAACATTTTCACACATACAGCGCATACATATAGGGTTGCGTTTTGCTTTTTGCTGGCAAGTCTTACCGCACGTGAAATTCGTCGTTGAATTAAACATGCGCAGAAATATCTGATGCAACTCTTTCGTAAGCATTATTACCTTATGAAACTTTATTAAATTTCCCTTTTAAGGTTTTTTAGGTAAATTAAAAGATTTGTGTACACAACATATACCTTCATCAGTTGATATGCGAGTATGTAGGCGACGTCTGGATAGCGATTTTTAGCCATTTATTTTGCGTAGACACTGACATTCTTATTAAAATTTTGCTATTAGTATCAATGGGAATTATAAAAACAGAATATTTGCTTGTGAACGAATTAAATGGCTAGAAATAGACAAATTGGTTGCCGCGAAACAAGCCCGAGCGAAATAATATCGAATTCTGAAATTTCCCATTATTGCATTACCATAAAGTGAAATAAGAATAAATTTCAGAACTTATCTCACTTTCATTAGGTGAAATAAGGTCGAACTATGGCCCAGTACACTGATGAAATGGAATTGTGTTTCGGATTTTTGTCATTTAACTCGTCGCGGAAAAAATTAATGCAGATCAACTTTGTTGTCATTCAATTTATGTTCATGTCAAGAGTATCCTGAGTAAATAACAAGTAAAAAAGCTAAAATTGAAGAGCTTTTCAGTACAATAAAAACGTCTAGGACTGATAATTTTCATAGTACCTATACGTAAAGAAATTTTTTATATGGCAATACCAAGAACTCCGTGTACACAATTTCAGTTCTCTTCTACATTGACCCGAGCTACATACCTACATAACTATAAACAAACTCTACATACCCAACAAATAATAAATTGTTTACTTAATAAATCGTTTACTTAGCATTGCATAAAGTTCATTAAAGTTCATTTAAATTTCATGTCAGCAGTTACCCAGAAAATTATTAAGAATTACTGGCAGTCACAATTTTTTCTAACGTTAGCAAAATAATTGTAAAAAGCAGGCTAGGATAGAATTTCGGTATGTAGAGTAACGGCATTAAGTTTTGTACTCAAGTTGTGAAGGCATGTAAAATAAAAACTATTATCACGGAAAATAAATCTTATTTTTTTTTTATAAAAGTTGCAAGTAGAAACTTTAACTGGCGCAGTCTTAACGGATTTCTTAAAAAAAGTGAATAATTAAGTGTTGCATTAACCGGCGAAAGAATATCGCCGCTGCAACATATTCATTAAGAATCCTACGCACAAAATCTCGACCCGACGAAGAAATATCGTCACCACGATTTTGAAAGATCACGAGCTCATCAAATAAATGAAAGAATATCGTCTGAGGTGTGTTGCAAATCAAGTAAAATGATCATGATCTTGATTCTTGTGGTATTGTACGTAATTTTGAATATTTCCCTTCAATACATTTTCCTATTTAATTTTCAATACATAAATACATTTATATTGTTGATGTCATTTAGAAATAAAAATATATTTTCTTTTCTTTCTAAATATATATATAAATAAAGTGATTTCTATTTTCTATCGATCATCAAAAGTGAAACACGAAATTAATTTAAAGATATTACATTAAGAAAGTGAGTGTTCGTTAATGTCGTTTAAACACACTAAATCAAATAATAAATCAATTAAACGAGACCGATATAACAGATTAAAAAGATTCTTTTCTCTCGAAAGGCTTTCCGAAATTTAAGAAATTGAAAGTGAAGAAGAAAGTGAGTGCTCAATATTAGGAATTAACAAAGAAATTGGAGCAAGTGTATCAGATACAGAATATAACTCGAATCGCTTAAATCATCCTAATTGTTCTAAAATGCCTGCTAATAATACAAGTGCGAACGTAAGTGTTCAGAATCCTGCAATAACACCAACCGACATATTTAATTCACTTCGTGTAGGTCTTTGATCGCACCTACCCAAGTTTGACGGTAATCCTCAACAAAAATTCCGAAATAATTCTTTCAACCAATCAGTTCAACAAAGAAATAACTCGTTTGGCAGCGCAGTAAGTAATAAAAATCTGCCAAAACCAGAGCCGATGGATACCAGTTCCACAAATACTCGACAATATCGCTACCCCACCTTACATCAAAATAGACCCACTCAAAACATTCAATTCAGACCTGCAGTTCCTAGATTTACAAGCACTGAATTATTCAATGTCTCTTCTGCAACAGAGCCTGATCAAAACGAAAATCTGAATTATCAACAATTAGATCAATATTATGATCCTAATATACGGACCATATGTACAACTACGAAACAGATAGTAACAATCTTGACCAACAAGATCCAAATTGTGAAATAGATGATTCAAATTTTTGTCAAGTAGCCTCGCAGAACCAGTTGGATACGTAGATGTTAATAAGCATGGATCTGTCCTCCCATACGTTAATATTTCTTCTCCATTTGGACGCCCACTTAAGTTCCTAATCGACACAGGAGCATCAGCTTCATTCATAAATCCCGAATACGTATACCCTAAAGATCTTGTCGAAATAGAGCCAATAGTTATCAGTACTATACTTAACCATCATAAGTTAAATAAACTACATGTCTAAGAAATATATTATTCCGGAAACTGCCAAAATTATCGCTAATCTTCCAGTCGATGTTGAAAATGGAGATATCTATATTAAAAATACTGCCATTAAGCCAGGAGTTTATATTTCCGAGGGAATTTACCAATCGAAAGACTGGTATACTTCTGTAGAAATAGTAAATAAAACAAAAACACCTCAAGACGTACTCCTAGAACAGCCATTAAAGGTAGAACCCTTTAAATCGAAGTACGTCGAAATAAATAATTTCAACATTGAATGTTCTAATCCCAATATTTCCCGAGACGATATAACGAATTTGCTTCCTGCTTCTCATTTGAATAAAGATGAAAAGGACAATTTATTTCGAATATGTCGAGAATACGACGACATATTCTTCCGAGAAGGACAAAACCTAACCTTCACGAACCAAATTAAACACAGGATTTCAACGACAGATGAAATACCTATATATACGAAATCGTATAGGTATCCATATGCCCAAAAAGAACAGGTCAGACACCAACTAAGCGAGATGCTCGAGCAAGGTATCATTCGCACAAGCTACTCTCCTTGGAGCTCACCTGTTTGGATAGTTCCAAAAAGAAGGACGCTAGCGGCAAACAAAAATGGCGCCTAGTAATCGACTATCGAAAGCTGAATGAAAAAACTATCAGTGATCGATACCCATTACCGAATATCACGGAAATACTCGACAAATTAGGGAGATCTATATATTTCACCACATTAGATCTAGCCAGTGGGTTCCACCAAATTGAAATGGACCCTAAAGACATTTGCAAAACGGCATTTCCGGTCGAAGGCGGGCATTACGAGTACATCCGAATGCCTTTTGGACTCAAAAATGTGCCTTCTACGTTTCAACGCGTAATGGATACAAGAGCTACAAGGAAAAATATGCCTTGTATACCTAGACGACATTATCATTTTCTCAACATCACTCTAAGAACTTGTCGAATCCCTAAGAAAAGTATTTCAGACGCTAAGAGAAGCAAACTTTAAAGTGCAACTTGACAAGTCCGAGTTCATGCATAAGGAAATTTCCTTCCTGGAACACCTTATAACCACTGAAGGTGTTAAATCCAACCCAGATAAAGTAAGAGCTATAAAAGAATTTCCAATCCCTCGAACACAGAAGGAAATAAAATCCTTTTTAGGGCTTCTTGGATATTACCGGAAGTTCATAAAGAGTTTGCAAAACTTACCAAACCTCTTACGGAATGTCTCAAAAAGGGAAAAACTATTGAGCTAAACCAAAGGTACATTCTAAGCTTCGAGAATTGTAAAGACCTGCTTCTCAATGACCCGATTCTTCAATACCCGGATTTTACAAAAGATTTCATCCTTACCACTGATGCTAGAATTACGCAATAGGCGCCGTCCTATCACAAAGCCCAATTGGGAGAGATAAACCAGTTTGCTACGCGAGTAGGACTTTGACTACTTCAGAAATAAATTATTCAACAATCGAGAAGGAACTCTTGGCCATCATTTGGGCCACAAAGTATTTTAGACCATACCTGTATGGTAAGAGCTTCACGATTGTCACCGACCATAAACCATTGACATGGTTGATGAACTTAAAGAATCCCATCTCAAAACTAGTCAGGTGGAGGTTAAAACTTGAAGAGTTCGACTATAAAATTTTATATAAAAAAGGAAGTACGAACTCCAATGCTGACGCTTTGAGCCGAGGCATTATCCCTGAGGATAACAAACCAGTTAATGGGAATAGAGTGACTGAGATCAATGTCGGACAAGAAAATTTACCCCCAGAAACAAGCGCAACATACGCTACTTCCACTATTCATTCTGCCACCGAAGACCTTAACGATGGCATATCCATTTCGGAACGACCATTAAATGAATTTAACCTTCAAATTATTTTCAATAAAACTGATAAAACGCCCCCAACTTCCGTTGAAGTAATATTTCGTAACAAACACAGAAGAACATTTCGTTCACCCCAGTTCACGGAAGATAGTATCACACAATTGTTCAAAGAATATTTAGCCCCCAATAAACTGTCAGCAATCTACACAGACGATGACACATTTAAAATAGTACAAAGTGTATACTCAAAATATTTCTCCAATAGCAAAGTTTTCAAAATGGTTAGATGTACTGAATTAATGATTGACGTTACTGAAATTGACGATCAGGACAAGCTCATACAAGACTATCACTTAAAAAATAACCGCCGAGGAATAAACGAAACATTGAGGCATCTAAAAAGACAATATTTCTTCCCATTTATGAAAAATAAAATAGCTCAATCCACTGCCAAACTTGCAGCAAACTAAAATACGATCGGCAACCATTAAAATTAAAATTCGAAAAACCAGAACAACCTTTGAAACCTTTAGACATCGTTCATATCGATATATATACGATTAATAGTAACCAAATTCTAACACTTTTAGATAAATTTTCAAAATTCGCTTCCGCCTATAATTTAACTGCCCGAACTAGCCTAAACGTTGTAAAAACGATAAAACACTTCATAAGCCTACACGGCCTACCATCAAAAATAGTATCAGATCAGGGATCAGAATTCACTGCCAACATTTTAAGGATTTCTGCATTCAATACAATATCGTGCTTCACCAGACTTCCTTTCAACAAACAAGAAGTAATTCACCAGTCGAAAGACTACATTCCACACTTACGGAAATTTATCGCATAATACTCCAAAAATACAAAGAAAATAAATATGAGTTAGATCATAATGAAATCCTCTCAGAAACCCTTATTACTTATAACAATGCTATCCATTCAGCAACGAAGTACCTACACACCCTACGAAATATTTTATGGTAGAACCTATAAATTTAACAAAAACATTAACTTTAATACAGAACACGAATATCTTCAGAAACTCAATAAATTTCAAAAAGAACTGTATCCCTCCATAAAAGCCCACGTAGAATCTTTAGCAAATAAAAATATAGAAAAGCTAAACGAAAACAGAGAAGAACCCATAGATTTCAAAGAAAAGGAGCCCGTATTTAGAAAAGAATGCAGGAGAAATAAAATTACACCTAGGTTTAGTAAACATAGAGTAAAGAAAAATAATAAAATTACTATAATTTCTACAAAAAACCAAAAACTACATAACACAAAATTTAAACGAAGACGAAAGTTTCAGGACAGCAACGACACTAGGCCAGAAATTGGAAGTCCACGATTTACGGAACAACCAAGGACTTCTGCCTCTGACAGGTAGACTAATAGAAGGACATAACGACTTTCTACATATTATTAAACTACAAACGTACATGGAAACGATAGATGCATTACAGGACGCTGTTAACAACCTAGACCATATAGATGAACTTAAGACTACACTAACTACAACTGGGATTAAATTAAACGAATTAAAAACAAAACTGCAAACCCTTCTTCCAAGACAAAGATCAAAAAGAGGTATCATAAACGGCTTGGGATCAGCTTTAAAATTCATTACAGGTAATATGGACGCAAACGACGCCGAACGTCTCAATAAAGAAATCGAAATACTAATGTCAAACCAATTAAATTAGAAAGCGAAATTAACCAGCAATCATATATAAAAAACGGAATGATCAAGAGATTCGAGAATATAACAAGCCACATAAATACACAACAAGAAAAAATCACATACTATCTCCAACAAAATCAAAATTTAATTAACAACCAAATTAAAGAAGAACACTATCTCCTTAACCACTTTCAATTTCTGAACCAAATAAATTACAATATCGAAATTTTACATAATCATTTGTCAAATATAGCAGAAGCTGTCTTACTTGCAAAACTAAATATAATTTCAAAGCAGATTTTAAGTCCAAACGAACTTTCCGAACTGTATAGTATTTTGAATAACCAAATGATCAATATAGAATCCGACGAACATTTATACGAGCTACTAGGTCTTCAAGCATACTTAAATGGCACCAACATTATTTTTAATATCCGAGTACGTATTATCCGAAATGAAACCTTCTCATTCTTTCATGTAATCCCAATTCCTATCCAAAAAACTAAAATATTACCAACCAAACCCTATGTAATCCTAAACCAAAAAGATATTCAACAATTCGACAACAGATGCCCGGAAATTGAGAAAATCTTCTACTGTCAAGTATCCCTATACGGAAGAAGCTTCAAGAGCTCCAATTGCATCACCCAAATCATACAAGCCCACCGAAGGCGACGAATACGCAGAGATATATCAACCCGAGTCTAATTACATACTCTTCATAAACGTACCCGAAACATTAATTAACTCTTCCTGCAATTTTAGCCCAAAAAGCGTTACAGGAAACGTTCTCATCCACTTTGAAGGCTGTGAGATCCAAGTACACGGCATCACCTACATGGGACATCCCAAGAGCACTGGGACGAGATCACCATACATCCGGCCCTGTTCAACAAAATAAATTTCACTACCGGCCAACAAAATATCACTCTGCAAAAACTACAGGGGTACAACTTTCAAAACAGGAAATTCATCGAACTTCTCCGAGATAGTACCAGCAAAATAGATCTCCTTACATTCATCCTAATAGCTACCCAAGGAATCGCCATAATTGTTGCAGTGATCTATACTACCTACAGACTCCGAAAACGTACCATACATGTGACATCTTCCGCTCCGGCAACAGAACCTAAGAAGGTATAGTTCCTGTTCCCTTCCCTTTCATCTTAGGGGGGAGGAGTTACATACCTACATACCTACATAACTATAAACAAACTCTACATACCCAACAAATAATAAATTGTTTACTTAATAAATCGTTTACTTAGCATTGCATAAAGTTCATTAAAGTTCAATTAAATTTCATGTCAGCAGTTACCCAGAAAATTATTAAGAATTACTGGCAGTCACAATTTTTTCTAGCGTTAGCAAAATAATTGTAAAAAGCAGGCTAGGATAGAATTTCGGTATGTAGAGTAACGGCATTAAGTTTTGTACTCAAGTTGTGAAGACATGTAAAATAAAAATTATAATCACGGAAAGTAAATCTTATTTTTTTTTATAAAAGTTCCAAGTAGAAACTTTAACTCGCGTTCCCAGGCAGTGTTCGAATATATAGTAAAACACGAAATTTTTGCATGGCAACCTCACAAAGGAGTTCCCCGATTTGTTGCAATTTCGAACTTAAATTTAATTTGCTTTTTTGTTAAAAAGCACGTCTGCAAAACTTCAGCTCCCTAAGTACATGCGTTCTCGCGTTATCGTGATGATGGATAGTCATATGGACGGACGGACAGACAGACATGCATAAATCAAAATAACTTATAATATTATGAGAGGCCTTCCATCAGAATTAGTCCTTATCATGTTGATACATAATTAAAGGGGATTGGAGAAAGAAAGTCGAATCAATAAAGATGATTCGCTTTTTACAAAGCTCTATTCCATCAAATAAAGGAAGGCAAGATCTATACCTTGGCAATGCTAGGCAGCGTGAAATATCTATACAATATATAATAAATAAAATAAAAAAGAAAAACATAAATTTTGATAAATTTCTAATTCTTAAATTCAGTTATAAATCAAATTCGTGATTTCATGGTTTAAATCTTCGACCACTCCATTTGGTATCTTGTGTTGTCGGAAGCATTTTGTCTATTCTATCATGAAAAAAGTAAAACATTTTACTGATACACATACATATACTTATAACAAGCACATTTTCTTTCGCTGCTGAGAGCACTTTTCTTTTTGTTTGTTGTCCGTTTTTCAGCCTTAGTTTCGTCATATTCTTCATATTGTTCCTCATCCAAGTAAAATTCATCCTCATACATTGCCAATTACTTTTTCAATTAAATTACAAATGTCAAAGGTCAAAATTCTAAAAAGGAAGAAATGGCCAAACACATTTTCCATTTGAAAAGGATTTCTCCACTTGAGGTGTTTGCCATCTACATTCGATTACTGACGGCAACCATTTTATTTTTTGATTTCATCAGTATGCCACTTTGGTAAACACAAACGGGAAACTTGTTATACCATATACGAAATCTTTGGAATATACTAAATTTGTCATTCCGTTTGTAACGCATAGAAATATGCTGGTAGTGGTAGCGTAAAATGGGTTGCAAATAGTTAAGTGCGAAGGCATAAAATTAAAATTTATTTTGATTTTTGCATGTCCGTCCGTACTTAGTGAGCTGAAATTTTGCGTACTGGCTTTAAAAAAAAGTAATATTAGGATCGACACTGGGATCCATCGGATAACTCCTTCGTGGAGTTGCCATACAAAAATTTCGTTTTTCACGACATATTTGGGCACTGCCTGAAAACGCGTCAACATAGAGAGCTGAAATTGGTTTTACATGATGTCTTCATAGCAATAGCAAAAATTTTTTCAAAAATGGACTAAATCGAGCAACCCCTTCTTGGTGTTGCCATATAAAAATTTTAGGTTTTCACGTATTACTGTGAAAACTATCAGTCTTAGACATTTTAATTGTACAACAAAGTTCTTTATAGTATGAAATTCTATGAAATTGATTTTAATCATTTTTACTGTCCGACAAACCTTTCTAGAAATATATGCGAAAAACCACTTCCAAAATCAATCTTGCACAGATGGGTGACCAGCCATAAGAAATGGCATACGACCATTCATGGTCGTATCAATTCTAGCTTTTTTACTTGTTTTTATAGATTTTAGATAGGAAACGGAATTTCGTTTCATCAGCGTACCACCATTAAATTGTGAAATAAAACCAAACAAGTATTCAAACGATATTTGCTAGAAAAAAAGTGATTTTACGGAATGAAGTATTTGTTGACTGCACTCAATTAAGATCACTTCAGCAGTTGATAAATCTTGTGTTAGCAAGTTCATTGACATACATTAGTGAAATTGTCTAGCAAATTTCGATTATAATTCCATTTCTGAATGGTAATTTGCTCGAAATGTGTCAGTTCGTAGATTCCCACTTATTTTTATGCAGAAGTGGAAATAAAGTCGATTCGGCGTTATTCCGTTTAACTGTATTTCAGGTACCCAAAGATTTGTTCGTAAAATCTTTTTAGGTGAAATTTGAAGCAGGAACAAGAACAGACATTAATTGATAATGGCATAAGGCCAAACGATGAAATTTGGCTCACTTTATAAAATTGTAATAACAGCGAATTTCAAAATTCGGCATTATTTCACTTGGCACCGATAAATTTATATACCATATATAGTCCAACAATCCGTATGTCAACAGTAACAGAGACTATCATGGTCTTTCGGTTACACTAAAAATATTGAAGATTATACTTTGTCACTATAGAAAATAACTACCGCTACACGAAATTATCTATGATACTTATAATTTTAGCAGTTTACAATAGTTTTGTACTTTAATTGTTTTAATGCAAAAAATGACTTCAGGCATTGAATATATGATGATAGAAATTAGAAGTGTCAGATAGATCTCAGCTGTGAGACACGAGGTGTCGCTGTCGAAATTTTTTTCATGCCTCTTCGAATTTTTCGTTTCAAGCTGTTAAATTAAATTCAAATACTCCATAAATGTAATAAAAATAAAAGACCATCTGTTATTGTTATTGTTTCTATTACGATAGAGGGTTCTTCTAACCCTCTGCCCCTAACACTTACCTTCGTACGCCACTGGTTACCCACGAATTAGTATATTACCTTGCTTCTCCGTACTTGGAGAGAGTTATGGCTTATCGAATAATGGTTTAACATGAGTCTCACTGTGTTCTTTTTACATACGCAATCGATCTCAAAGGGTAAATTTTGGTGAGCATTTTTCAGATTTCTTATGTTTTTACAGAGGCGTCCCGCAAGGTTCAATATTCGCACCTTAACTATCCTTCATGTATATTAATGACTTCACCGAAGTCATCAGTCACGTTAATGTATGGTGATGATGTTCAAACATCTTAGTTGCTGTACACCAATGAATTTGTTTCATCAACAAATAATATCAGTTGATTTTCACCTTACGAATCATATTCGTTAAGAAAACTTATTGGCATTAGTTAATTTAGCTAATCTTATTTAGTCATAACATTTGTGAATTCAACTATTTATTTGGTTAGCTTTAACAATCTTTCGGAATTGCGTATCCGAGAATCTTTTGTTTTTTCAACTAATTTTGTTGTTGAATTAACTAATTTTTACATAATGAGTTACGAAAAAATAGGAATATCAGCTAAAACAGTCCAGTCTTTACAAGCAACTATTAGAACTAATCGACTAATAAATATTCCTCTTTCAGAAAATTCAATTCCCAAAATTAACTATTTGTTTGATTGATTTTGAATATAGGATTATTTAAAACAACTGAAACATTAGTTTGAATACATAAGTAATCAACTAATCGACTTTGTTAAAAAGTTCAACTAATTTCTTAGTTGATCATAATAATAAAATTCCATGAATAATAATTATTATTATTTTATTTTTGTATTTATCTGCCTGCAGTAGGCTGGTAATATTAAAAAAAAAAAAAAAAAATCGTTCCGTGTGGGCAGAAACTCTATGTGTACTCATCAGTACCATTGAGAGTTTCTGTCTGCTGTAGACGCTGAAGAAAATATCAAGCAAACCTCACATATACACACAGTAGAAGTTCTGTGAATTATATGAGGCAATATTTTCTGATATGTTGATATCACGAATGTATAACTCGAAATTACGAATTGAGGTTTATAATGTCCAGCGAAATTGATATTGAAATAAGATTTGTCAAAGCAAAAGTTCAAATTTGTCGATTCAACAAATGTATTGGTTTAAATGTATATGGTTTTACGCATAAGTTTCTAGAACGATAGAGTTAATGATGGTAAATGATAGAAAAATTCGCAGTTAATTCCACAATTCAAGAGCAAATTGCCCCTAAACGTTTTCCCAGTACATTTAAAATATTGTAATTCTTGTATGACAACACCTGGGTTTCAAGATTTATTCCATTTTTAAAATTATATTTATTATTTTTCGAAAATGCCATATACAGAATTTTAACTCTTTAAGTCAAAGCAGACAGATGGAAAAAATCAAAATAACCATTAATTCATAAATATTATGCGTGGGTGTCCAAACCATTTCTTCTTTATTAGCAATGTGCATATCAACTAATATAAATCGTTAATTTAGAAAATTGTGATGTTACATCATATTAAAAATATCTATCAATTTACTTGTTGAACTTATTAATTGCATAAATTCGCTAATATAACAAATCATATTCTTAAAAACAAACAAACAGTTTCTATGTTCCTGCGAAAAAATTAATAATTTTATATGTTGATTTTACTAATACCTCTTCTGAAATATGATAGGTAATTTATCATCAAACATTGGTTAAGTGAACTAATTGAATTAGAAGCTACATTTAAAGTATTTTCCAAAGCAACTAAGGCCAAATCAAATAATTCTAATACGAAATTGAAACTAATTAGCACTTACAATTTTATTAATTACTTATTTGTTTTTCCAAATCATTTTACAGGAATTACTAACGTGCAATCAACTAATCGTGATTTGTCGTCTTAACTAAAAATTTTCTTTCAGTGTAGGACTAACAAGAGATTGTAAATGCTTTTTAGATACTGATCTTCTTC
This sequence comes from Dioctria linearis, assembly GCA_963930735.1. Taxonomy (NCBI): domain Eukaryota; kingdom Metazoa; phylum Arthropoda; class Insecta; order Diptera; family Asilidae; genus Dioctria; species Dioctria linearis. The sequence goes on from OZ005740.1 coordinate 64,338,409, forward strand.
TCTATGGGTGCGTATCTACTAAATTGGAATTAAATACTGAGAAATACAACTGTTTGGTTATTCACAAGAACAACTTGGATACACATCTATTTCCCTTGTATGAATTCGGGAGCTCAACATTACAATAATAAAAGACGGTGAATAATCTTGGAACCGAATTTCAACCAAACTCTAACATACATAGAATGACAATATCAAAGATGCCTTCGGCGAATTACACTGAATAGATTGTATTATTCCACCTACTTTACGCCTTTTAACATACAGTTATCACGTTTAAAATCCTTGTTAATTCCAATAATAAATTACGGCAATGTTATTTATTGCAAACTGAATGCACTCTTCATTGACATATCGTCTAAACGTTGCATTTAACGTTGCTGTAAAATGTTCATATAGTCTCCGATGCTTTGACTACGTGTCACACGTAGTTAACAAACAAAATTAAAAATATGAAACCTAACTTAATTTAAGTATTTCTTATTTCACTGTAAGTCACCCAGTACCACATTATCAGGTGCATCCTGTATCGTCAGGAAACAAGCTGAAAGAAAACAAATGCATAAATTAAATCAAAATAACTAAATAAAGGAATTAGTAAAATAAAAACCAGGGACCGTAAATAACTGGTATTTTTCACAATCAGCTAAAAAAGTCCCATCAAGACTGAATGGTATACTTGACACGTAATGGCAAATAGTTAGTAATTGCTAAAAAAACTTTTAAGTCTCATAATAAGAGTTTCAATAACATTTTTATTTTAAAGTTAATTATAACTCTCACCCAAGACTTTTATTTATTTAAGTCTTATGATAAGAGTCCGAAAAGACTTTTATCGGTTTAAGTCTTATAATAACAGTCTTAAAAGACTTTTATACTTTTAGATCTGTGCTAAGAGTTATCACAGACTTTAATTAATAAAAGTCTCTTCTCAAAACTCCCGTAAAACTTTTAATTTTTTAGTCTTAAGATAACTGTTTTAGAAGACTTTCATAAATTTCGGTCAGTTCATAACTGTTACCAAAGACTTTTATTCATTTAAGTCTCACAAGACTCTTATCTTTTCAGTTTTTCGATCACAGTCTGATCGGAACTTTTATCTTTACGGACACTTATAATAGTTATAGAAGACTTTTATTTATTTAAGTCTCACGATCGATCTATTACAGATGCTTAATTGTTGCAAATCTTGATATTGCCTCCACTAGTTTATGAACGTTCTTCTGGCACAAGATAGCATCCTGGTAAGTGAAATCACCTCACATAGGTACGTTGTGACTATTCGTACTGAATTTTACTTTATAGCATGACAACTAATTTAAACGCAGTAAAAAAGAAAGAAAAAACGGAAGGATTAATTATGCATTAATTAAATATTTTACTGCTAAAAAATCATTATTATGTTAATAAATTTATGGCACAAAAATCTATTTTTGTTTCTGTTTACATTTGCACTTGAACTTGAAAGTACATATTTTTGCCTTATTGAACTTAATTATGGTAAAAGCTTTATTAAAATACATCTAAAATATTAAAAAGTTTCATTTTATATACAATTCTAATAATTTGTTGCCAAATTTATTAAGATATCAAAGATTTCCTTAATTTCCTATGTATTTTTCTATATACAATAGAGTACATTTTAAGAATAGAGGGACGTCATGACCCATCAGCTGCACTGTGTCAAAAATTTAGCGAGAATACCTTGTCTTCTATATACCTTGAATCAGTTGATTGTTGTTGATCACCGCCGTCCATCGTAAGTAAAGTGTTTTCTTTCGTTAAATCTTAATAAAGCTTGCTTGTCCTGACTAAAGTATAGGCTCTGATTTGTATAAACATTTTAAAAAACGGATTTACATATAATAATTGTATATCGGAAAATTTTTACGGGATGAGATCTCATTGATTTTCTGAAGATAACATCCTGAAAATTAAATGTGGATGGATTCATATTATTTGTGATTTTCTTGGAAGCCGCCAGCAAATCAGGAATCTTACAACTTTGATGAAATTTTCAGCTCTTAAGTAAATTTCGGTTAATTTTATTAGATTTAAAATACATTCATATCTAAGTACATGTTTATGTTGATGCTCGAAAAGGATGGATAGGTTCTCCCACATCCTTTTTCTTGGAATCCTTCTCCTCAATCATCACTAAATTATTACAGGGTTTATGTTTCTTAATGTAATTTTAAAATCGGTTACCTAGTGTTTAATAACACTGTGAAATTTTAACGGAAATCCAAACATCTTTGACTCGATTACTAATCAGACAGAAGACGATGCAATATTCGCACATGCAATGATGGTTAATCGGTAACGATTAAAAGTATATCGGTGACAAGTCAACAGAGTAGTCGCTGACTGGACTATCAATTCACTCTTAAGGCTTTCGCGGTTACTTACTGACATATTTATACGTCTTCCGGATTAGCCGCGTTATAAATAAATTATTTAATGAGCGCTAAAATAAGTAGGTACTCACCCCGAACGTTTCGCTTCAAGTTACATTGAGCGTGGTCACCGGGTAACTGCCTGAATTGTTACATACGATTGGAGCTTACGCAGATTGTACCGGTGCGTATGCTGTTGCTGTGGTTGATGCATTTGTAGTTGCTGTTGTGCAGAGTTATGCGAACAAACATAACTCACAACGTCACTTTTTAAGCGAAGCTTATTTCGGATTAACCCTGTTCTTTCAGGCGGGTAGCAATACTTCTTTGTGTCTCCCCAATATAATAAGACCCACAGCTACAAGGGACTGTGTATATGCCTGGTGTTTGGAGTGGAAAGCGATCTTTTGGTGGTTGCAGGTATCACCTTCACGAACATGGGATCCCATCCTTAAAACATCTTCAGGGTTAATCCGAAATAAGCTTCGCTTAAAAAGTGACGTTGTGAGTTATGTTTGTTCGCATAACTCTGCACAACAGCAACTACAAATGCATCAACCACAGCAACAGCATACGCATCCGTACAATCTGCGTAGCTCCAGTCGTATGTAACAATTCAGGCAGTTACCCGGTGACTACGCTCAATGCAACTTGAAGCGAAACTTTCGGGGTGAGTATTTGTTTTAGCACTCATTAAATTAAACGCAGCTAATCCGGAAAACGTATAAATATATCAATTTACTCGTCAGTGTGTGAGCTCCCTTAAATTACATTGACACGGGGAAAAGTCAATTTGAATTATTCGAATTCGCGCAACGTAATGGTGATGCCAGAAAGGTGATGCTCACCAGGTAAATAGGAAATTCATGGATAAATGAAAATAAATTTTTCAGGATAAGTCCTCATAATTTAGAAGTCTGTGTATCGCAGCTTTAGTAACACTTCAGGGTTGTCTGTGGCCGTGTCTACATGGAGTCTGTAATGCATAGGTAAGCTAGCATTTGTAAACCAGTAAGCTTACATCCGATAGGCAATTTTAGAAGAAGTTACATGTTCATAAAGCAGTTGAGAATCATTTTTAAAATACTATTTGTATGTTGAGAATAACTCGCAGTTTCGATTGTAGTCGTCGTCATGAAATGGTCACCAGAGGGAATTTTTTTTAGTTTGTACTATTGTATATGTATGTTCCAAAGGTAAAATTACTATCAAAGGAAATTGCCATTAAAAAAAAATTAATTTTGGATATACTTGAATTATTGTTCAATTTTCTAATTATTTTCATTTCTTTCACTCTTGTAGAAAGGTTATTTATTATAAATTTATTTATCAACATAGAACTTCTAAAAGTAATGTTCTTGTGTCTAAACTAAAATGCTTTCGCTTTAGTGGAAAGCGTTAATTTTAGAAAATATTTATATATATATCAAACTAGCTAAAGATCGTAAATTTTTATTTTTGTTATTTATATATTTTTTATTTTCGATTTTTTATTAAACATGTTTTAATTTCTTAAATTTTTTTAAAACTTTACTTTTTTATTTTTTAAATATCGTTTTCATAAAAAAAAGGGACTCGAATGCGTTACAGCCAGAGTCTGGGCTTTTTTAATGTTATACTTCTATTATTTGTGCAGTTGTTTAAAGACCTAGAGAAGTATTTTAGTTGGAAATGTTTATGACTTTCTTAACAAAAAATATTTTAATCAATAAGCTCTGTTAATAAAATCCCAAGAGGTTTTAGTACAGAACAGAAGATAAAGCTTTCTCTGGAATTTATTATAACCAAAGACAAGAACGCGGAATTTTTGTATAGTAGCAATATTGGTAAATAACTGATTCCAATAAGCAAATTTATTTATACATCAACTCTCTATTTCAAGGAAAACGACATGAACACATTTGTACGTTTAAATTGGTAAAGCGGCAATTACAAACTGAAATTTGCTTGACCTTGTTAGCTCACTTTTCATGTCGCGAACTATAGTATACACATGGAAAACACTTCACTTTTTCCACTGAATAAAATAAAAAAATCTCTACTTTCTCTCAGTGAAATATTATTAGAAATTTTTGGTATTATTCTTATTTTTATCTGATTTTAGGGTTGATTTTTTAAACATTTCGCAATTAAAATTATTCTTATTGGTTCAATTATAAACATTTCGTAATATTTCGATAGTAGTATTATAAATAAAAAGCAAGAAAAGTTAAGAGTCAGTGCAACGTTTAATCCCAGTGTGGTGGTGGTCAGTAATCAACCAGACGACCGACGGCGGTCCATTTCAAACAACTCGAAAATTGATGATATATTTTACATCTTAATAGCAACATCAATTCATTTCCGGTCTTACACGATTTTCGAAACCCCAGAAAAGAACTACTATTGCAATAAGTTATCTATGGAAGAGTGAAGAGCTGGCTAATTCTATTGGTGTAGGACTGTAGTAGGTACATTAATAACAAATAGCGCCACAAATTGTACATGTCAGCGCTGCTCTTTAGTCCAGCAATGGAAGTTTAAAATTAATTTTCGCTAAATACATTTTACCAGGGGGAAGTGAAATCTACTGATTACACGCTGAAATATTGCAAACGACTCACGTTAATGCATAAATGTGCTCTGTGTGTGCGCCCGTATATATATATATATATACGGATATGGATAGTTGGTAAGTATGCGCATTTGTTTTAGGACGTGCATGTTCGTAGATTTGAGATAATTGGAATAGTTCGAAAATTAGACCAAAATGTATACTCGAACCTCATAATATCGATGTCTATGGGCATTACGACCGCGTACGCAAAGCTGATAAATAAATAATTATGAGCATTTGCAGAAGAGTAGTAAACTGAATGCATTTTCCCATTATAGGAAAATCTTGTTTGCCGTTGCTGCAGTGCTCGAAAATGTTCCGCGTGAGAGATTTTTAATATCGGGCAATTTTGTAAACGCATTAAAAGTTCGATTTATAAAATGGAGTTAAATTTTGTATGTAGGTAACTATATCTCTAAAAGGATCACAATATTTACATAATCCACCTCTTTTATTATTATGATTATAAGTTTAGGATATTAAAAAAAAAAAACAATCAAAACGGCGTACCACTTTCCAAGTATTTGAGTATTTAATACTTGGGTGTAGTTATGAAAACTGACAGACACGCTTTTTTCAAAATTTAGATTAAGCTAGAGCAGCGGCTATTGGACCTAGGGAGCGGTCAGTTGTCAAGTCACTTCAATCAAACTTAGTTGGCAGTTCGTTTAACTGCCGAGCGACTAGAACTAGACTTGATAATCATTACTAGTACTCCCATCTCATTGTCTGCTATTACTCCTAATTAACAGAAGAAGTAGCTGCTTAAGGAGTTTGGAAAAATTGGGATATTCACACAACTATCCACTTCCTCTTTGTCCATACAGCTTTCATAGAAGTCCCTGTATGGGAGTTCTTAAAGCATTTCGCATATTTACTAGAGAGAAAGTGTTTAGTGATACGGCTATGATACACTGTAAAAAATATTAGGACTATTCACACACGTTTTTCCCTAAAATAAATGTAATTTTCTCTGATAGAAAGGGAAAATCAGTTTAAGTTCCCCAAATTAATGGAACATTCAATGAATTTAGGTATTTGGCACTATAGAGTACGTAAAATACCCGAAATGTTAGCTCTTTTGGATATGAGGAAGAGAACATTCAATATATTAGGTTTTATGCTGCATTTTTAGTGGAAACATATTTTCGTTTATTTAATTCATACATTGTTTTTGAAAACAAGTCATATATTGCTTTTAAATATTTTGTTTAAGCGTTCCCAGTTCACCAATATAACTTCCATACTACTTAGTAGTATGGACCATAAGAAATGAACTATTCCGTTCATTTTTATGTTTTTTAAAAGGGGTGGTTTTATATCACCATCACCTATGGTGGTGAGTGGTGCTGTGCCATCACCTATTCCCTACATTTTAGGGTATATTCTCTAAATTTTAGGGAATAGTCCCTACATTTTAAGGAAAAAAAAACAAAACAACAATTTAAATTCCCTATATTTTAGGGAATATTCCCTAAAAAAATATGAAAATTCCCTACATTTTAAGGAATATTCCCTAAATTTTAGGGGGGAAAACCGAAACTCCCCGCATTTGAGGGAGAAAAACCTACCTACATTTTAGGGATAAAAATCTAATCTTAATTTCCAAGGTAGAGCTTTCCCTAATCTTGTCGACAAATGCCTAACCTGTGTTGCATAAATTGTTGCCACTCACTTTAGGGAATTATTTTCTACTGTGTATTACGCATGGCTCTTCGACTCCATTTAATTCAACTCAATTTAAATCAATTCATATTTATATCCGGTTTAAATGGTACAAGATTTAAAATTTTTTATTAGCACAACTAATGGATTATCGGATTAAAGCTACTGCAAGTAACTAAAGCAGAAAAAAAAGATATCTAGCTACAATATATACCATACACATATTATATACTAACAATATCAAAAATAGAAGCACAGAAATAATTGAATTAAGAGAAAAGGATTAGGAACTCTGCGACAAGTTTCCTGACTGTGCAGAAGAGTTGGACCTTCTTAATATCGTACAAGCCCTCGAAAGTAGAAGTTTTAAATATTGGAATGAGAAGGGTTGAATGCCAGAGCTGAATTAAGTAAGGAGGCTGTGTGGTAGAAAGAAGATTATAAAGGAAAAATAAGGCAATCTATTTCAAAACAGTGTCTACAGAACATCCAAGCAATGTGAAATTAACGTGTCATACCTGATTGAATTTACATAGACCACACACAAATCTTATGCATTCGTTAAACGCAACATTGACCTTTTTAGTGCAGTAGGAGTCGAAAATAAAGAGTCCATGCGTAAAAAATTGTAGTACCAGAGATCTTATTTGTTGAAAAATGTATCTAAGTATGGTGCACTATGGGATAACCATAGACGCCGATGTCCTGCCAAGGACCAATTGAAAATTCTATTCAAATCGCTGTTCTTCTATGAGCCGCATTCTTCAATAAGGGTAATTGGTTGGCTTAAGTAGACCTTTACGTCGTCTGCATAGGTGTGATAAATATCAACATCACGTACTACCTCAGGCAGTTCATTGATGTATAGGCTGAAAGGCAGTTAGCCCAGAATGGTTTCCCCAGGAGCCCCATTGCTCTTTGGAAGCGTAGATTTAAAAGGGTTCCAAAAAAAAAACATTGCATTTCTAGTGAAATAGGAGTGTTTAGATAATTTTTCGAGTAGGGTTTTATGGTAAAAGCTATCAAAAGTCTTGGAAAACTCCAGCAGTGTTAAAATCGAAATTAAGCTTTTATCGAGTGCATAGTGAATATCTAATGTCACCTTAGGTTAGATTAGGTAAGAGGGGTGCCGCCAGACGACAAGCTTGCATCACTTAGACATCTAATGGGTCAATTGTGCCTCTAGAGCTCATGGGATTATCTTACAGGCCTCAGATAAATCCTGCTGTCATTAGGAAACTCAGTATTTACCTAAGACTTTTAACTTAGACCCATCCTGCCTTGCTCAGAAAACTCAGTGTAAATTCGACACTTTGCACCTCCCCCAGACTTGAAAAGAAATAGCTACCCAATAGCCTACCTCTTTTATTCAGCAAAGCGGGGCACTCGCAAAGCACGTGTTGGACGGAATCGATTTCCTCCGAGTCCTTACAGCTCCTCCAGAAATCGATCGCCGCTATACACAGTCTTCTAGCATGGTCCCCTATGGCCCAGTGACCCGTTATGACCTCTACTAGATTCCTGGTATTTATCCTGTTGCCATTAAGTAGTTCCCTTGTCCTTGTTCTGTCATATGCAGGCCACAATTGCTAACAGCAGTATGGCAGGTATCCCCACTGGTCTACCCAAGGCAAGCCTTTTGATGTGTGCCTCTGCTGACTTCCTCTTTTAAAGCTTCCGATTGGGATCCTCACATAAGCTTCTGGTGCGGAGCTATCCAATGCGGAGCCCTTTTTAGACAACTCATCAGCCATCTCGTTGCCTTGTGCCTTAATTCAATTCGCCAAGACAGGTCTTGCATAGCTGCATCTATTTTGATTTTACCAGCCCGGCATCCAGCGCCTTGATTGCTCCCTGGCTATCAGTATATATGCAGATGTGCCGTGCGGGCTCTCTGCGAGCTCTGCCAGAAAAACACTGCATTTGTCAGGCAATCTATAAGACTCGTGCCACTGGAGATCTCTAGAGTACATTCCAGCCCCTGTGCCCGCACTCTTCTTGGATCCATCCGTAAAAATAGAAATATGGGATGTTACGACCACTACCTTATCCTCCCAATCACTCCTGGTGGGCATCATTGAATTAAAAAGCCCACCAAAAGTCAAGATGGGTACTTGGTAGTCTATTTATTCCCTGCAGTCACTACAGTCTATCTTCTGGAGTACATTGGACGGCCCAAAACCCTCTCCATCCACCAACCCCCCGCCCTCAGCCAGATAGCGCTAATTGCCGCCAAACCTCTACAATATAGGTCCAGCGGCAGTAAGTCAAGCATAACCTCCAGTGCCGCCGTAGGCGTGGTGCGCTGATACCCTGTTATTCCGACACAGGCGGCTCTCTGGATTTTTTGATGTCACCTTAAGATGAATGGTTCCTTAACTTGTTTATTTTGGTTAAAATCCGTTATGCCAAAAACTTGTTAAGTTATTTTTCAGAATATAATCTTGAATTGCTAACAGCTCTTCGGAAAACTTTGGAAAGAAGACTATAGTTTAGGAAACCGCGGTGACATTCCCTTAGGGTTAATGGCATCAGATTTAATATCCAAATAAGCACTGCCACTGAGTGTCTTCGCCCTATTCAGTCCGCTAAAGCTAAGCCATGGGGGGTTGTTTTTATTATACTATATGCAATATACAATATAATTTAACTGAGACCTGCTGTTGGAGATTTGTTCACTACTATTGAGGTATGTGCAGTATGTGAGGTTTCTATATAATATAGGGGTTGAGATTATTTTCAATCACATTATTCCCATTGACACTAGCGTTCCGCAGATTCCGCTACAGAGATTTTGATGGGATATTATTATATTAAAATTGGGCTACGAGAACTTTATGTAGAACTGTTGTTTTCTTGAAACATATTTGTGGCCATAAAAGAGAGTGTTGAGAAGGCGCAAACCTCAATCCGTAGCTCAAACTTTCTTAACTAATTCATCCGCTGCTTCCTGTTTTAATATTTTACCGATATCAGTTATTCAGCCTGGAGTAACTCGATAGAAGATAGATAGGGTCTAGAGATCAAAGATCAAAACAATCTTGTTGTTAGGAAGTTCTTCTAGCTTCGACCTCTGTTGTGGCGTTTTCCACATTTTTCCAGCAGTCGGAATTTTTTTTAGGTTTAGGTATATTAACCATGTTAAAATGTATAGCCAATGTGTAGATAGAGCAGTTGGAGTAAATGAGAGTGTGTCTGTGTGTGTAGAAACAAGCTATTTTTACATATTTTAGTAATATTATGTAGATGATGAATTCTTCCCGGGATTTCGTATGGTATATAAAATAAGTCTTCCAGTAGAGAAGTACATTTTACATTCAGTATAAAATGTTGGATCCCATGCTCAATTTATTTCCACAATAACTAGAGCTAAGGTGCGTATGTACGGTATTTCAATACTGACTGAGCAATCCAATTACATACCAACACTAAGTATATAGGATTCAACTTAACTTGGTTCTTCAGAGCGTTGTGTCGTAAATGGACTCTATTTTGACATGATTGAATGCTTCCGCGATAGCAAGGAATTTCATTTACTTTGTATCTTTGGTATAGTAAATAAGATGCAAACAAGAAAAAAATATTTAGTTTTAAAACTGCTTGTTGCAAAGTATCTACTTATATTTTTGTATCCTGTTTTCTAGTACTAGTTGGCACAAAATTTTGAATGTGGTTCCGGAGTTTATTAATAAAATGTGATGGATCCAATCTTGGTTTTGGTTTATCTATAAAGAACTCACCTGGGATATGCTGTGGTTCCCCATAAACTAAATCAGCTGGACAGCAATTAAGACTCTCCTTTATCGTAGTTCTAGCACCTAGGAGAGTCGCTGGTATTTGCATCAACCAGTTAGTATGAACCGTTTTTGTTCTTAAGGCCGCTTTCAACTGTCTGTGGAAACGCTCTATCATCCCATTCGAATACGGATGATAAGGTGTACACCGGATTCTGTGCGACCCTATCAGTTATGAATATTCATCAAATAATTTAGACGCGAATTGAATATCTTGGTCTGTTGTTATTTCCAGCTGGACTCCAAAACGCGAAATGTATTGTGTGTATAACTTATTTACTACTCAATTAGGACTAATATCCTTTATAAGATAGACTTCATGCCATTTTGTGAATATGTCGATGACAGTTAATAAATGAGTAAATCGTTCTGAAGGTGATAATGGGCCGACTAAATCCAAGTGAATATGTTCAAATCTGCCTATTAGCATTAGGATTTGACCGATTTCAGACTTAGTATATGTGTAAATTTCAGATCTTTGACAAGAGAAACATGATTTTGGACTCAAAATTACGTTTTTATTCATGTTTGGCCAAAAGTATCTTGAAGAAGTCGATTTCTAGTTACTTTTATACCAGGGTGTGATAGAGTATGTATAAGTTCAAAAATATTTCATCTTAGAAGTTTCGAAATATATGGCCGAGAAGTTTTTGTGGATGCATCACACCAAATTTTATTTTCGGAAAAAGATAACACTGTGTCAATTGATTTAATTTTTCGTAGTTCCCTGAGTGGAAATTAGATAAAAAAGCCTTAGATTTTCCTATAATAAGTCTAATATTTGAAGTAAACTGCGTTACGAAATCCGAATGACTAGCCTGTTCTAGGCCTTCTTTCCGTCTACAGTGTTTAATGGCTAAATAGATCGCCAAAAGATCTCTGTCAAAGTTCAAATATTTTGTTTCGGCTGGAGTTAATTTTTTTTAATGAAGGCTAAAGGATCCCAATTATATTTATTGTACTGTTCCAAAACCGCTCCAGTTGCAATGTCTGACACGTCGACCGTTAAAATAAACTTAGTGTCTTCAAGTGGATGTACCAGAAGTATGGAGGAGAAAAGAGCTTCATTAATTTGTCTAAAAGCAATCTCGCAATCTTGTGGCCAATAAAAATTTGTATGGTTCTTTGATTATTAGGTTAAATTTATGAATCGAATTTAACAAGTCTGTTATACGCGGAAGGAATCTATGATAGTAGTTAACCATTCCGATTATTTGTTGAATTTGCCGAACTGACTTTGGAGAAGGAAAATTTTGAATTATGTTTACTCTCCATATCTTCAGTGATTTTGTGACTCAAAAAATCTAAAGAAGTTACTCCAAAAATACATTTTACGGGATTAATGTTTATACCGAACTCTTGCAACCGTGCAAATACTTTTTCCATATGTAATATATGTTTTTTTTTATTTTTACTTGCCACTAAAATATTGTCTATGTATGTGAAAATAATATCTAATCCTTTTAACACTTGACCCATAAAACGCTGGAGGGTCTGCGCTGCGTTTCTTGATCCAAAATGGCATTTTAGTGAATTCAAATAAACCGAAAGGTGTATAATTATTGCTGTCTTATGAATGTCATCGTGGGGTACTAGTATGTGATGATATGCCCTTACAAAATCAATTTTAGAAAATATTGATGAGCGGTATAAATTCAACGAGAAATTTTGAATATGCGGGACTGGATATCTATCAGGTGTTGTAATAGCATCCAAACGCCTGTAATCACCATAAGGGTGCCAATCAGATAAGTTTTTCTTTGACACCATGTGCAATGGAGAAGAAACTAGTGTGGATGAAAGACGACATAGGCCTAATTTTACCATGTGCTCGAATTCTAATTTTGCAATTTTCAATTTTTGGCTATCAAGTCTACGTGGTGTAGAAAAAGAAAGGTGTCCTTTAGTAGATATGTGATGTACAACTTTGTACGGGAGCATCGTAACAAGGTGCTTGTGTCAACGATGGAAATCTTTCCAAAATTATACTATACTCATTGTCAAGTGCGTAATGACGTGGTGAAGGAGTATTTGCGTTTACCGTGATACCATTTACGCATATCGACGTGTTCCCGCCAATCAACCTTTTATTTTTCAAATCAACAAGTCAATAAAATTTTTCCAGGAAATCTGCTCCAATAATTTTTTTACTTACAATGATGAATGGGAAAGTTAGGGCTCGCTTCAATCCGAAATCTATCTTCATTAACTTTGTACCATATGTGTTAATTGTTGATCCGTTTGCTGAGGATAATATACTTCTGACAGAAGAAAAAAGCTCTCTTCTACCCTGACCCCTTATCTCCAATCTCCGATGTGCAAAGAACTTGTTCCAAACTTTTCTCTTCCGACTCGCTGAACCTTAGTATGAGAATCCTTTTTAGATTTTCATAGTTTTCTTCAGTAAGAGGTGCTTGAAGAAAATCCAAGGCATTCATAATTATCACCAGCGATAGAGCTTCTTCTATGTGGCCAAATTTCGTGTCGTCAACACGAATACCTTTAGTGCAAACTTCAGCTTCTGCCTGAATAAAGCAAGCCTCTGGATTTGGTGTCCAGAAATATTTTAAATATTAATATTTATAATATTTTTATAATTTCCGTATAACCTATTAAAACAAAAATCTACTCTAAGCCTAAACTTACTATAATCCTTTTAGAATCCTTAGAATCCTTAGAAGCCCAAGTTTTATCTTTTTATTCAAAACAAATTTCTTTCTTTTCATTTTTTTTAAACTTTCCTTTTTTTCTTTCTTCTAAAACGAAAAACAAATTTTCTTTCTTTTCTCCTATCTTTTTTATATTTTCTTTCCTTCTTTGTGCAAAATTTTCTTTCTTCTATATCTTTTCTTTTCTTTTTCTTTCTTTATGCAGCAGCAAAAACGGTTTGATTCTAGACAAGAGCACTTTACCGCTGGTGGGTGGGATACCTTTCTTAGAATCGTTTGTCGGGGTCACCAATTGAGCTGTTGCAGTTCCTTTTGACAGATCCATTTCCAAAAAATATATTTTTTTTAATTAAAAATTTCAATTTTAGAAAAATGTTTTTTTAGGTTGAAATCATAGAATATATCTATTTTTTAAAATTACAATGATTATTTGTAATTTTAAAATGTCTTTTACTTTTATGTTGTTGTTTTTTCTCTTTTTGTATATTTTTCAATAACAAATACAACACAAAAAAAAAAACAAATCCTTTTATTATTACATAAAATATCTTTTAAACGGAAACTGGCTTGCCCTCTGGCGTCTATTCTGCGAGATAATGTACTAATATCGAACGTTTCTAGTTATTAGTAATTAGTTTAAAATGAGAGAAATCAACTGACGACGAAATAAACCACTACATTTTAAAATTTCTTCGGCGTTCTTAGTTACAGACCCATTCCTTTGGATTTTGTTAAGTGTTCTCCACAACAGCAGAGCACTTGCCAAAAATGTTGTCTAATATCAGGACAGAAACACAAGAATGACGCATTCGAGACAAACATTGTCCTACACGACATTCGAAAAAATATGTTGTCAAACATGTAGCCCCGTTGCTAAAAATCAAACTGACTTGATTTTCGTCCAACCGCTTGACATCTTGACATACTCCGTATCATACCGTTCCAAACCCTCGAGAATACTTCCAAGCAATGAAACAGATATCTATGTGTGCGTGCGAGTCCGTTCTCTGAAATGTTCTATATTGATACTTATGGAAAAGTGCCAAACATTGGCTTTATATATATGCTATACTACTCTCCATACAGGAAAATAGTCTTCCAGTAATTTAAAGCTCGGTTCCTTACCTTACCAAAGGCTACACTTACTATATACCTTACTTAACAAAATAGTAAAATAATTTTGATTTAAAAGTAACCTTACCGTTTTACGCTGAATACCTTTCAGCTGAGCCTTAGTTGCAATAGTGTATGTGCAGCCAAAATCCGAATCTGTAGCAGCTACATTCGATATTATCAGCCCACGGCATGCCATGACGGTACAGCGGCATATACAATGATTACACAGCTGAGAGTTTTGTTTGAGGAATCGCAGTCATTTGGTTCAGATAAATTTTTTTAAATAATTTTATTAGGAAAGATATAATTTTTTTTTTCGTTTCGGAAGATAAGACAGCAGGCTTAAGATTATCAGACCACCATTTTTCTGTATGAATAGTAGTTTAGAGCGGAGGAGCTATTCATATCAAACTTTGGTCAGTTTTGCATAAGAACACTGCAAATATTTCAGAATGTTAGGACTCCGTTGGGACTTTCATATGGTAGAGACGGAGTCCGTTTCATGGCTTGTGGAATATTCTTGAGGATATTGCATCGTTAAACAGGCACAGTCAAATCTGCGTGACAACATCGTTGTCCTACTCAATTGGACAACATGTATGGCCGTGTATGAACCTCTTTAGACCAGCTTATTCCAAATATAGTATTCCTTATGTGTTTAGTGTTAGGGGGCTAATAGCACAGTATATTCATACAGTAGCCCAGCTCTGTAAAAACTGTCAAGCGAGTAGAATGCTTCTATAAAGAGACTATACTTTCTCTTTCAACAGTTTTAACTATACACTAGTCAATTTCTAATACAAAGGTTCCTATGTAAATCTCAAGTGGAAGAAACAGCATGCACAAACTTGTACTAGAGGAGGAGGGACCAAATGACAATCAAAACTATTTCTGCAAAAAAAAAAAAAGTTAAAAACAATTTGTTCCACTTCCTATGTCATTCGGCTTGGTAGAGCTGTCAAACTGTCACAAACATTATTACAGCCATTTTGCCTGTTACACTGTCCATGGAACGAACGCCACTTTGTAATCAAAGAGCTGTTTGGCAATTGAACAATACATTTACAGACTGGTGCTGAGATGTGTACTTACATAAAACTAATACTTCTCCCAACCATTGTGCAACCAGCTACTGTGCGTTTATTTACTTCGGTATCATACTTAATAGTTCCCTCTTATGGGAGAAACTTTGAGGTTTTTGTTCTGTGATTAAAATTCTAAAATTCATTTTTCAGTAGTTTGCTCTAAGCTGGGCTACTGTATAAATATACTGTGCTAATAGCGCTACGCTAGGTTGGGTGTAAAGCTATGTCACACTCTCGATTACATACATACATACATGCATATATATGTGTGGATTCACTGATCAAATTTTGACATACTGTTGAGGTTCGATTTAATATTAGTCTTAAGCCCACGTAAAGGTTTACAACTAAACTTATTCGAGATTTCCAATATTCTTTACTCTGTCTATCCTCAGTTATCTGACCTTCAAAAAACTAACCTCGATAATGCAAAGCTAAAAATAAAAAAAAAATAAAAATGTAGAACTGGCGAAATTACTACTACTATGAAAAATCAAGTATTTCGAAGTACAGATAAGAGGATAGGAACCGTCTCTGATTTTGATAAAATTTTACAGGTGGGTTGGTTTCATTGCTAGTAGTAATTTTATTTCTATGTGTTTTTGCAAGAGATGTATGGATTTATATTTTTTTTATTATTTTAATCCTTAATAGGTTTTGAGGAAGCTGTAGAATGGCGAAAATGGAACTCCTTGGAGCTTATATGGAGCTATTTTTTAAATATATTTAGTTCAGAAAACGTTGAACGAAAATTGATGATGTATGAGGAGTTGTCAGATTATATGCAGTATGTTTGATATATAAGAAGAATGGAGTATACTAGTGCATCCCTTGGAGTGTCTTGATCGTTCTTCTGTTGAGACCTATATCTTCCTAAAATCACTTCTTCCTCCTCAAATTTACGTTTGAATATTTGTAGTTTTTCGAAGCAAGCGTAGTTACTTAAATGGTCTTTCACGGTTAACGCAAGATCAAGCTTGTGCTCTGGCTCCAAAGTGAATCTTCCCTCCTTTATAATTATTTCCAACATAGTACGATTAATGAGCAAATGCACCAGTTATCGAGCCTTAAATTTGAATTCTTGAAAAAATGTCGCACAAATTTGTGGTTTTATCCTTGATCCTGTAAAGTTTTTACTTTTTATACCAACGCTATATTTTTCTCCCTTCTAAAATATTACCCATTGTCAGTCCTTTATAATAAAAAAAGGATTACCCTACAATGTACTTCCATTCAAGAGTTATAAATATTTTGATGTTATGGGAAGAGTGAAAAAGTTCAATTTCCAGAATTCAAGAAGTGTTATCGTTCTGTGGAATGAATATTGGAAATCACAGTCTTCCGGCAAGATTATTAAAAAAAGAATTATTTATATAAAAAAGGAGAAAGTCAGCAAATAAATTTTTGAAGTAGAACCGGAGAAGCAGCGGACGTTTCGGTGAGTTTGTGAAAGAGAGCTGGATGGGGTCAAGTATTTGTGGAGCAGATCTGTTAATTTGTTTGAATTCAATTTTTTTATTTGCGTAAAATATTTTTCTTAAATTGCCTTTTTTCTTTAATTAGTATGTTTGTAGTGTAGCATTTTTTTGAACGGCAAAAGTTTTTTATGTTTCATTTCATTAGAAAGATCCATGTAATATAGTAGGTTAAGTTAGAGTGGTGGCCATCGTAAAAAAGATGTACGATCAGCGACACTTAGACCATCTATGAATCATTTTATTAGGTTGGGACCCTGCCTCGGAAAGATATCTAAAAGCTAGCGGATGCGATGAAACCAAGCACAATAGTTAATGAACCTTACCAGGTCCCCCCAACTTTCTGTCTGGTAATTCTCCCAGTTCGCAGGAAAAGTAATTACGAATCGTATTCCTCCTACGCTTAGCAAGGTTGGGGCTTTCGCACAGCAGGTGGCGATCGATCTTAACCTCTTCCTAGTCCATAAAGCTTCTGCAGAAGTCATTGTATGGAGCTGGCATGAGCTCTACATGTTTGCCAAAGTGGCAGTGTTATAACTGCATTATGATTACGCACATCATTCCGATTCTTCTTCGGCAGTGATTCTGTGCTCACAGGACAAGTCTCGGGGCAAAGCTGTTATGAAATTGCGT
Organism: Dioctria linearis; assembly: GCA_963930735.1. Lineage (NCBI taxonomy): Eukaryota > Metazoa > Arthropoda > Insecta > Diptera > Asilidae > Dioctria > Dioctria linearis. The sequence continues at coordinate 64,355,838 of OZ005740.1, forward strand.
AGGAAGTCAGTTCTCCCCATCTTTGATTTACCAGTTTACAGGCCTGTACATAGCACTAGAATCCTCCCCAGGACATATACCGTAGCAGAAGTCTTTCTGGCCAGATAATTCTCTGCCTCATTTCCAGGTGTGTCACTGTGACACTGGTTCAGTGATCAGTGGTTAGCACCCAGTTCCCGAGATCACAGCAACACAGTTGCACTATGCGCGATCTAATAGTGCTTGAGCTTTGATTGCAGCTTGGCTATCAATACCAGTCCTGATAACTGAAGCGTTAAGTACCCACGTCATAAGTTGTACGCAGCAGCTTTACTGATTTGCAAATGGCTAGGACCTCCGCCTGGAACATACTACAGTGGTCCAGCAAGCGGTATGATTCCTGTATTTGAGGGAGTGGTGAGTACACTCCGGCTTCCACTTCCACTTCCATTTTCGAACTGTCCGTAAGGACACATATATCAGAGTCATTTGCAACGCAATTACCTTCCCACTCCTCACTACTAGTCGAGAACGCTTTCCTAAAGTATAGCCTTGAACCAATGTAATCCGTAGCTCCTCGTATTCAGCCTCCAGGACATACATATATAGTAATAAAGTCAAAGTAAATTTTTATTTAAATCTAGTAAATATCATTATTTTAAAGTTGGTGAATTTATAGCTAAGTGTCTCCAAAATAGAAGAGTTTACAAGTGCCCCAACCTATACCTTTCTGGTATTGAGGAACGTTCGCAGTTCGCACTAAAAAGTGCGTAACAAGATTTAGAGCAACGTATCCATTGCGTGCGCAAGATCATTCCAATTACGGTAGGTAGAAGCGAGAATTTTTTTAACTCAATAAGAAGGCCCTTGGACTAATTGAAAACGTTACCTTGGAGAATTCGGAATTATATAGGTTTGGTCCAATGTCAATTGTTATTATTCCTTTCATTAATAAGAGCATCTTTATACTTGCTAAACTTATTTCCTTCTTTCTGTAACTATGTAGGTACATATTTGGTTCATTCATTTATTTTATAATGCTTGAAGCATAAACTAGGCCCGTCAGTATATAACAAGAAGAAACATTGTAATGAAATTTCACAACACTTCACAAGTTTATGTTAGTACTTGGATCCTTTTTATTAACAAATTTCTAATATTGTATGCAACATGTGCTTCAGGTTCACATGTTACCTTTAACCATCAAAAATACCACTTTATTCCCAGTCTTGTGGAAAAGCGACAGTATTTTCGGTAAATTAATTTACAGGAATAGGATGTGCTTAAACTGGCTTAACATATCCCAGTCAAATGCCAGCAGTGCCCTGTAAAATACTCCATTCAAAGTGATTGCAATAAAATTGGCAGTAAAAAGAAGATGCCAACATCTTTCGCTATTTTGCTTGTACATGCGAAATAAAGACGCTATAAATTCTGATTTTACTCAAAAGAAAATTGCTAGGAGCATATGGCATGACATGTGTCACATAATGAAATGGTGTCACGACTAGCCCATAAAACAGGTCCTTTGTATTTAATGTCCTTTGAGACTGCACTGAGCTACTACATATATGTATACTATGGTGGAAAAATAAATAACCCATAAATAATTGGTCTTCTTTTGGGTACTCACTAGAGATACAGGTAGATTCATTCAAGGTATATACCCCCTAGTGAATTCGCTAACCTATATCACAATGTGCTTAGGACACATGATACAAAGTCCCTCACTTTATAGGTGTTTTATTTCGCGAAAGGTTTATTAACGTGAGGAAATAAAATATAAAACGGAACCTTATCAGTCAATTAGATTTTGGGGGTTATATTACAGCACGGTTATTTCTCTTTAGATATTAAATTTTGGGACCATTCATGGTTAATTTAAGGATCAGATGAGATTACGAAGTAGAAATCCCTTTAAGGCTATCACCGTTCTTAACTACTTGAAATAAAAGTTTTTAAGCTTTGATGTGAAAATATACTTTGTTTTTGTTAAGGTGGAAAATTGGAAGATTTTTTTGCTGTTCTTATTGAAGGAGGTGGAATTTTAAAATAACCAATTCAAAAGTATCCCGAAATGTAAATTTTTTTTTAATTAATTTTTTAAGAATGGGAACATTTAATTTAAAATTGGCTTTGATGAGAGAAGAATCACAGATTAATTTAAGTACTATAGGCAACCCATTTACAGTTGATACGAAAAGTCTTCCATAGTCCGTAATGATGCGCCTGAAAGAGTCTCAAGATTAAACACTGAATAATCACGAAACGATTATATACATAGTGGCGAAGCAACGCACTCAAGAAAATATTTATAGGCGAAGAAGAGAATATCTTGATGGTTCTGTTATGGTTTGCGTATTGTTAGAACTTATCTAGTCCTTTATGTCTTCTCTATAAATTTTTGATGGGATGTTGTAATAACATCATCGTGAGATAATAATTAAGTGTCAATTTTAAAATTGTATGCAAAGACTCTTTAGTTCTGGTGGAAGCTTCACACTGAGAAATGTACTTTTCGTTTCTGCGCACCGAAAACTTCCATAATGAAACCGTTTCCGGGGATAAAGTCGTGGCTTTCATCACTGATGTATCGGTTAAATGGGCAATTGACTCGTCCAAAACTATTAAATCACTGGGCAAGGACACACATTATTCTACTTCTTCTACAATACTCGGCTAACCATTTGACCAGTAATCTAACCCTTTTCTTTAGGGCGTGCATCAAAATGGGCTACATACCGAAGTTGTGGCAAGAAGTCCGTGTTGTGTTTATATCCAAGGCAGGCCAGGTTGATTACTCAACTGCCAAGGCATATCGACCAATAAGCTTAAGTTCTTTCTTACTCAAAATTCTAGATGCATCTGCGAGTGGGAACCGAGGTGCTCCATTCCCAGATCCAGACTGTCATCGCAAAAGAACGCGTACATAAAGGGAAAGTCAGTTGAGATGGCCCTCCACGAGGTGATTCACTAAAAGGGCTTCCTCTTTAAACAATCTATGCTGGCAGTTTTATCGATGCAGAAGGCGCCTTTAATAATGTTCATCTACATAAGTTTATTGAAATGCTAACAAACCATGGAGTGAAACGATCTTTAAAATACTGGATTGCACACTTGTTGAACACTAGAATTTTCTTTGCAGATATGAGCGGGGTAAGCAGAGCTAAAACCGTTCACAGGGGCACCCCTCAAGGTGGTATTCTCTCACCTCTTTTAAGGGTACTCATTATGAATGACCTCTAACACGGATGGGGTACAAAGCAATATGTTATGCAGATTAGTTGATGATCTCAGTCTCCTGGAGTTATTAGTCTGAACTATGTGGACTGGTGCAAAACGCGATCCGATTAGTCATGCACTGGGCTATGAATTTTGGGCTAAGCATTAATTCACGGGAAATCGTCTTATGCCTCTTTACCAGGAAAAGGAATATACCCAGTCTAAACCTACCCTCGATTGGTTCGATACTTGTGGACCTAAAGGACAGGGTAAAATACCTAGGTATTATGTATTATATTAGTGTGAAAAAAGATGTTGCCTATTTTTTGGGAATCTCCGATCGTGAGGAAAAAAATTACAATTTTTTAATTTTTTTGTTGCTTTATTTTAGAGTTGGCGCGACGTGTCGACTCTGTGGTTTTGAGTCCTTTTATAGGGTCTGCAAGTTATATTGTTGTAAAGTTTACAAAATCTAGTTTATAATATCAGAATATATAAAAAGCTATTTTACCTTACATATCTAAATGACACTAATCTGCTTAGAATAACGAAGAAAAAGAAAAAACACTACATTTACGCGATATATAAAAAAGAGGAAATAAATAAATTAACATAAAATAGTGACGTTGTAACAATTACGATCACGAGAAAACTGGACTAAAAACGATAATGAACCATCATCAGCTGTTTTTCATTTTCATGTCAGATGTGGTGTGTTATTTTCTGGAATTTGTGCTTGTGTATCTACGGTGTTGGTATTGGTTTGTTGTGTGTGTGTGTATGTCTATTTATTCTATTTAAAATTGTGTAATAAGCTTTGTGTATTATTTCTGAATCTAATCTGATGTTAATTAAGTGTTTTCTATTTAAAGATATGTGGCATGCTTCTTTTGTCTCTCTCTTCTTCTTGTTGTCTTCTATGTCAATGATGGAAGCCTGTTCAAAATTGAAGATGTGACCTGTTTCCAACGAGTGTGTTGCCAGTGCTGAGTTGGGTGTCAGTTTTTCCATGTATTTTTTATGTTGTGACAGTCGGGTTTTTAATTTCTTTGATGTTTGACCGATATATGATTCGGGGCAGTTATCACATGGAACTCTGTATACTATATTACTTTTTTCTTGGGTTGTAATATCATCTTTTGTTCTTGTATATAATCTATTGAGTTTGTTAATTGGTTTGAATGTGATATTGAACTGATCATTAGCCGTCTGTAGATGTCGTCTTATTTCATGGGACATTGGGTGGATGTATGGGATAGATTTGAACATTTTAATGTTAGTGTTGTCTAACTCCCATATTTGTATTCCTGTTGAGCTGTTAGTCGGTGTGTTGCGTTTATATTTCTTTCTGATATTATAAACTAGATTTTGTAAACTTTACAACAATATAACTTGCAGACCCTAGAAATGGACTCAAAACCACAGAGTCGAAACGTCGGGCCAACTCTAAAATAAAGCAACAAAAAAATTTAAAAATTGTAATTTTGTTCCTCACGATCGGAGACTCCCAAAAAATAGGCAACATCTTTTTTCACATTGATAAACCCCGATCAAAAGCAGTACAAAAAAATAACGTATTATATTAGATAAAAAGGTAAACGGGAAATCAAACCTCGAGGTCAGAGCGAACAAAACTCGCAATGTGTCGCAGAATCGTCGATAAAAAGTGGGGACTTAAACCGCGAATGGTCCTATAGATACACACTAGTATCCTCCGATCCATGCTAACCTATGGTACTATGGTGTGGTGGAAATCAGTGGAACTTGCCAATCATCAAAAGGTACTGGAGAAGATTCAAAGACTGTGTCTCCTCAGCGCATGCAGCACCCTGAAGTCAGCTAGCACTCGGGCCATGCCAAGGTCTTCCAAGCAGAAGTCAAGGCTATTCTTCAAGCGGGAAGGCATCTCCTTAACTCAGACACTGAGAACAAGGAGATAGCTCTCTGCTCAGATAGCCAAACAGCTTTCAAAGCTTTATGTATACCCTTTAGAATCTCAAATTAGTGATGGAAAGTAAAACAGCCTGAATTCTCTCTCTCGGAAAAACAGGGTAATTGTTCAGTGGGCGCAAGGGCATAGCGATGTTAGCGGGAATGACAGGGAGGACGAGGTTGCTCGTCTTGGTGCGGTCGCGGAGGAGCGACGTTCGCATTTTGTTCGTCTAATAGCGTAATCTGTTTTTGATTATTTTCTCCGTATGCTTTTAAAAGGCTTTCCGAAACTGAGACTCGTCATCTCTTTGAGCAGAGTTTGAGCAGGAGTGTATGCTACTTAAGAAATTTATGCGATTTTTTTAGGATTTTCTCCGATCTATGCCAAGTTGAAAATTAAAAGAGTGGCTTAGGACATTTTTTATTATTCGCTTCTTAACTCTTTCAGGGGCAATGGTATAAAATATATATTACATTTTTCAAAAATTTTCCAGTGAAATATGGCAACGGTACAAATTCAATACCATACGAGGATTCGTTCTCGGAATATATTTTTTCTAAAAAAAATTATAACATTGGTAGGCATACGTAAATGTACGTAAATTTCTGCTGTCAGAGTGATAACGGTTTTTATATCCATGTTGTGTCGTGTCCAGGTGAATTAAGGTGTTTTGTTCCTAGATTAGCTTGAAACTAACAGGTGATTATTTGAAATCATATTGGCGTTTACTGTGACTTATTTTTTAAAGAGATTTTCGAGGTTAGACTAAGTGGTTAGTTTTATATACCACCGCACAAACAATAATTTTGTGAAATCCGGTAAATTTTTTTAAATTGTATAAAGAAAGATGTTTTGTTATTGAGCTATAATTGAATACAATCATGAATCGAAAAATTCTGCATTCCGAGTATATCGCGGCAGTTTTATGATATGATGAAGATGGATCCGTAGAATTGACAAGTATTCCTTCCGACTTGGAGTCTAAAGATGAGGAAAACCCTCTGGAAGAAAATAAGTTACCACCATTTTATAAGGAATCCGAAAACGAAGAACCATCTACTTTCGAAGTATCTCATCCTTAGCTAATTTACCAAAATATACCATATTTCGTCCTACAGGTGTTGAAACATTATAGATGACAAGGGATGATTTTGAAAGTGATGACGAAATTATTCTGAGCGATTTAAAAATATTTTAAATGCAAAAGCTTTTAATCCACCGAAGTCGGCCCTCGCTTTTGACAAGGTACATCGTTCGACCCACATTTATGTATGTATATAAATATTATGTAATCAATAAATAATGATATTGTTTTTCTAAATCAGAGTCTATATAATTTGACTCTAATTTTCGTTTCTTCCGAGCTATACAGTTGGTGGCACAAATGTGCCATGCCGAGGGAGGTAAAAATTATATTTTAGACTTATCATTTATTTGTAACATATCACTCAATAGGCTAAACCACAATTGTAACTAAAGCTCCTTAAGTGTGGCGAACGCCCCTGTTAAATATAACAGACATACCCAAATTTCGTTAAGTTTAAATGTTAAATTTTCGTAAGTAACCGCTCATTCGGTAAAGACTCATCTGTCTATCCAATGTTCTTAATAAAGTAGTAATGAATTGAATGAATGAACATTCTTTTTTTATTATAGAAGAAGGATGTGAAAAGCGGTGGTCCTTTAAGAGAAAAGTTTGGCAAGGAGCTAAGAAAGCGAGTTATTGCTACTGGAAGTGCTGCCCGTTTTTCTTCAGGTTCTTTTTATATTTTTTATATAATGCTCATAAAACGCACAAATCTTCAATTAAATCAACTTCCATTTATTAATTTTTTGCTTTTACCACTGTTTATATTCTAAATCAGAGGTGGCCAAAGCATCGATCGCGTAACTATTCCTAGTAGCCCGCTTGTCATTTATGTAACTTCACATCGCAAAAAAAAATGTTTTGTTAATTTAATTTTTTTTTAATTCCTGTTCCTAGTTCTAAATCTACAAAAGCTGGGCAATGAATATAGAGGGCTGGGCATTTGTGATTTTAGTTCCTTTAAAAATCTAACGGACGAGAAATTCTTCAAGAATTATCACTTGGTAAGAGGCTCAGTGATTCTTTAGTTTCCCTTAAACTCTTTAAACTCTTTTTTCGAATGTTTTTAAATTTTTTTACGCATTTTTCTTAATTTTATTTTTAATATTCTTCCTCATGCCTCTACAAGAAGGGTTGTAAGTCTAAAGGGTATAAGTGCCAATTTTATTATTTAGAGATATAACGAAAAAACATAAGCAAAAGCTATAAGTCATATGAACTACAATATGAAAAGATTGCCGGAAATATGCAATGTCCTGCTTCCAGTACACCCTCTGATACGACATAAAAAATAATAGTTAACTTGTATTTACAATAACCTTGTTCGCATGAATAATAAGAAAAGAACATATTATTTTATTTATAAACTAATTAGTTTGTGAGAAGAAATCATTATTTGCTCTTAATAAAATTACTTGATATTATAGCTGTGTTTTTTTGGTTCCGTGCAGTGCACTACAGAGCACAGGAAATTGCGACACTAACATGTATAACATATACCGCTGACACCACTGAAATCGCTTATACATATTATCATGGGCAAAGTTAACTTAATAACAAGTTAAGAAGAAGTAGAGCAAAATTGGAAATTTTTTGGTGTTTTTTAGAATGAAACAAGTAGTTTCATATACTTTCGTCTTTTGTATTAATTGAGGAAAAGAACTTGTCTATGCACTATTGTAGTGCAACTGAGTTAAAAACAAAAATCGAGAGAACGTAAGATTACCCGAACGACAAAATCTTATTAAATCCCTCAAAATCCTTTCAAACTTTCATAATAATGTACTTCAGGACACACTTCGTCCTATTTTTAAGAAAAAGATAGATTTCGCTTTGGCCCAGATGCTGAAAGGAGATGTAAAATTCCTCTCAAATAGAATTCTCATTTTTCCCGAAAATTTCAAAGAATCCAGCATGTGTTCTCCGACTTAATCTCTTCATAGCAAAACGAATGTAAACAGAAACACGTGCTGTTCAAATATCATAAGATTACAGCAACAACATGTTTCCATTTACAGCAACAACATGTGGCCAAACATTATCAATATTTCATGAAAACCGGTTTTCACAAAAGCGCGGGAGCATTTTAGAGAATATGACTTGAAAGTCTCCGCCCCTTCTCATTTATTTACGAAAATGAAATATTTGTCATTCTGTTTCGATACATGCAACTTGCGCTTTCACATTTTTAATCTTTATTCATAAAAGTTTTAAAGAGAGTTTGATTTTTTTTCTTTCTTTCTTCCTTTTCTTGCCGTGTGCATTTTAAATGTTAACAAGTAAAAAAGCTAGAATTGGTCTAAGAACAATTCTTATGATACCCTAGATGAATGCCCGTATTAAATTTCGTATGGTCATCGATCTATTCAAGTTTGATTTTGAAGTTGTTTTTCGCATATATTTCTAGAACGGTTTGTTGCAGAGAAAAAATTATTTCTACCAATTTTATAGGATTTCGTATTCTACAGAAGTTTTTAGTACAATAAAAATGTCTTGGAGTGATCGTTTTCAAAGTATGCGTAAAAAACCTAAATTTTTATATGGCAACACCAAGAAGGAGTTACCCGATTTAGTCCATTTTTAACGTTTTATTTGCTAATGTAGTAAAAACATCATGTACGAAATTTCAGCTCTCTACGTCGACGCGTTCTCAGGCAGTGTCCAAATATATAGCGGAAAACGAAATTTTTATATGGCAACCCCACAAAGGAGTTGCCCGATTTGTCTTATTTTCGAACTTAATTTTACTTTTTTTTTTAAAGTCCGTGTACAAAATTTCAGCTCTCTAGGTGTACGCGCTCTCGAGTTATCGTGCGCACGGACGGACGGACGAACATGCAAAAATCAAAATAACTTTTAATATTATGAATGAGTGTCCAATCCATTTTGCTCTACCATCATTATTTCGAGGTGTTACAAACGGAATGACAAACTTAGTATACCCCTATAGATTTCAGCTAGGGTATAAACACTCGGAAATCGCGCCTGCTTCTTAGCTTGTCATTAAGTTAACTTTGATCATGGGATCACTTTTCTATAGTTGTCTCTTTTTGGTTTAACGACTGGATTCCACTGAACTTCAAATAATAAATTCTGTACAAAATCCACCATAATCCAGTTTCAGTTCAGTGGTTTTCCAAATGAATATATAGAATAGAAATAGATGGCAATATAATAATAATATATAATATAATATTTGTAATTCTTTCTCTGTCTCCCATAGCTACTTTTAGGGATAGGCAGACAAAAATTGTTTAATTTTATTTCCTTAGACATCGAGTTTAAGGAATATTTTGATGTTGTAGGAGATAAGCTTCCAATAAAAATAATAATTTTGAATACCTATATGCATTTGGAATATGTTGAACTTCTAATAGGAATGTTAAACAGATAATGAAACTTTAATTAAGATAGTTTTCACACCCCTTACAATAGAACTGGATCAATATGTAATAGAAGATCAAGTAGTCTATATTATATGTACATGTCAGTGACTTGTAGGGTCCATAGAAGTCATTGAATAAATAAATAATAAGGAAACGGCATATCGGGTGAAAACGTAAGCATCTCGGCGAAATGTATTAGTGTGCTCTGTTTGTATTCATTTCGTCATAGCAGTAATAAAATTCTGACATTCTGAAGAGGAACATTTTTTTTAATCCAAATTCCTATGTAAAATAAACCAAATTTAGCTCCCCCTTATTTGCAGATAATATTTCTAGGCGTTGCCTTTGTATGACTGGAATAATTTAGGCACCAATGACAATTCAATTGTAAACAAATAAACCGGCATTGGTAAAATGTTAAATCTTTTGCCATGGCTCTTTATTTTTATGGATATTTCACTTTTATTTTGTTTAAAACAATATAATTTATAAGTAAAGCTATTAAGCTTACTTGAAGAATGCTTTCTCCCGACAATAACTCCGTTCGTTCCTGCAGCACAGCGCACTTCAATATGATAATTTAAGACTCCGGAGTCTCTATTACATAAAATATCGTTCAAAAAAAAATATTTCGCACTTATTTCACACTACTATTACGTAAAAATCTCGTTTAATTAATTATTTTTCACAATATCGAGAATTCAAATCCGAAACTTATTTCCAAAAAATATGAAATGTCAGAATGTTGAACTGACACAAAATAGGCGACTAGGCCTTCTTGTCATCCCCCCCCCCCGACCATAGGTCGCACTGTCATTGAAATGCTGTACTCGCATGATACCCCGCTTCCTTATTAGTTATTTATTCAATGATAGAAGTAGACATTTTTTTTGAAAGCATAGAGAGAATAATTTAGGTGCCATGACTTTAATTCTTACAAAACGTTAAACCTGTCAAATTTTGCCCCGAAGTTTATCAAGTTCTATTTTGACATTTTGCAAGGATCCAAGTCATGGCAATTTAATCATTTTCTCTATACTTTCAAAACCTTTTCTACTTCTATGCACTCTACAATTCAATTCAATTCGCAAATCTCCTGTGTTCTGGAGTGCACTGCACGGAACCAAAAGAACACAGCTAGTGTATATGTATTATCTATGGTTGTTTTAAATTAAACTTATTTTTCATGGGCTTTTTTTAAAAAAAAAGTAAAATTAAGTTCGAAAATGGGACAAATCGTAACTCCTTCGTAGGGTTGCCATACAAAAATTTCATTTTTTACTACATATGTGGCACTGACATGTATATAAATGGACTGACTGATCACCTGTTTCATGGGACACCAGTTTTGATTTGAGAAAGTATGATCTCACTGTGAAGCTACCAACTGTCGTAAATTGGCGCTATATTTAAATTATTTGGGAATTTACTTATATGCATGTCCGTGCGATTTACCGAATTTACCACAAAAGTATTTGGGACTATTTGTATTGGTAAAATTTAATTATGAGTCGAAGGAAGTGTTTTTTACAAGGATTTTTACAAGCAATTTCTCGTTCCCAATCGTTACAGTTCAGTGGGAAGATATGCTCTCATGGAAAGAAATATGAAATTGGTGCCATTTGCTATCATGCATTTTTGGTTCAACGAGCAGTCCATTTATATACATATATGTCAGTGATATTTGGACACTACCTGAGAACGCGTCAACGTAGAGTGCTGAATTTGTGTACATAATGTTTTCAGAAAAATAGTAAATATAATTTCAAAAATGGCCTAAATCTGGCAACCCCTTCTTTGTGTTGCATGTGACATTCTGCGTGCGGCTTAACGCACAACAGATCTTTACGTTCTTTAAGGAAACAATGTCTAATATTCTAAGTAATTTTGCGATTTGATGTTGTAAATGTACCACCGAGTAAGTATCCATAACAACGTGATAGTACTCCATCCAAACTGATTTGTTTTCTTTTTAGTATACCCGCGAAAGAACTCCGGTCATACAACTCACGTAAGTGACCTTAGATAAACGGACTTTACAGCATCCTTGTTTTGGATACGGGGATGCAAAAGCACACCATAATAGGTAGGCAATTTAATTTTAAAAAAATTATCATTTTTTTTAGTTTTCCAGAATGGTGGTGTACTGAGTTTTTGTTAGGATTTCATTTCAAGTTAGTTATTTTTCTTATTTTTCATTTCGAATTAAATTTAGAAGTTCATTTCTTAACACTCTAAAGTCTCAGTTACCAAAAACGACCTCGCATTCCTTCTCGAAATTAGTGACATTCATTGTTGGCGTGAAATCAAGGCTCATATGTGACTTCAGTGAAGTCAATGATAAGAGAAAAGAAAAAACGAAATAAACAAGCGAGTTTCAGGAGAGTACCTATTCTGTAATTGAACACAGGTGAAGCTATCCTAGTCTATTTATTTGCTTCTGAGCTTGTTTTGCTTCACGCCATTCAACGTTCAGCCGTACTTATACATATACCGCTCTAGTGGTGGTGCGGATGGTAGCGGTTAAAATAGTTTAGGTCTTAGGGCTGGTTTTCGTGGGCGCTAACAGCATAACACCATATACCTACACCTACACAGGATCTATCGTCCTTCCGCCTTCCATTCAAAGTGTCGGGATCTGTTAACTGTTGGGCACTTTTCAATTACACCAGGGAGGTATTGACCCAATAAATATTGGCTCCACCTTGAGCAAGAGGAGCAGCGTATCGTGTGAATGTGCACATACGTCTACACGATACACATTTGTACAACATTGGATATAATTTCGAAAGCCCAGAGGGCTTTGGTGTGAGAAGAAAAGTTTAATAGAATTCTAAATTAGTTTGCTTCCACCGAAATTAATATGTGAGTGCAGAGTTAACGTATCTTCTGTTCGCTCTCATTTTCTGTTATGAATATATTCGTGTGCGTTTATATTCGTCCATTTCTGTATGCATGCATGTGTGTGTGTACGTCATAAATTCGCAGAAAATGTGGATGGATTGAAACGGGCGGCAGAGTGGCGGCTTTTTGTTTTTTTATTTCGAGAATTTAATCCAAGTTAATTAAAGTAAATAATGGAGTTGACACATCAAAAAAGTGACAAATAAAAACGAGAAAAATTTAACCTAAATAAGTCGGCTATGAAATAATCGACATACCATATTTTCCAGACTGCGAAATTTTGCGAATGCATAGTTTTTGGCTGTCGTATTTCATGCGAAAAGATGAATGAGGGAGATACGATTTTTAATTTGGATTCGGAAAACATTTTTTATATTTTAAATATTTAATGAATTTTATATTATTCGTAAATTAATATCCAGCGTTCATGATTTACATAACAATAAAACAGCGCGGTATAGATGCATGTATATCTACCTACCTAACTAATTTATTTTAAAAACACGTTATTCATTGCATTTTGGGGATGTTGCGAATGGTCCAATTCAAGAATCTTCAAGTATAAATTCATCCGTTTTAAATTGGTTTCACTTTTGTAATGAACTGGGTGACAAGCGCCGATCATGATTCATGGTTATGGGTCATAAGAAAATAAGTGACTTCCTTAATAAAAGAAAAGATAAGAAAACCTGAGATAAAGGACACTTAAGGTAAATATTCAGCGAATTTATTGGGGGTGTCATAAAGATGAAACCGACTGACACAGTACAAGGTGATAACAGTTTTAAGAATTGTGTTGTAAACATCAAGGGTGGCACGATTGAGTTTTTCTCCTCTCCCTGCTTCGGAAGCTCAAGGAACGAAACGAGTACAATTGTATGCTTGGGCTTACACAAGTAGAGATAGTATGAAGGATTGGGGTTTATGACGTTCATTAATTAGGTAGGTAAGTGCCTAACGGTGATGTAATTTTAGGCACAAGGCCAGAGTTGAAAAAAAATGTGCTGCCAGATTGAACGCGTTGACATTTGAGAAGTGCCAAATTTGTTTTCGCTGACGAAAGGGAATATGTAACTTGTCCAGAGTAATTTGAATGTTTCTTTAGCAATTTAGAAGTAATGAATAATTCGCAATTGTTGGATTTTATTTTTATACTGTTTTGTGTTTTTAAAACAGTCAAAATACATAAAAAGACCTGCATATAGACAGGTCCGAACATGAAGACCCAAGGCACCGAGGCAGTTAACAGAGTCAGGGCCCCGTTTTTGAATAATTGAATACAACGAAAATGTTACCGCTATCTTTCATTTGTTGAATTGAAGGTGCAACGACCTTAGAAAATAAACAAGCAAACTTAGAAATATCACAAATAAGTACGCAATCATATGCAAAGAAAGTTCGTTACATGTAAGCATACGCTTTGAATGCCATGTGACGAGCTTTCTTCTATGCAAAGGAATTGATTACCTCACTATAGTCTATAGATAGCATGATTTCTGAATCTATGTATAGCTCAGAGAACGAATTGAGCCTGATTTTCTCTGTGATGGATCTTAGATAGTTTTTTACTCGTTTCAGCGCTGAAAACGACTATTCTGCCGAGTAGATTGACTCTGGTATACAAAACAACACATGGGGCGCTATTTCCATATTTGGATAAATGTCCAGAAAGCCGTTTTCCAGGATGTACTTATCTGAATGAGTCCAGACCCAATAATCGTTTTCTAAATCCCCATCTAAAACTCCTAGATAGAAGGCTTTCAAGTTCCGTGCACCCTCGTAGATATCTGGAGTTTCCAAGCAATGTAGCTTCATGAGAAAGACAAAATTTTTACTCAAATTGCCCTATGTGGTACCACGTCTTTGTAATCAATCTGTCTGATTTTAAAACTGCAACTCTGATTCCGTCCCTATCGTATAGTGCCATTTCGATCTTGTTTCATTTTGCTTCATCAATTGAGAATTTACCGCCTCCAAAAATTTGCCGCCCAGCTCTGCCTATTGGTAAATCCGCCCCTGTATGAAGTAACAATAAAGTGAATTAAAATATATTTTTTTTAATATGTGGTGTAGTATGTCCTCCAAATGGAGCACCCTAAAAGGTTGGACCACTAGGAAACTGCCTACTTTGCCAAGGCAGAAGCGCGCCGTTGCATATGTGTTCGAGAATTTAGTGGCGGATCCAGTGGGGGGGGGGGGCACGGGGTCATGACCCCTCTAAAATTGAAATAACAAATATTTAATTAATTGAGTTATTTGAAAAAATATATTTTTTATTTTATATTTGTTTTATTTATATAATTCAACTTCAAAAACGTTTGTATTCCAAAACTTAAAAAAATAAAAATTTATTTCAATGAATATTAGTTAATGTATGCATGTGATGTATCTGTATAGGTTTTTATCAGAATTTGAGTTTGGGACCCCAAGTTTGGGTGATCCAAGACCCTCCAGAAATACTTCCCACGAAACAGACTCCTTCACTTCCACATCAGAGCCCTAACTTAGTCCTAACTCCTATAATTCTAAAAAAATTCGAGCGTTCTTGTAAAACCAGTGACATGTATAATATAGACTAACTACGTCCATAGAAATACACTGCAGAAATTGGGCTCACTTCTATATATAAATAAATGTTTTTAAATTAATTATTTAGGTTAATTAGTGATACGAAGTGTTTTACCAAAGGCAATATATTCATAGGTACTCTACAGAAATTCGAAAGGTTTTATTAAAATCACTTTTAAGCTTCCCGCCAATGGTTTTTTCAATGTAGGCACCGACGTAAGAACTATTTTTGACACACAAAATTGTACCTACATGAAATAGCATATCGTGCAGTCCATATTATATATGCCAATGTGTAAAATTGAGAAAAGTGTGGTTTGAATGACTCCTGTAGTTTGCACCCTAAACTACTATTCTATTAAAAATGACTTTGTAAAATAAGTATATTAAAAAGGACCACCACTGCTTAATGCGGAAACCTTCCTAGTACCTCACTATAGTACTGTGGTGGCTAAACTAAGCGACTTACGACGCGAGATGTTGTTTTTTTTATCAATGTAATATGCAAGATGCCCCCCCCCCCTCCCAACATCCTAGCCGCGCCTGCGAGAATTAAATATTAACAGAAAATATAACGTTTTCTTTGAAAGCATATTTGTAAAAATGAAAGAAAGAGATCCAGGAGAGTATTGTAAAATATCAGCCTAGCTCTTGACTGTCTTTTTAATCATGTTTCGGAGTCATTTATGCATCATTTTCCAAAAGAACTTATTCCATCATTTTACTAACTCTTTTATAAGATCATTTCATGAAACGGAGCTAATTTTTTAATATTATTTCCTATTCTAGATAAAACAATAATTGAGCTATGACATTCGAAAAGCTCTTTCATACAGAAAAGCAGCAATCACAAGTCAATCGTCTCACTGTGGGGGTGCTGTGTGCTGAAAATCGCAGTCGCATGCGCTGTCGCATTGTGGTACCACTCTCAGAAGTTCCTTATCGCGAACTAGTATTTCCACGCGAGACGTCCTTACTGGCTTTGTTGTGGGCCCACTCTTTAATTTGATTTCGATTTATACTTCATTTATTGTATTTAATGCTGCTAACGCAACGACTATTGTGGTACATCTGTGATACCACGGCCTTTGGTAACACTGTGGTTCATGTAAAAGAAGCCTTAGACACTTCTAATATCATAAAAATAAATAAATAATGAAATTTTCTTTATTGATTTGCAACATTGTGACATGACATACATATGACTCATTAATATGTGCATATCCTAGCACATATGTTAAACAAAAATAATGCGTATAATGACATAACTCAGAAGTAGTGTTAGAGAAGAAGAAAAAACAATAGTAAAACAGAAGGAAAAATTAAAAAAAGTCAAAATGATACATTGAAATATAAAAACTAATAAAATAATAAGATATAATAGTAGAAAATGTGCCTATATATGGGAGAAACTTTGTGTTATATATATCTATAAACATCTCTCCACTACATATACATATGTATGAATGGGAAAAATTTCGGAGGATTTTGAAAAATTTGGAATCTTCCGAGCCGTCGAAATAACATGCCCTCAACTCACGGCCCATAATTTTACAACTATGAGGGCACTTACAGCATTGTACCCTTAGCAATATGTGAGGATAGGATGATAACACTACTCCTATGTGGATACTGTTTAAGCAAAGAAAAAAAACCCTTCATGCATTAGAGGAGGATGGTTTATGCGGATTACCTACTATCAACTACTGCAAAATCATATCAACTATTAGTGAATGGCTCGAATATGCGTTGTTTGAATTTAATAGTTAGGTCACTAATAGTGAACGGAGTGTTAATGAGCCTAAGACGAAAATGGTACATTTCTCTAAGAAAAGGCAAATACAATAGTTCAGACTCTCAAGGACGGGTGGTATCAACTAAACACTATCCATAGAGTATTTACGAGTCATACTAAAATCTAGACTGAGCTCAAGAAGTAATATACAAGAATGGGTAAAAAAAACCTATGTATATTTTTACACGTGTAAGATAATCTTTGGTGTTGCCTAGCTAATAATTTGGCAAACGTCCGCAACAGCGAAGCCTAAGCGACAATAGAGCTACACAATGCGAACATGAGTGTAAATGCGACAGAGCTAAAAATTATTTATGTATCGAAGCGATATAAAAGGGAAACGAATGCGAATATAAATCCTGTTCTCTTTTATTTATCTTACATAGATACGTGCATGTACGCTGTTTGGTGCCCGAATCTCTGAGAATCTTACAGTTTCCAAATTTTCAGTTCTACTTTTTCATTCTGAGTTTGCATATCTGTGTGAACAGATCAGAAATTTGTCGTGTTTATGTTTTTGTAAAAGGTGAGCAATTAATATTACATTTAATCAACATTAAGGGCAAAATGAGAGGCTACATTTATTAGAGACTGGAGTAGATAGGTAGGTGCCTACAAGTATAGGTTAATAAATTATATTCACAAATAATTTCATTTGCAAATCACTAAAGTTACCATTGCCAGAATAGATTAAAATTCACTTTGGACATATTTAAATTTATCACATTTGGTCGTAAAAGGAAGGCAAAGTGAATCCGAAGTGATACCACCAATGTGATACAATATTCTGTCAACATTTGCTCCCGTTCGAAGTGTCGCTTTCATATCTGATTTCTGAATTCACCAACGAAATTTATGTTCCACTTTGTGATATTTTTGCGACTCGCATTGGCTTCGCAATGTTTGCTGCGCAGTTGATGATTTGTATATGTTTGTGTGTCCATATCTTTCTTTTCAGCGACGTACTTTAGACCGGTATTGCTGGAATTGACTTATTCGTTCAATATTGTTCTTCTATGAAAAGCCAAGATTGTCAATCTAAGGGTACGTGCAGCACAACGCGTAAATGATCGCTGAGAGAGGTTCTGCTCGCTGACTTTTAAGAGCGCTTCATCGAAGTGTATGCAATGAGAGATCCCACTTTACTACTATTGTAAAAGATCTCCTACACATTTTAGCATTCATTACTTTACTCCGTACTAATTAATTTTTACTACACTTTAGGAATTTTAATAAAAATTACAAAAATTACGAAAAAACTAACCCAAACAAAAGAAAAACTTTGTAAAGATATGTATGTAGGTATTCGCATTTGTCTAGTAGCAGTAAAAGGCAAGTGAATTTTTAATATTCCAAGCATATTTTTATAAAAAACTTCATAAAATAGTTAAACCTTGTTTTACTTATTGGTGAGCATTGGAGGAAGTTTTTAAGATTTCATAAGCAAACAATTAGCCCGTGAGCTTCGAGATGATGAAATATGGAAACCGACAAACGAATTAATAAAATGCTATGAAGTCCAAATTTGTAGATGGTAAATACAAACTCAAAAATGACACTAAAAGCACAATTTTAAAACAGTACTTGAGAGGCTATTAGTTATGGCTATGTGCAACCCAAATGTAATGAATGATACATAAATTTTAAGTTTTTAAAAGCAACCCCGTAATGTGGAGTTATTTTATGTTTTCTGACGAAAATTAACTGTTAAATTGAACATGTAGATGTGTATGTATATTTTCAATCTAGTTTAATAAATATGTGGTTTATTACTAGTTTTAAGAACTTTTTAAACTCGACTACAATTTTTTGTTGGAAAATACTACATAAAATCTTCACAAAGAGGGATCCCAGTGTGCAAAACAAAAGTGAGTAATCATTTGTTCATTACTCTACAGATTTTTCGAGTTATCAAAAAGAACTTAAATTGACAACATTGGTTCTGATAAGAATAGAGCTATCACAGTTCATAAAAACCTCAGCTATTGTACCGCGCATAAATAGTCGATGAGGGATTGTACGTTATGCATACCACCGCTTATACTATATGTGATTAATACTTCAAAAACCGCTTATGCACGGGCAGCTCTCAGCGATCTTATACGCATTGTGCTGCACGCACCCTTAAGTGACTCCGATTCCGAGGCTGTTTTTATATTGTTTGGTTGATAGCAGTTGGTTTTTTATGTGAAAAGGTCGACAGCGCTCAGCTTAAGGCCTGAATTATAATTACGACTAATCAGTCGACTGCGACTTTGTCCAAATGGTAAATGCATGTGGCAAGATACAATTGCAGCTTCGACTTCGACAGCAACTACGACTGAAACTAAACTTTGCTAAAGTGCAAAGTTAGTGTTGGCTGTGGCCAGCTTCAGTTCAATCACATAAGTCGGGACTTTTGTTTTGTTCAAGCAGTTGAAGCTTTAATTTAATTACAAATTTCACCTCAGCTTCGACTTTGAAATAAAATCAAGTCGCAGTCGATAGATCAGTCGTAATTATGTAATTGTAATTCACGCTTAACTCCCAAATCTAAGGAACTGGTTATCAGGGTTCGCCACTAGTAAGCATGTGCAGAACTTGAACATAAGTAAGCAACAATTGCGGTACTGGGATACCTCCAAGTACAGTATTAGTCCTTCCTCTGTATGTGGAAGAATCTTTAAAAAAAAATAATCTGGAGTTATATTTTAAAAGTCCATTAGCTTTCTTTAATTCTTAAGAGCACAGTCAACAAATGTTTTCTTTTCGGATTCAATTTAAATGGTACGTAGCTAATGAGTTCAACAACTCGGTACTCGAGTCATGAAATTTCCTATAAATAGTTTATCAAGGATTGGAATATTTCCAGCTTTTACTGTCTCAAGTGAAATTTGATTTGGTGAAGGTATTTTAGATACTACAAAAAGTTTCATTTTCCCAAGGACGATTACAAATTTTTAGTTTCGTATTAAACATTGAGTGCTGCTTGGATTTCATTGTAATTGGGTTGGGTTAAATTTAAAAATACTCTCAAAATGTGTTTAAAAACATCTCAATTTTGTTTTTCTTCTTTATGGTTTAACATTTATTTTTGTATTTTTTAAATTTTATTGAATCTATATTGAAACGGAAATAGTTCGCTGAAATATTCAAGAAATTGAAGTAATCAGCAGGAAGTGACTGTTACACATAGTTGTCATAGCGGCCGTGACGGTCATGGGTTTGATGAATTTTTATGAAGACTTGTCGTACTACGTTTACTTAAACATTGTATGCGGATGTTGTAGTTCCACCCCTTACCAGCTAGCTGGAGTTGACTACATTTGTGGTGTACTGTTCATTAGTTACAAGAAAGTTTTCAATTTTTCAAAATCGGCATGGTAATGGTTTTTACTTATGGCTAGG
Organism: Dioctria linearis; assembly: GCA_963930735.1. Classification (NCBI taxonomy): domain Eukaryota; kingdom Metazoa; phylum Arthropoda; class Insecta; order Diptera; family Asilidae; genus Dioctria; species Dioctria linearis. The sequence goes on from OZ005740.1 coordinate 64,376,099, forward strand.
TTACGGTTTGTAGAATCTATTTCAACTACAAAAGGATTCACAAAGAAACTCCAGTATAGTATCTGCCACAATACGAATTAAAGGAAATTAACGTGTTATGGACTATAGCAAAATTTACCCTCATAATACTAGTGGAAGAAAGCCTTGGTAAAATTTTAAAGAGGCTTATATTGTAGGAATGTACAGATTTGCTGTCACAGGCAAGAAAAAAATGGAAAGTTCATAAGCAGCGATTAAGTGCAGCTACAGAGGTGGTAAGAATAATTCTTATAAGCTTTAGTGATTGTTCGGAAAAAAAAATTCGAAAATATACAAATCTTTCCGGTAAATAAGCATATTCCATTCAAGAAATAATTAATTATGAAAATGCTTTTGACTCAATTGGCAGAAGTTAACCTCTGCAAAGATGAGATTTATTCAAATAATATATTTCCTTCTATAATGAGCGACGTCCGCGTAAGCGCTCATCAAAAAAAAGTCCGCGGTATACAATGGGACTATTAGAAAGTCAGTACGCAAATATGTTGTTCTTTAATATCAGTAGGTCACCGTAATGATTCAGCATTTTTCACCGAAAAAAAGTTGGCATAATTACTGAAATTGGAGGAACATGGAAGATCGCCCAATCCATATCTCCCCGTTTGCATACGATCCTTTTATAGATAGGTGTTTTCCTAGATTCTTGAAAATTCAATGGCTGGATCAAGTGTCAATCACGCAACTGGGCGGATGTTCTAGCCAGGAAAGCATCGATGTTGATATCAATAGAATAAAATAGAATTGGATTGATAAGGTCATTAAACGTGGAGGAAATAAGATCACTAAACAAATCGATTGGAATCGGGTCAGAAGACAAAAAGGAAGATCACTTTACAAATGAAAGACGTAATATGCCATAACTGGGAATCATTTCATTACGGGTATTACCCAAATCTATTGGTATATAGAACGTAGAACGTTCTATGTGAAATTTTCCTATACAGAATTGGTATAGGTGGCACAATACTGAACTGTTTTAGAGTGTAAAGAAATTTTTACAGACGCAGACGATCAATGAACTAATTCAATGAGCATTGCAAGATCTTCTTAACTGGGCTATAAGTTGTTTAGAGCTTAACCCCGCAAAGACCGAACTAGTTCTATTTACATGGAAGAGAGTTATTCCGACTTTCACACCCCCAAAAATTGGGTAACATTACTCTAAATTTTAAAACTGAAGCCAAATACCTAGGAGTGGTACTAAGCTCCAAATCAAATTGGAGGGTAAAAGAATGAGCGCGTCAAAAAGGCGGCTATTGCACTGTATGCCTGCAAGAAAACTTTTGGCAAGAGATGGGGATTACACGATTGTATCGTGCACTGGATGTAAACCGCTATCGTAAGACTCTCGAGAAAGCGACACACCTGAAAAGTCCTACTAAAATACAGAGAGCTGCCTATTTAACCCGGCGGCTCTCGATACTGGGTAAAATATACCACAGAGTACCTAAATCTGGTTTCCTATTTTCTTCGGAGCCTTCTGGCAACTCAGGATTTTAAGTACCTTTTAACCGATAGTTAACGCATCCGCACCCCGAGAGGCAGTCTGTTTGAGCGCGGCGCTTGTTGACAACGGACGTGCAAAGTGATTATGGGTGAAAAACACCCGATTGCGTCGGTTCTTGTTACATTACTTTTCGGTATGTTTAGTTGTAATTTTGTTTCTTTTTTGCTTGAAGAAGAAGACAGCGGAGAAGAAAATGTCTGCGAGGAGGAAGATTTTGAGGAACGTAGTGAACATGAAAGTGAAACTGAGCAGGAAGCAAATTCAGATACGCCCTCAGATTCAGACGATAACGTTCAGATTCTGACCAAACAAATTGAAGAAATGAAGAAGTACAGCCAATAGAACAAGAGGCGAGGGAAGTTTATTGGGAAAGATGGAACAACTCAGTGGTAAGTTTGTTCGAAATCGGGTACGTACAAGATCCCAGAAGATCTTGCTCATCCATGTTAGAAGCCTGAAGTCATATATTTTTGGAGACTTTACTTCAAAAGATAGTCCAGTATACCAACATTTACATTCACGATCTGAGATCCAAGTTCTCTAGAGAACGCGATTGTAAGTATGCAGACATTGTTCAACTTAGAGCTCTTTTGAGATTACTGTATTTCTGCGGAAGACTGAGGAGCGGCCACCTGAACATTTTGGGAAAAGGATGGAAGTGGTTCCGATGTATGCATAGCCACCATGTCACGCGAAAGGTTTCATTTTTTCTGAGAATTTTGTATTTTGACGATATTCGTACAAGAGTCGAAAGAAGACAAATAGTTAAGCTAGCGCCCTTGCGCGAAATTTTCCAAGAGATCAATGACAATATAAAAAAATATGCTGTTGGCAACGACGTGACAATTGACGACATATGGAGAAGACGCGTGGTCAATTCAGGCAATATATACCAAGCAAGCCAGGTAAAAATATGTTATAAACATTTTGTGATGGCTGACGCGCAAACCTTTTATATTAATAAGATGGAAATATACATTGGAAAAAAACGACGGTCCATACGATCACAGCAATCCACCAAGCGATGTCGTCAAGCGTTTGGTAGAACCTATAAAGAACAGCCACCAAAATGTCGTGATGGACAACTGGTTCAACAGTTTTTCTGTTTTGAGTAAATTGCTCAAAGATTATGGATTGACAGCACTCGGCACTTTGAAGAAGAATAAAGCTGGAATTCCACATATCTTTACGAAAGCCAAGGGCCGAAAAGCTCACAGCTCCCTTTTTGAGTTTCAAAAATATTGAACTGTGGTGTCCCAAATAAGAAGGAAAAGGGGTGCACTTAGCTTCAAGTATGTACCATGACTGCAAAAAGATTCAGGGGAAAACAGAAAGCCGGAAATGATAATGGACTACAGCAGAACCAAATGTGGTGCCGATGTTGTGGATGAGTGGCGGGCAACCAGAGTATGGCCATTGGTACTTTTTTATGGTGTTCTGAACATGAGCGGCATCAATGCGGATGTATAGCGATGGCAAATAAAGAAAATAGTGGATCTTTCATGGGCAAGAGAAGGATTGCCTTAAAAGAAATGGCTTTGAGTCTTGTGATGCTGCTGATAAAAAAGCGATCATCAATACCTAATTTGTCCCCATTTATAAAATCTAAAAAAAAGTTTATGCTCAGTGCCGACTCGAATGATGAAAACACGCCCACCAACTCATCCAGGTCGCGCTCGCCCATATCTGCTTTCCCTATGCAGTATGTGAATGGATGATGGAAGGACAGGAAATCGAAGACAGTCTGCAAAATGTGCTTCAAGAAGATATGCCACATGCATACAACCCAAATTTTTGGTGATTGCTATGACAGAGTGAAGTAGTTTCATTTTGAGCAAAACATTTGGAACAGAATGTTTGATGTTGATTATCTTAATGTTCGTTTATTATAAAGGTATCATTATTTTGTACTATTTTGCTAGTTTACTAAGTCTTTTCTTGAAATTGATCTAAATTTTGTGTAATTTGAAAGAAAAAAAAATTTGTTGTTGATTTTTCTAAGAGTACTAAGAAAAAAGTTCAAATTTCTTGTTTTTTTTTTATAAGCTTTCATTTTAAATAAGTAAACATTACAACTTTTTTTTGCCGTTTTATTTATGGACAATAATGCCAATAACACTAATGCGTTGTCAAACATTTAAATACAATCTTATTTTCATAAATAACGCCAATTAAACTGTGTGGTATTTATTACGCGGTAGCGAGTGTGCATGTTTGTAAATACCTACCCGGGTTAAGCATTCGAACAACACACACGGCAGCATTGGAAATTATGCTCCAGCTCTTGCTGCTCAACATCCATGGGAAATATATAGCTGCAAAGAGTGCACTAAGACCTAAGGTGTCTGGTTGTTGGGTAACAGCAGACATTGGTCACAGCAGAATACTGAAGATCTCTCCTGAAGACTGTATACGGGGAGCTACAGATTACATTGTTCCAAGACTAGACTTCGAGAAAGCATTCTCAACTAGCATTCATAGTAGTGAGGAATGGCATGGGTAGTCGCATAATAATTGACTCCGGTATATGTGTCTTTGTGTCTAAATATAGGAATTGCACCGTCTACGTGACCACTGTAGCGCGTTCTAGGCTGAGGTCCTGGCCATTTGAAAAGCAGAAAGGCTGTTGTGTACAAATTATGATGTACCTAGCGATCGAGTCATCAGGATTAGTATTGACAGCCAAGCTGCAATTAAAGTTTTGGAATCTAGCACAATTAAATCACGCCTAGCGCAAGGGTGTCGCTGTGAGCTCATGAAATTGGGTGCTAACTAGAGAGTTAATCTCTGCTGGCTGCCTGGTCACAGTGCCATACATGGAAATGAAGCAGCGGATGCCCTGGCCAGAAAGGGTTCCGCTATGAATATATGTCTAGAAGAGGAACCCGTAGGTGGCTCTCTGGAATCAGTGAAGACAATTCTAGATATACTGGCCTGCAAGCTGGCAAATCGCAAATGGGGAGAAATGACTTCATGCGTGATTTCAGGACAGCTTTTTCCCGACCGAGGTTTGTCTAGTGAAGACTGAATCTTTGCTGAGGACGAACCGTAATGATACACGTAATTTTACTGCAGTTATTACGGACACTGCCTCTTTAGCAAACATGCAGAGCGCATGCAAGCTCCATACAATGAATTCTGCAGAAGTTGGATGGACTAAAAAGAGGTTGAAATCGTTCAGAACCTACTTGGTGAATGCCCTAACCTTGATAGGTATTGGAGAAAAACCCACTTTTCTGCGAACTGGAGGAATTAGCAGACAAAGAGTTGGTTTGGCTGGTTTCATCGTACTCTCTACCTCTTAGATATCTTTTCTAATGAGTTTTTAAAATTTTCGGGGACGGTTTATGTAATGTCCTAGGAGTAATTTGTCCTCTCTGGAATTTTCCACCATGAGTTGCTCGCGCATAAAATTCATCAACCATCAATAATTTTCTAGTAGAAGCATATCATTGGACTGATTCCGCCGGTTCAGCCGAAGCTGTAATCATGTTATTCTTGTGAATATTCGTCAGAAAACTAAGATTTCATATTTGGACTAATGTGCTGTCTCCAGAATAGTGTCATCCAATTAATTGATTTTATTTTCTGTTAATTTATTTAAATTGCGTTTTTTGAGAAAAAAGGAAGATGAACCTCAACTCATTTTTAGTATTTTTTAAAAACTCTTTGAAATTATGTTGAGTACTTATCAGTTATAAATTTTACTAATACAGACTCACATGAATACCAATCCAACTATATTCCAAAATGGTCATGGATCATATTTTAAGGGATTGAAAAAATTGGGACTAAAAAAATCTTCTATTTCTATGTGCTGAATGAATCTCAATCGTTCGTGGACTGTGCGAAAGTATTAAATTGTTTGCAGTAATAATAAATTTCAAAAGAATCAATAAATTTTATGTTGACAAAGTACGACGAGTACGTATACAAGCAATGCGGAATTTCAAGCCAAGAAATTTTACGGAATTAAATGAAACGAAAATTTCCGTCTAATGATCGTCCTTAATACAATTTTATCAGAGTAAGAGAGAACGAATATATGTCCCCATAAGTACGAGCAGAGATTACAGCAAGAGATTGAACCCCACTTTATTTTACGTTATATCCCCAATCCTGGACATCATCGGTTATATATGCACTTACTTTTTTTATAGTTGGATGAACCCAACTATACCAATATCAAGTGGAAGCAGCCTTAATGAAGGATTTAGCTATGGAATTTATGAGATACCTATTCTTTGAGGTTTTATAACCCTGAGAGATTTAATTTCGGCTCTTGTTTTACCGGATTTTTTTTTTGTTTTACCTATATCGTCCTACTAAAAGTAAAGTATTTCAAGTAATTTCTACTTTAGTTCAAGTGAAAATCAAAATTTCACATAGCAACACAATTGTTGCCGGAAATAATCTTTAAAGAGCAATAAAAGATATCGTCTTTGGCTTAATCAAATCAATTAAGTCAGCTTTGAACCCCTGTGGCAATTGGAACGTGATACGCTTCGGTGTTATTCTTCTCCTTTTGGTTTGCTTCCTCTCATTTTTTATCATTTCCCTTCATAAAATTACTTCACAGCAGTTAGATTCTCCGTGAATAAAGAAAGGCAATGAAAACAAATTTTGTCCCTCTGGCAATTTTCGCTTCGAATTATGTAAAAGTTTTTCAATAGCTCAAAGAAAATGGTTTCTCCAGGCTGTTGTGGTCCTCAAATAAATATTTGATCAAGTTTTGCAATTATTTATGAAGCCAACTCTGTCGGAAGGCTAACTACACTATGCTGAAGGAGTTTTCACTTTGTTGCCCGGCCTTTAGCTTCTTCAAAACAAAATATATGTATATACATGACCGTTGCACGAATAAGACCGACTCCCATGGGGAGACTTAATGGTTTCTACTGCTCTCCAACTTAAGATTTGCAGGGAATTGGGAGGGAGGGAGGGAGTAATTTTCAAACAACACACGTGCATTAAGAAAACGAAACTTCTTTCTCTGTGCATATTTCCGACTGCCGGAAGGATGCTTCTCTTTTGTAATAGGCAGCAGATGATGAAACTTAAAATTTACATAAAGAAATTCTTGAGAATATTGACAATTACTTAAATTAAGTTGGTCGACAGATGGTCGGGAAGGTGAGGTGAAATTTTCTTCTCATTCTAATATTGGTGAGATTTACTGAGCGAATATTTAATGAAATTTTCTCACTTTCTATAAAATTAAGGGTTTTTGATCAGATTCACAAGCCCTTTAAATTGAGACAAGTTTGTAGTGCTTGGTCATTAACTACTTGTATGAAATCACTCAACTTTGCGTCCTTAATTTTCCAATAGAGTTTCATTTTAAATGTAGTAGACGGATGCCTTTTATTCCATAATAACATTCTGGGAAGCAAAACAAACAGAAATGAAGTTTTTGTTTGTTTTCGGGAAGTGAAAGTGAAGTTACTTAAAATCAGAGTTAAATTTTAACTCTACTGAAGTGGGTCTAGAACATTTATAAAGTTTTGTCATAATGTTATGGATGTTTTTTTCATTAGAGGTATTTTCCAAAGAGTTTATGTAAAATTTACATTTTTGTGAATAAAATTCTTTCTCGACAGGTATATGTTTATTTTACGGCGAGGAAAAAAACTGTTTTCATAGCAAATCAGTGAGTCTAGAAAAGTATCCAAAATAGAACTCTTTTGTTTTGACCAGCTACGAATTTTAGTGTTCAGTAAGCCAAAAAGTTGATTGCTAGCTAGGAATTTAATCAGTTCCTGGATAACTAATTTATACATAAAAATTTATTTCATGTCAGATTGGTAATATTGTTTGCGATATGCGCGCTGATTGTGAAACAGAACTTGACATTCGAGATGACATTGATAAGGGTAACTTGGATCTGTATTATGTGTTTGATTTTTTTTTAAAAACAAACATGATCGTAACTATGTAGGATCTTTCAAATCAGTTTTAGATAAAACATATTCGATGCAATTATTCTCCTATATAGAATTTGAAAAAATCTACGGCAGTAAAGGTAAAGAACAGATTGTTAGTGTATTCTACAATATAACGGGAATTATCTCTTCGTTAAGTCTTGAAGACAACAAATAAATTCTGGAACTGTTTTCCAGGTTACGTACTCAAAGGGTAACAACAGGAACCCTATTACTAAGACTTCGCTGTCCGTCCGTCACCAGGTTGTATCTCATGAACCGTAATAGGTAGACAGTTGAAATTTTCACAGAGTGGGTATTTCTTTTGCCGCTATAACAGTAAAAAATAAAATTAAATTAAATTAAAAATTAAAGGGGGCCCCCCATACAAGAAACGTGATTTTTTCGGCGTTTTTTTCCTCTTTTTATTCTCATTCACTATTATTATCATAAGTAGGCATTTTTCTTTCAAATGACAGAATTTTTTTTTTCACATGCCGCCTACTCTCATTTAAAAACAATAAATGAAAAGTACTTAGGGTTAAATTTTGTACGATGGTACGGAACCCTTCGTGCGCGAGTCCGACTCGCACTTGGCCGGTTATTTATTTTTCTTCAAGAATTTTTGGAAAAATCAAATTAAGTATCTTTATTTACATGGAGGAAATCTAATGGAAGCATTATGTTTTCGAAGATCAAATCAAAGAATGAATACTCTACCAAAGGAATCAGGGGCGGTTCGTCGTTGGAAGCAACGGAAGCATTCCTCCCGTTGACAAAATGCAAAACCCAATAAAACACAAATCAGTTACATCAAAAGGACCGCCCCCCCCCAAAATAAAGAATTATTAAAAATTATTTAATTAATTAAAAAATATATATAATTCAACTTCAAAAATTATAAAAAATTTTCCTTTTCCAAAATAAAAAAAAAGAAGAATTTATTTCCATGAATATTATTGTATATATGTATATGTGTATAAGTTTTGTTCAGAATTTTAGTTGGAGAGATCATCAGAAAATATATTAAAATATTTTCACTATACTTAAAATTTGTTTACAAATTTTATTTCTTGCAGGCGGGATTCCGTGTTGGTTTTAGTGCTTGGAATACTTTGGTTGTCCCAAAAATATGCAAACTCTTAGAAGTTTTTGAAGAATGAATGTTTATATTAAATCAAACGAAATTTGGTGAACTCTTGGTGCTGTTAACTAAAAAAGAACTGATAATTGCTCTAAAGACCAATATTAGCGGTAATGTGGATAAAAGCCGGTGAATATAGCCACCCCTCTGTTCTGAAATTATTGAAATTAGATCGGTAAAGTGCTTTAACTCATTTTTTTCTGGAACATTTAGTCATTCTGAAGAACTCCTCAGTATATTAAAAATTTCATCTGAACCTGAATTGATATGGAAGCTCTAGAAGAAACTGTCCGATTTCATCTATTTTTCGTACGAACATCTACAGTTATTACAAAAACGCCATGTACTAAATTTCAGCTATCTATCTCACATCTCTTAAGCACTGTTCACAAGTGTGTATAGTGAGAAACGAAATTTTTTATGACAACCCTATGAAGAACTCGTACGATTTCGCCTATGTACGACCTTGATGTTATTTTTTACATACAATATCTACACAATTTGTGCTTACTGGGTCAACGCGGTCTCAAGTCATCGCAGTATACCCTATACGACTTTATTTCATCAATAAAATTTCAAACCGAGGACTAGCAAAGTCAATCCAATTAATTTGGTACGACAGTGGATAAATTAATAGGTTTACATGCCGATTTGAAACTGAGCATCCACTTGCATCTATTTTTTTATTTTTAAAAGTTGCAGTAAATTCTTGTGGTTGCCGCGCGTAAGCCAGAAATTCACCCTTGGCTTTTATCGCTTCCCCTTTTGCGACTATCCTATATACATATTCATTCTTTCCTCCATTCATTCCCTTCAGCCATCCACTCTATCCAGTCACTTCAGTCTTTTAGTAAGCCCCTTGTTCATCTAATCATTCCTTTCATTCATTCATATTTCGCGTAATCCTTTGACACTCTTGCGGATTCCAGACGTAATTTCACATCTGTCAACCGAAATTGCACGATTCAATCATTGAATAACGACCTTGCCAGTATCCTCGCTTGGGACAAATGCATCAAGTCCCAAAGCAGTCTCATCTCTTTAAAAGAAGATCATAATTTTTCCACTCCTGCTTCTTTTGATGGCGCACTGATTTATGACACACCGTCATTATTCATTCTTGGCACTATTAATTCCAGTCGTTCAGCTGGACAGACCACATCTTCTTCTTTGACAATTACTTGTCACCCGCCGCAATGTTGGATGTCTTCCGCTCCTTTATCGCTACATGCATGGTCCATGTTCTGATGGAACATCTAGTCTGATCCCTTGTACAATCATTCCAATACGCAAATTTCGCGCTCCAAATCCCGAACATACTTTTACCATTCAAATTACTTTCGGCCGTACAGTAAAATTCCGTGATGCTTTCCTATCCCAAACTGTGCGAATGTTGAATAGTTTACCATCTTCTCTTTTTCCTCGGGCTTACAATTTGCGAAGGTTCAAGGGCGACAGACATCAGCACCTTTGCCAGTTTCCTCATGCCCGACAATCCTTTCCCTATCTTCTTCTTGCCATGCTGTAGTTTTCATCACAGGGTATCCCATGAGCTTGACTTAATAATTAACAAAAAAAAAACAAAAAATACCAACGAACCATCTCACCATCATATGTATCCATCTTACCTGTCTATCCATTGTTTCTTCCCCTCGAATAATTTTATCGATCCATTCATATCCATCTATTCCGTTTAATGCATCCCATCCAATTCATCTAGCAATCTTATCTGTTTATTCATCCCAGAAGTTGATCCTATCCACGCTTCGCAGGTATCCCGTCTAACTAACCACCTCACCATTCTATTCAGTATCAATCCTTAATCCATGTAGCCGGTAATCCTATAAGGGTCAACTGGCCTTATGCTGATCAATTACCGCTGTTGGCATCAACATGAAAAACCATAATGTAACCACTAAGTATAATGTAAACACAAGCACGTGCTGGTAGAAAAACTTGGATGACTTCTACCTTTTGCGCTAGTAGATCATACTGATGCGAATTTAAAAATGGCTTCGCCTGGTAAGTGGAGAGAGAAAGAAGAGAGAAAGCCGCATAATTTACTTGCTCAATATCACAGAATGTCAACTAAATCAGCTTCCTATGAATCAGCGCTAATTGATATGCATAACTGCTCAGTCCCTTATATAAACAGAACCTCATTCCATCGATCTTAAGTTCACCTACATTTTTTTTGGCAACATCCAGCCCTCCAACATAACCTGGTTTTCATGAAGTAAAACATTTCCCACAGATACAAAAAACCATAAAGTATTCATTTTCCAAATACATAAAAAACTCAAATACTTATCTAAAATTAATGATACTCCAATAAATAATCCACTTCCGAGAATGTTTCGGGATTCATCCGATCTAAAAGCAGACAAGAAAATTATTAATAACTAATAAATAAATCAAAAAGATCAAAGATTACCAAGGTATACATCCCTCGGTATATTTATATCTTTTGATGTCATCAAATGACATTACGTCAGCCAACTGTCTGTGATACATTCAGACATCATATCAAACGTTGTTTGGGCAACACCAAAAGGCGAGAACTCATTACTGGATACAGCGGCTATGTAATGCAGACGTGCCGCAGCTGAACATCATTTTTGGTCCAGAGCTGATCCGGTTTAGACTAATCTAAATACAAGAATAAAATTCCCAACCCCCATTATAGATGATTAATGCTATATTTCAGAGATTAATTTGCCACACTTAAGCAGAATAATAATAATAATTCTGCGCAAAGATTAATCTGCTACCCTCCTACCCACACCTAAGCCGGAAAAACAATTCTGCCGCAGAGACTAATCTGCAATACTTTTATCCTTTACATAATTTTGCTACCCATGTGCTCTCACGCACTAGCAAAAGCATTTTGTTACCCTTGTGCTCTCACGCACTAGCAAAGAGCATTTTGCTACCCCTGTGCTCTCACGCAATAGCAAAAGTCATTCTACTTCCCTTCTGCTGTCACGCACTAGCAAGGAGCATTTTACTACCCTGAAACTCACACGCAATAGCATCATCAACATTTCTACCTTTATTCTGTTGACAGATAATTAATTCTGGTCGTCTTCTTCTTTTTCCAGAAACGAAGGAGGCAATAAGACTCAAAGGTCACTGGAGTTAAAATTCAATTTTAATTTTAATTTTTAATTTGTTTTATTTTTTCTTAGAAGTTTTTTTTATCGAATTTTATATTGTGAATTTTTACTGTGATATTTAGTTTTAAGCAAATGAATTCTAGTTTGAATAAGTTTTTTTTATTTGAAATTTGAACGACTGAGTTGTCCTTTTAAAAAACCGGCACTCCCTCTCACGTCCGGGATGAGATCCTTAGGTCATAGAACATAACATCTAATTAACATATTATCTTAATGTTATACATATAAACCTTGAAATACAAAATCGTTTTTAGTAAACTAAAATACCTTACATACAATTGTCTTTTCATTTTGAAGTAAATTTCCCCTAATTAGGGGGGATAATTATATCCGCACCTGGTATATGTCTACATACTCCCTTCTAAAACTTTCATTGTTTCTCTTTAATTGGAAAAGAATTCTTTTTTTGGTTTGGAGGGTTCTGGCGGAATGGCGGAGTATATGGATTAAACGTACATGTCGCCGCCGCTGCAAGTAATATACTGAAAAGACATACGCAGTAAAAAATTTGCACAAATTGTTGCCACAACCTTAGGTATTTTTCGATAATATTAGGGAATATTCCCTAAAATCTAAGGACTATTCCCTAAAATGTAGGGACTATTATTCCCCTCTATTTTAATGAAAATGTACGGAATATTCCCTACATTTTATGGAATATTCGCTAAAATGTAGGTTTTTATCCTCCTAAATTTCAGGGAGTATTGCCGACATTTTAGGGATTAGTCCTAATATTTTTTACAGTGTACAGGAATGACGAAATTTAGATTTAAGTACATATGGAGAGCAAAAATAAATACATGTAATATTTCTTCGACTGCCGGCAAGGAAGAGTTTGAAGTGTGAGGTGTCAGTCTATTCTGTTGAAGTACGTCCACTGGTTGCAACCACGAAAAGACGAGCTAATAGGTTTGAATCACTTCGCTAATCAGGATGACGAATTCGGGATTACCCACAGAAGGGAACATCAAGCAAAGGGAGAAAAAGATGAACATTCATTGCTGAATTTCCGGAAACAAGCTCTTCCAAGATAAGTCGGTATATAAGTTTCGGATATAAGGCCAATTGCATATAAGAAAAAATAAGTATCATACGAGGTTTTACTGGTACAGCAAAGCCATCATACGTAAGCTTTTTCCGATCTTCTGTTAAGACAAAATCTTGTTAGTCACAGCTCCTTTCACCTACTAAGCAAATGTACTTGGTTTTCGCTCTAAGACGAATTCTTACATCGACGTAGTCAGACTCTCTGAAACTTCGCTAGATGGAAAACTTGAACTTGATAATCCATGCATGTTAGTCAAGTTTGTTGACTTCGATGCTCTGGAGTTTATACATGTATGTAGTTTTTCGAGACTTCCACAATAAAATCTTCATACGCATCACCTGATATATTTAATTTAATGGCTTTCGAGAGCTTTGAATTATTTACTGTTTGCACTCTGGCAATGATGATGGCATGTTGTTTTCTTTCTTGAATGACACTTAATGCATTTTATTGACAACTTGCAAAAATTTCATACATCTGGAAAATCATAGAATTCTAGCTCAAAGCTCACTATTCTTGTTTTTTCTACTGTTTTTGTTAATTGGCCCTGTTATTATTTGTGGCGCAGTGAGTTACGCTTTGCTCAGCTCTTTCTTATGAAATAAGTAGCATTTCTGGTGTTCCTTAGGGCTGTCTTCACCGCCCACTGCTTTTTATAATTATTTACATCTGATCTTGAATACTCTGAAAATATCAAAAAATTTTTCGCATTATTTCTAATAAAAGCGATTGTGAAATTGTTAAGTTGCACTTAGGCACCTTTCGTAGATGGTGTTCTATCATTTGCCTCGCTTTTAATATTTGTAAGAGCACTAGTTTTTGTTTTCTCGTAGAAAAAGGATTTATATTTTAGATGGATGCACTTTATCTAGACTTGTTAAAAGCAAAGATTTGGGAGTTTATTATGAAGCTTCTTTGCTATATATTTGCTAAACCCATTCTAAAGTATTTCAGTCAAGTTTAATCCCCCCTGCATGTGGTCTATATAACGTGGTATATGGATATTAAAATAAATATATGTATATAAAAAAGTAATGTGATTTATTACTGTCCGCTATTGAAAAAGTGTTGAAAGTGTTTCTAAATTGCTTGTAGTTCGTAGTTGTCATCTGTATTCAAACACTTTCCAATTCCACTTCCTCATTACTAAGACAAGAGCTATGGGATTTATGAACCTTCAAGGACGTGCCATTTCTAACTATGTAAATATAAAAAGGACACACCCATTCAAGAATACTAAACGAAAATAATTAATGGAATATAAAAACCTAAAAAGATAAAAATTAAATTATCTAAAAATCGGAATTAATTGGATTGTGTGTATATGAAGTGTAAACTCACCAACTAGTACCTCTTAATTTCGCTCCTTTTGAAACTACCATGCCATTTGCTTGCAAACGACAAACGTAAATCCTTTTAAAGTTCTATAATTGACGTAAACAATTCTCATTTGAATACAACGATCCGGCAGAGGGACGCTTAAGGACCATTAGAGGTTTGCTTAATTCGCCACCATTACTTTTATTAGGATTTTGCGCTGCTGGGTTAATTGGGAGAAACAGTTAAAATACCCTCCTTAAACGGGCTTTAAGAACGTTTTACTTGCAAGCAACGTCACTGAAATGCTTTGGATTAAATAATTGTTCTCTATGAAAAGTTTTTAGTGATGCACCTGTTTTATGTTTAAAAAAATCGTTTATAATTTGTAGAAAATCCTGATTATTTGAAATACTGCTGAAGTTTGAATGACCAATCAGAAGCAGAAAGACTTCTTAGTTGCAAAATATTCTTCGAGGTGAGCGGTTTAATTTAATTTGGCTGCTACATTTTTTGTGTGGAAAAGAAATTAAGTAAAAAATATATGCTAGTTTAAGTATAAGGTAATATATTATCTTGAGGTCATTTGAACATTTAATTTCTATGGCTTAGTTCTAATTTCTTACATGGCTGTAAATATCAACAAAAACATTGGAAGTAGAATTTCCTATTACCGAGGGCGAACCGACCTATTGTTATGTTCCCAAAACGCAGAGGCTCCCTATAATCAAAGCCAAACTTTCACTTTAGATTTAAATATATTACTTGCTTGAAGAGGCCATTTATGTCATGTCCTATTATTATCTTTCAGGTCTCTATAATCTAGTACGTACGTAAATGAACCATAACTTGTATAAAGAGCACTGCTGTCCTGCTCCTTACCTTGTTCAAAATTAAACAGAGTTTGGGGATAACCCCAAATACACTTAAACCTGTCCAAAAGGGTGCGTTTAAAGTACTGCCTTCCAAAATCCTTCCGTATGAATTTGTGTACTTCAAAACCATTAAAGAATTGATTAAACGCAATCATGGGTATCTGTCAATCCCCCGGAAAATTCAAAACACTGCTAGTCTCGGTACAAAAATTTTTCTGGCTAAAGCAAAAACAAAATTAAATATTATTGCACCAGAATAAATAAAATTAAAATATATACAAGGTGTTTCCTCCATGGTGGTCCATATAGCGGGAGGTTATAGTACTCACCTAGTCAAAAAAAAAATATATGGCATGGGGGCAATATCAGCCGTTTCGGAGTAGGTAATTGTATTCAGAACTTCATGGCCTTTCCTGCTCAACTAGCCCCGTACTCGTGTCCCCTTTAGGAGTTATTGTGGTCTAAACTAAAAATTTCTGATTTTTTTACCATTTTGTTTATTTGACCTCTATTTTTTTTTTTTTTTGCAAAAATCTCATGATCACAATTTTTCTTTATAAAAACTATAAACTGTAGGCTCTTCTCTTTGATTGGACCTATTACACACTGTGCTATCTCCAGCCGGTAAGGAGTTATGAGTTCGCAAACTATTCAGGTCATACCGAAATTAGTTGATATTTCTTTAGAATGAGGGACAAGTTATCTTCGAGAATAAGTTGAAGAAAAGTCTTGAGAATAAGTTAAGAACTAATTAATGTTTAACGGCTACAGATAGCACATAGGGTGTAATAGGTCCAATCAAAGAGGGGAGTCGGCAGTTTATAGTAATTGTAAAAAAATATGTTTGTTAAAAAACTTTTTGCAAAAAAAAAAAAATGGTAAGAAAATCTGAAATTTGGGTTTAGACTACAATAACTTATAAGGGGAAACGAGTATTGGGCTAGTTGAGCATTCGCTGCAAAGAGGATGAAGTTCTGAATGCAATCAGCTTCATACCGTACGCCCTGTATTTTTTAAGATGCAGGGTGTTTTGTGAAAACCTAGCATAATTTGTTAATCACCCTGTAACTCCGAAATGGTTTATATTCCTACCCCCCGCCATACAAATTTTTTCTGTCTATATGAGTACTATCACCTCCCGCTCTATGAACCATCATGGAGGAAACACCCTGTATATATACATAAAACAATTTATATAAATGAACCGATTGGGAACGGGTGGGAAAAGGAGAAGTCCCCGATTGGGAAATATGGAAAAGAAACTCCAAATGGGGGGTACAAATATATATATAAAGGACCCTGGAATGCCTCGTTCTTCTTTTCTTCTCACATTAGTGAGTTTAAGTCTTCTGGGTATCTACATGCAAAGACACCACGTTGAATCCTGTATACTAAGTCATTTATTCTGGTTACCACTGAAGACGGTCCCTCCAAGTGTTGTTGTCATTTAGGAGAACGTCACTTACGTGTCGGTTCGGGTTGTAGATCCAAACCAGATCACCTTTATTGAATCCTGCTGAATTCGCACGTAAGTTATAGCGGGTCCTCATCCGATAGGTACTTACTGCTAATTTTGCCCCGTGGTCCCCTGTACATCAGCTCTTCTATTAAATGGGGCTCTGGCATTACACTTATACATTTCCTTTCTGCTGCTACGTGGCGGCCCTTTGCAAGAAGCACACAAAGTGCATCAGCGACACCTCTTCTCTGCATCCTCCCACATATTTAGCCAATAAAACTTTTCTCGTATTTTAGAAATTGTTTTATTCACTCCCAAATGTTCTCCAGATGTTCCACGATGCATTTTACCTAGAACATCGTTGATATTTGATGCCGGCACGACTATTTGCAGTCGGAACGATTTAGGTGCTTCCCACTTGCGTTTTAATATACAGCATTCAACATGAAGAGAATTCCATTGAGCCCACCCAAGAAACAATTTTTTTTATATAGTAGCAACCGTAAAGTTTCCATTACATGTCTTTGTAACCACTATAAACCCCTTATAGAGCTTAAATGGAGGATTATATAAAGGTTACCGTGACTTGATTTAGGTAACGTTATATAACTAAAAGTTTTATAAAATGAGTAACCAAAATATTCTGGTTACCTTAATATAACCCTTATATAACCCAAGGTGCCCTCGATTAATTTATTTTGGTCATGGCAGTGGTTGCGGTAATGTTTCGGTTACCTTTATAAACTTTGTTTATAATGGTGATGGTAACGTTTCCACAACTCTTGGAATTCTCAGACTGATCACTTTCAATGATAGAAATGTTAGGGAAATTATTTTTCGTTGCCTTTATAAAACAATAATATGCAAATATTTACGAAACCTATCTTGACATAGAATTTCGATTTTTTTTTGTATTGCATTTTTATAATGTAAGGGTTTAATATTTTTACATTTTAGAAGTACATTTTTTCGGCATATATGTGGTGAAAATCAGCTGCAATTGAAATTTTACTGTGAATATCATCATAGATACTTCTAAAAAATACAGACGGCTCCAGAAATAAGTAATTTTTAATAATTTTAATTAAATATGACAAAATTTATAAATTTCTCTTAGGTGATATTAATTCATAAAAATTACATGACATAATTTAGAAATGTTATGTACATAAAAAGATGTATTTTCTTCATATAAAAATAAAACGGAAGCCATGTATCTGCAATTTAAAAAATTGGCTTAACCGACATTTTCTTTTTTATCTGTAATGGACAGATGAAAAATGGCGGCTTGTACTTAAATGAACAAATTACCATTATAAAACTTCAAGTAGTTTTATATAAACTGAATGACCTTTATAAAACTTCTAGAATTATTATATAAACTAAAGGCACTACCATGCTTCGAAAATGGTCCTTATATACCCTTTAGTCATAATATGTAACCTTTGGTAATGTTATATATCTTAATTATAGTCACAAAAAAACAGACAGTGTTCTTATATACCCTTTGGTTATATTATGTTATATAAATAAAAACAGTTTTATAATGGCTCCATTGGACACTAAAAGTAATTTGTTTTTATAACGATCACCGTAGTTACTAAAGGGCCACCAAAAAATTTTACGATATTTTATAGTGGGTATATGTATAACCGAAAGTTCCCAATTTTTATTAAAGTCACCTAAATTACTGAAAGTTGTCGAGTTATATAAGGGTAACCACGGATACCGCGATAAACACTTATTACCAATAAGTTTATAACGTGGTGATCAAAACAATTATAAAACTTTCTTATATACCTTCTAGTAATGGTTACTCTAAGTTATATAGACCGGTGATTGAAACATTTCCATCACCAACTTATAAAACCTTTAGTAACTTACTTCCACGATAACCATTAGTAACCTAAAAAACTCTAATATAACTACATCACCAATTGGTAATATTATAAAACTCTTATATAACCACTGAAATTCTTATATAACCGAGTAACCATTATATACCCCTATTAAAACTACTCATCACCTTCAGTCACCAAAAATTGGAAAAATTGTTACTTGGGCAGTAGCTTTTCAGCTTTTCACTCATGCTCGAAATATCCTTCCATTCTGGTTTTTCTATGTCTGCTTTCCAAGCAAGAATAGGCGATATGTCCGGAACTCGTTGCGCTGTTCGCAAACTCTCGATGTCCCAACCTATTGATGGTTCCACAGTTACCAACTGCATAGTAGATGTTTTCTCATTTTCTTTCTCCCAGCCGTAATGCTTACATTCAGGTTCGCATTGACGTTGTACCAACGCTTCTGCATTTCCATGGATACGTCCTTTCCTATGTTGGCTTTCAAAGCCATAAGTTTGGATTCTAGTTTCCCTAAGAATAGTGTGCTCCCTAGCTCGCCAAGTTGGACAGTTTCTCTCCCTTTCTTTTCTGTTTTTTCCTTTCGACGGCGTTTCCTGCAGTCGCTTTCAAGGTGTCCCAATTTATTACAATCCCAACATCGAAGAACACTACGAGAAGGGGTGCTCAGTGATAACTGCAATCTATTGCAAGTCTGCTGCTCAGCTCGATATCTTTGCAATTCAACTTTCCCCTCTTTATCTAGAGATTTCACTCGCCGGCGTTTTCTGCAGTCTCTTTGTAGGTGTCCTGGTCTATTACAATTCCAGCATCGAAGGAAACCACGCGAAGGTGAGCTCTGGGATGACTGAATTCTACTACAAGTACATTCGTCCACCGAAATGTCTCTCATTCGTACTGCACTCCGCGAAGCTTGTCTGGCGGATTCATACACTAATGCATATAGGCTAGTGTTCCTGCTGTTGATTTCTTTCCTGCTAGCCTTAGGGAGAAAATCTGCATTCACGCTGGAGTATGAAAGATGCGCTAATCTTTCTACATCTGCCTGCAGTTGTTGTAGTAGTTCGCCATGTTTTTGAATCCTGTTGCGCAACTGTAGGCGATATACTTGCTGCATGTGCTCAGCTCCGTAACGTAATTCTATAGCCTGTACTAATGAAGTGTAATTACGTTGATTTTCAATCGGTACAGTTTGTAAGATTTTTGACGCAGGACCTCGACCACCAGAGCTATAGCTTTGTCTTCATCATTCCATCCATTTACCTATGACGCTGCCTCTAATTGTCTCTTGAAGATATGCCACGATTTTGTCCATCAAATATGGGAGGTTTCATTCCACCTGCCCCAGATATTTCAGCTGCTACGTTTAGAGTCTGACGATGCTTTATTTTTTCCAAATCTGCTTTAAAACTGTGTTTAAAGCTGTTCCGTGACATTTTGTTGTACTCTCGACACTTGTTGTCGAACTTCCAACACTTCCTGCTGGGTTTCTTCAATTTTCACATTTTGTTCGTCAAATGAACCTTTCAGAAAATTCTTCTGTCCCTCCAAACAATTTTCTAGACAATTCTGCAGAGAATTCTTTTGTTCATCTCAACGGGATTCCAGAGAATTCTTTTGTTCCTCAAAAGCATCCTTTTGCTCGTCCAGACGGGTTTCCATAGATTTCTTGTGTTCCTCCAGATAATGCTTTTGTTCGTCGAGAGAATTCTTTTGTTCATCAAAATAAGCTACCATTTTGCACATTAAAGTACCCAAAAGCTGTTCCATTTTCATCGTAGGCTCTTCTTCAGCTTCGGTTTCTACCAAGCTCTCTTCGAAAACAAATGTTTGAGGATTCTTTCCTTCCTCTATCAACGCTTGTCAAAGTTGCTCGACTAGAACTTGCTTTCCACCTGTCGTTTGTAATGACCGGTTCCCTAACTCCACTTTCAAATCCTGTATACGAAGCTCCTCGACTTTGCGCCCCATTACTTTAGTAATTCACGTACAGTTGAATATAAATTATTTTCCAAAACTTTCAAAATTTAACACAATTTCACAAAATTAATCACACTTTGAATTTTTAAGCCAATTGCCACCACTTTATTTCTCAAATTTATTTCACTTCCGACACCACTTGTTGCGAGCGTGGCCTTTGGTTCGTTATTTAAAACACAATATTAAATAATTAATATAGAAGCTCTTTACATATTTTACTCTAATCATACAAAATTCATAAACCTTCAATTAATCAACTCAACTTTAATTATCGCTAATACTGTAACTTTCAATTATCGCAATTCAATTACAACACTTTCGCCCGTTTATTAGTTTCGCTTGTTAACACTGCAACGTCTAGGACAAGACTCTTTTTCTGGCGATGACAACTGTTATATTTATACCCCAGAACCTCTCCAGATTATTCTGGAGTGTTCTATTCCAGAAGCTTCTTGACTATTCTATTCATTCTATTCTTGAACCTTCCCGAAGATTCAATCATCGATTCTCCGAACCAGAAGTTGTTTACTCTCCATTGCCATTAGATGTCACCGGTTGTCTCTTTCTATTCCACGTAAAAATATCATATGGCTCCACTTGTGTCATTTTGAACAGTTTTACTCACGCTTAGTCGCTAAAAGCTCTGCGACTGAAGTATGGCAAGTGGTTCAAGCGATAAGCCGTAAGAGCATAGCCAAACTAACCACCGGCCTGATGTAGGCTAGGAAAGGCCTCAACTTTTTCTTAGAAAAGTTGTTTCTTAGAATTTTTATGCATTTTCGAGGCCGACAACTGCACACATGAAATTATTGTATCTGAAAATAACTCTAATCTGCCACCAAAGTGAATAAAATTTCTGCCGAAACATTTTCTATAAATTTCTAGGAAGAAATGAAGGTTTATTGCTCATCAACGTGCCCTTGTTCATAAAAATATTGTTAAGTTTAAGCATCAGTGGTCGCCTTCCAATATTGCATACAAATTTTAAGGAAAAAATTTCCAGTAAATTTCTAAAAAACAAGTAAAAAAGCTAGAATTTGTCTAAGTAAGACCAATTTTTATGATACCGTCGATGAATATCCGTATGTAATTTCGTATGGTGGAAGCAGTTTTTCAGATATAGGGTAATCGCACCAATTCGCGTCCATTTAAGGAAATGCTATCCTTAAGAAGAGTTTTAGTAGAATTAGTTAATGTCGATGTTTAAACTTTTGTAGTAACAATAGCTTAGATGTGCAAAACCTCACAAAAACGCGGTCCAACTAAAGCGAGCTAATGGCCCTCTATTAGAAAGCTCTACACATTTTCTCTCTTTCTTGCTGTAGTATGCCCCATAAATTCTTTGCAATGTATAAAACGCAAAACTCGAAAAAAGTCAATACTTTCTTCTTTTATTCTCACTTTGAAAATATCTATAAAAATGCAACCTATCGCTAACAAACTGTTACAACCGAATGAATCTCTGTTTTGTTTAATCTAACTCCTCAACTATCTACCTATCATAAAAACAATCCGTATCCTTACACTTAAAAAAACCTTAACTGTAATTAATGCAAATGCGTCCTTTATGTGCCGCTTCTTTGATGTATATTTTCTGCTTAGAATTCCTGTTGTGTTGCCTTGCAGCTGCTTACAAATGATAACTTTCTTTGGTTGAATTAAAAGTTAAAGAGCTTTGAAAAAGTGTTAATATGGACATTTTCATATCTAGTTGTAAGTTGTCTCAGCCAATAGTAAGCTGAATATTTATCTTTTAATTTAAATTAAAACTCCAAACATTTATCTAGTCTAGATAATAATTGAAAATATGAGTGGATGTGGAAATCACCAGATTGCGTCCAGTCTAAGCCAGTATGCGTCCACCAAGGTGCCAATTCGCGTCCAGGTTAAAAAAGCGTTATAAAAACTGCTATGGTGGTGTTAAAAAAATGTCGTTTTGAAAGCTATGACTTTATTACGTTTTCGATATTCCTAATTTGAAAAGCCATTAATAATGAGTTGTGATATAATTCACAGTAACATAACATTCATCAGATTAAAACAAATTCAATTCAAATTGTGCAGCATCTTTTAAATTTCATTAAATTCAACGGAACAAATCACGAATTGTATAATATAATGGAGTTCAACGTTTTATAAATTAAAATAATAAAACAAAACTTTGCCTTAAAGCTATGTATTTTTTTAGTTCAACATTCTTTTTAGTCAAACTTGAATGAAACTCTTGGTCTCTCCTCTCCACTTTTATTATGAATTGAAAGATTTTGATCTGATCGCCTAGATGGTGTTACATCTGAAGCTCACTCTATAAATGTCGGTATGCCCCAGGGCACTATTATCTCCGCATCTTTCCTCTTGATTTTCATTAAAGATATGTTTTCCCTTAGATTCAATCCCATCCACAGTTTTGCCGATGACAGCACCTTGATTTCGCTTATTCCTTTGACAATCTTCGGATTTCGAGGGAATGTCACGTGTGTTAAACGAGATTGAACAACTAGATAATTGAATGACGAACTTGACAATGTCCTCTCTTGCGGCAAAGTGTTCGCGTCGAGCTCCATGCGCCTAAGATCCAAAGCTATCTCATCTCTTTAAAACAAGACCATCACTTAACCACTTTCGTATCTTTTGATGGAGCATTATTTGAAAACAATAACATCTGCTGGTTTTAGTATATGTGTTGTGCTGGGAGGAAGTGCGTATAAAAATATCCCGTTTGCCTAAAAAACTCGCATAGCTCCAATGTTAAATGGGACTTGTGGCCGTCAATAAAAACGTTCACATGTTTTTGAATTTTTTCAGTAATTAACCATGTAACCATTAACCCCACACGCGATATATTCTCATGCAGCCTGACTCAGAACGAACAAAAACCAGTCTTCTGGCATGACTATTGACTACATCCCTAGGTGGTCTTACATAGGAATCATTTTGGAATAACCTCTTCAGAAAACTTATCTCTGGCTTCGGTTAGGCCTTCGGGAATTCGATGTCCTTGCTCTGGATTTCAGGAAAAGGTCATACCATTTTTGCCCAGGTCGCCCATTTTAGAAGGATGTATTCGTGCCATCGCCTTGCTCATTTTTAGGGTTCCTTACCTATTACTAAGCATCCGCTGTCCGTCCGTCTGTCAGCGGGCTTTATCTCATTAACCGTAATAGGTAGGCAGTTGACATTTTCACAGAGTGTGTACTTCTACTGCCGCTATGATTACAAAAACTAACAATTAAATTAAATTAAAAATTAAAGAGTGTCCCCATACAAGAAACGTGAGTTGTTCGGCGTTTTTTGCTCGAGTGAGTAATACTATGGCTGCTATAACAACAATTAAAGAAAATAAAAAAATAATAATAAGATAAAAAGTACACAGTATTAAATCTTGTACGGATGGTACGGCGCCCTTCGTGTGCGAGTTTTTGAACTGTGCTTAAAAGGCTTTCAGAACTTATTGGAAACCCGTATTTGGCTAAGAACTCACGCCACTTATCGAGCTTTTTCTCCTGATTCCGTTAAAATACTTATGGTCCAAACTTTCCTACCCCTTCAGGATATCTTTCAGACAATTTACCCTGTAATGATGTTTTTTGGAATATATTTTTTGATGCTAGCTGTTCTAATAGAAAATTTTCCTTGTCAAATGTCCGACAATACTTCATTTAATATTGTATCAGTATATCCTTCCATATTTCCTTATACACAATGCATGAAATCAGACTAGCTAATGAAGAGCTGCTTTTAGTCAGTAATTTGTGGCAAGGTAAAAAAAAGCATCTCTAATTTGCGGCCACTAGTACACGCGAACTGGCTCATGATAGTAATCAGTGATCAATTTTGCGGCCATTAAAATTAATCTGGTTATTCCGAAAATTAACTTAAATTTCAAACAATATTATATTTATATGAAATATAACTACTTAAAAAACTTTACCATGAAATAAAAATGGCATAAAAAAATGCAGTCTTTTACATTTTAAACTCATAGTACTACGTTAAAAAAAATATGTTTTCTTGCATTTTCGCATTATTTACATGCCGACTTCTAATGAACCGAGCTCTGACGACTCAGATTTAGTGATCCCATTGCTCACTTTGAGGATAGCAGACACAATCACGAATATAAGGATATAGAGATATCTGGATTTTAAGAATAAAAAGCGTCGTTTTATGACATTTTATAAAATGAAGTGGACGCGAATTGGGTAGTGGATGCGAATTGGTGCATTTACCTTATTTCTATAACGGTTCGTCTGACAGAAAAAATGATTATAACCTATTTTATAGAACTGTATATTCTGAAGAGATTTTCGGTACATTAAAACCGTATAGAAATGATCGTTTTCACAGTACACGTGAAAAGTCGTTAATTTTTATATGACAACACACAAAAGGGGTAGACCGATTTATTCTATTTTTGGACTTATATTTACTAGTATTCTGAGAACACTATGTGCAAAATCTCAGCGCTCTACGGTTTCGCGTTCTCCGGTAGTGTACAAATTGCAGTTACCCGATTTGTATCATATTCGAACTTATTTTTGCTTTTTTTTTAATAGCCTATGTCCAAAATTTCAGCCCACTAAGTACCCGCGTTCTCGAGTTTAATTTTTTGCATGGGTCCAATCCATTCTGCTCTACCATCACTATTTCTAGCTACTACAAACAGAAAGGCAAACTTAGTATACCCCATGCACAGACAACATACAACTAGGTAAGAAAATCTCCATATAAACCCGGAGCACTTTTTAAAAGCTCTTTAGCTGTATATTAAACCAAAGAAAGCTCTCAGTAATAAATTTTGTGAAGAATTTATATGGCATAATACAGCAGAGAGAGGCAGAATGTATAAAACTTGCTATTAGAGGGCCATTAGCTCATTTATTTCGACCGCGTTTTTGTGCGGATTTTCATCTATGTAGGGTATATAAATTGAGGCCCTCCTTACATCAGGTTGAGGCACCATTGATATTATATTGGAGCGAAGCATTCCTGGCTTATCGTTTGGTTACGTCAGCAAGTCAAGGCATTGTTTGTAAATATGATCGATCGTCGATCAAAACTTTGGTTTAGATTTAGTATTTCCCTCCACCTTGCACGAAATATACAGCCCACACCTACATATCTTATTTAAATAATTTGTGACAGCCAGTTTATATACTGAAATAAATTTTATAAAGGCCTTAAATTTAATCCCATCATAAAAGCAACACGGTTAAAAACATGCTTTCAAGAAAGCTTTTTGTCTGTATACTAGCGCCTCAATAATACAGCAAGTAACTAAGTCAGAATTCGTTTCGCAATCACTAGATAGTTCTATACACTAGGGTATAAGGTAACTTAAAAAAATTGTTATCTCCAAAAAGAATTCGATCAATATATATTCGCAATAAAAATATAAAGAAAAAATATGAGAGTGTTCAGTCCACCATCGGAAGTACGCCCCAAATCATTTCGTCGATGAAACAATACCTCCTAAAAAGAAAGAAAAAAGAACACAAAGTATTAAGACTAACATAAAATATCTCAGAGTATTTATTTAATTAAATGCTGCACATCTCCACCAGATGCAATTTCAGCTGGACAATAATAAATTTCTCACACTAGGTTATATTGTCATAACCCTTCAAGTCTGCAGGCCTTGACAACTTATTTTATGTAAAATTATAAAAAAAAAACGCAACGAAAGAAAACATTTATGAAATTAACTATTTAAAGCCAAAATACCATAAAACATACTTACATACCTCTGTATATATACATTTTTTTATGCCATCAATTGACATTACTCCACTCGGCCGACAACACCAAGAGGCGATATGAACATAACTGGTGACCATGTCTATATAAAGTCGACGAACCGCAATAGATGGCACAAATCGCCACGGAAACAGCTTAGTGTCGCGCGCGAAGCTGTAATAACCAACAAAAAACAAAGCAAACATAAAAGTTTTTATTCAATTTATGTAACAAAAGAAGACAAAAAAAAGACAATTGTGAAATCAAGGCCAAAATAAAAAGCCTGAGTGTAAAATCTACCCTGCCACAAATCCTTACAAGGAAGTTAGGACCACACATTAAGGACAATTTATTTTAAATGCGCAAGAAAGTCTCTGAATTGATTTGATTGATTTGATAGATGGCACCATTCTTGGCTCAGAGTTCATCTGATTCAGAGTATAATCTGAAGAAAGAATCGTGTTCCCAATTTCCCACAGAAGTCTAATTCTGTTCAGAGTCTAATCTGAAAATTCCATCCACATTTCATCCACATTCATCATTTAAATTCCCACACCTAAGCAGAAGAATAATTCTGCCAAACTTTTATTGTGCTACATCTGTTCTGCACCACACGTTGCAGCACGCTGCAGCCCCCTTTTTTTACTTACTCAACCTTCCTATCTGACGGCGCGGCTATCATCAAATAAATTCGCAGCGTGACTTTACTGCCCTTCTGCCCACACGCAGTAGCTGCTTTAATATTTCTATTACAGAAGTGTTTGTTTGGTGACGTGACACGCCATCGGGATTAATGAATTTATATTGAATTTTTTGATAGTTTTTTTTTTGTTATTAATTATTATCGTTCTTGAATTTCTAGTTTTTAAGCTCATTTTGAACTTTGTGATATTAGGTTCAGTAAATGAATTGTAATTAATAAAATTTTAGATTTGAAGTTTGAACGCTTAGTTATCTTTTTAACAACCGGCACCCCCTCCCTTATCGTTTGAGACTAGATCTCACAGAGAGAGTAAATAATACAATTTATAAACATTAGTTATATTTTAAGAAAATTGTCTTTTTGTGTTGCTGTAGTTTTTTATGAAAAATATAAAGATTTTAGCCGTAATTACCTGGATTACAAAAGTTGGTTACTCCATTCTTAAGTAATGATTTTTCCAAAATAACGTTTCATCGTAAAATCACGAAATTTCTAAACCCACTAGTGCAGCGGCGGAAAATTTCACACAAATCGGTGTTTGGTCGCTATAGCTATATGATTAAGTTGTCTGCAATCTGCATATCTCTAATTACCGTTGGGATCATTTGATGCTTGTAGTATATCACCAGTAAGAAAAAACTACACCAATGTAAGCAAAATTAATCACAATTCATAAAGGAATTATATTGTTATTCCATTATCAATTGATAGAGAGTTTTGCCATGAAATAAATTCAAAGCGAATTTAGTCAATATGAAATTGACTGAGTTTGCTGCAAATCCGCAGCTCGAGAATTAAGTGTAAAAAAACACTTGCAATCGAAAAATGTTTTAAAAAAAGAAAATAATTTCAAAAGCCGGCGTTTCGTAATAGCAGGAACCATATTACTCATCAGTACGGTAAGAGTGGCAAGAGTGTTTTTTCCACTCAATTCTCGAGCTGCAGATTTGGCAGCAAACTCAGTTAATTTGATATTGGCTAAATTCGCTATGAATTTATTTCATGGCAAAACTCTCTATGAAATGCTAGTCCCACATAGGGCTAATCTTGCTAGGCATTCAAGTAAATACGTAGTATTTCGCCTCGTATATAATTCACACTTAAAAATTATTTTAAGTTCATATATAAGGTCAGCTTGGCTGTGCACTGTGGCGTGGTAGGCAGAAACCAATCCATACTGATGATTAATACGAAACGCCCGCTTTTGCATAAAATTTTCTTTTTTGAAACGATTTTTCGATTGCAAGAGTTTTCTTTCACTCATTTCTCTCTTATTGACGCTCAGACAAAAACAAAAACTAACTTGAAGAGATAAAATTCTTTCAGTATTAATGCACCACAATATTTTGATCTAAGAACAACTTAATGGCTAAATTTGTGCACCGGTGGGACATTAAATTACAACATAATCGGTTTACAGTGTCTAACTCTATCGACAGCATGACAACTCAAAAGCAGTAACAAGAACGAGAATCTATAAAATGTCTTATATGCCTATATTTTTGTGACAATTTGATCCTTTGCTCTGTACTATGTAATAACAATTGAAATATTTCTTAATGTTTAACTCTAATCTAGATCTATGAATACTAGTAATTAAATTCTAACTGGACTACGTATATTTTTAACACTACTACTAAATAAGTATATCAATCTACACATTTATATCCTATCAACATTAAGCCATCTCAGCGGACCAATTATAAAATTTATATGACTTGATAAACGCCACATCATTAACAAAATTCAATTAATTCTGCTAGAATAAAAGCTCGCTTTCAATTTCCACTTAATTAAAACTTTAACTGTACTATCACAGTCAAACTAAATTAAAAATAAAAGATTACTACCGACATTTTTCAAGAGTTAACATTTACATAGCAGCGCAATGAATACATTTTTTCTTTCTGTCTTCTATTTAATGCCTTTAAGCACTTTTCAAGTTAAAAATTCAATTTACACTTTTCTTTTTTACTCTTGAAACATTTGAATTGTGATATTACATAGGGCGAAAAACTCCGCGAATTGTCGACATTTTGAAGGCAGCTTAACCAAAAATTCATGACTAACGATGACGTTCAACATAAAAAGCGAGAGAGCTTTAATTAAGCCAACAAACTCACTAAATTAAAGTCAACGGGAAAACTAATTAAAACTTTTACAGATCTTCGTCTAGTTATTCCTCTCATCCAACTAATTAATAACTTTCATAGTTGACCAATCAATGAGGCCAACCAATATTGTTTTCCAATTACCAGATGAAATTAACAATTTGGGGGATCTGCGGACTGCGGTGCTATGAGGTGGAAAGTTTCGATTGGGATGTATTGCCATGTTTGTATTTGAAGTTTGCCAATACTTAGAGAAAAGTACACACAGAGGGTGGTTATGTCAAATACCCCAGGTTCAGATCCAGACCGAAGCATTGATATATAATGGGTATAACTATATGGGGTAAATTAATCAGACGCCGGCCGTAATGACTTGTTGACAGGTCACTTCAGATGCCGAACGAACATCCCCTGTTCACGAAATCTTTGCAGGATTTGGTTTACGTTGAAAGGAATAACGATAACTTCATGTTGACAATCTCGAATGGTCATTAATTATTGGTGAAATTAATTTCGGATACCTGATGTCACCGGGTCACCGGTTTCAATAAATTTCCTTTCGTATAACTTCTTCATCCGGAGATATCTTTCTTAGGATTTTCTTTATTTCTCTAACAGGCTTACTACAGGCGTGCTGATAATCGCAATCAGTCTTGTGTAATCGCAGGATCGATTTATTAATTAAGGATGTGTTCAAATTTCATTTACTGCTGTGGTTGTGATTTGTAAGGAATTTGGCAAAGTTTAAAGTGTTTGGTTTAATTGACTACTTTAGTGTCAGGTATTTTATGCAATTCCAAAATATATGGGTAACTGTAATATTTATGCTATTTTATGTATTATTTCTGTTAGCATTGACATTTTGTAAATATTTGTTTTTGAATCTAGGTTCATCAGCTGCACTTTACCTTCCAAGCGAATATACGGTTTGTCTTACGCTGGTGTCACATGAGTTTGAATAGTTTGAATAGTCTGAATTCAGACTCATGTTGCACTAGCCTTAGATTGAATGAAAGCTTGAATTTCCGGTCATTTATAATAATTATTTAAGGGTTATGATGGGGGCGACGCACAATGTAATTTAATTCCGAATGATATCAAATGGATTTTTTATTATTGGTCACTGGTTGAGAAAATATGTATTATTGAGTGTCTTAGGACTGCTAGTATTAATTAAAAAAATATAAATAGTACAAGAGATTTGTTGGTTTTCCATTTACTTCTATAATTAAAAAAATTTTAAATTTAACAAATATATGTTATTTTAATGACATGATTCAAAAAATTCATTTCAGAGGAAATAAAATAAATGTAAAAGTAAGCTAAAAATAAAACGTTTTGGTGACTTATAAATTATTGCTCCCACTGTCATAAACTTTTTTCTCAGTTCCTTTGATTGAGAGGTCTAAGGAGCATTGAAAGGAATTTTTATGTAATATTACCTTGTTTCTGTTTTGGGAACATAGCGTGATATAGCGGTTAATACGTCTTTTAGTGTTTTATTAATTCCGATGGAGTTTCAGTTTCAGGGGCAGGCATATTGGATAATATAATAATTTCTGCTCGAACTGTATTGCATTCCGAAACCATTTTGAAAAAGTGTTGTTGTGATTACATACATTACACCACTGTATTTACATTAAACAAATTATGACATCCTGTGGAATACGAAAAATAAAACTAAGGAAAAGCAGTCGAGTTGTTTTTTAGATCTTGAAGAAGAAACATACGTATTATTTAAAAGGTACTTAATAATAATAAAATAAAATAAAATAGTTCATATAATTCTTGAAATCACTTTTTAAAATACATTAAAATAAAATGTAGAGGTTATATGGTCTATAACAAGCTTATTACCTATAAGAAGATAGAGATTTTATATATGTATATCGGAATATCGCAGTGCATGCAGTTAGACGCGTTTTCCCTTCAAATCTCTTTTACATGAAGAGCTCCAGATAATTAGGTTTCAGTGGTGATATGTATGCCTTGTCTTCGTCGCCCTAAAGAAAGCTTATCATTTTCCTTTTGCTGTGAAATATGGACGATTTTCAGCCAATTAACTGTGCTTGCTTTAATCATAAAAGGGACATATTTTGTGTCTAATACTATTTTATATGCAACACATAATTATGTGTCATATTATTTAAAATTATGTCCTAGTTGTATTAAATTTGGTATTGTCCCGAATTCATTCTGCCTAATATGTTTTTGTATAATATAATATTGTTAGCCATGTACTCATAATTGTACAAATGCAACCTGTCGAAACGTAATATATAATACGCAAAATAATCAGTGCTGATATTCAAATTATTTAACTACCGGTTCGTTTATCCAGTTACGTATCTAACACTTCGTTAAATTGGGATAAAATACTGTTTCGAGGGCGAGAATGATTTCCGATATATGAATATAACAAGATTAAAAGTTTGTTCATACACATATATTGTGAGAGCATATTTGCAGACATTCGTAACATTCGCAGGGAAGAATATACCTTTCCTACCATTCCAAACGTGATATTTAGTTCAACTTTTTCGGCGGAAAAATTCGTCCGATAAATCATAAAAGTTGTGTTCTCTTAAAAATTCTAAGATAAATATACTATTTTATTAGTAAAATTATTAGTTTATCCTATTTTCCATGATTTTATTAATCATTGAAGCAATAATATTAAAATAAATAAATAAATAATAATCTTGTTTTAAAATGGAATAAATTGAGTTTTTCGGTTTACATTTTTTCGATTGTTGTGTTTGATGTGAAAGTGCCTTTAGATTGCAAACTTTATTTGGAGAGATAAGTGTCCCTTCAGTGATTTGCAGCCTTAGACCTGCAAGCCCTGGGCACTCGCAAATAGCATGCATCGAGTTTCATCTTACTCTTTCCACAGACGATACAGTTTACTGTCGGATTTGCCCATCTTCTTCAAGAATTGACGGAAGGGACCATGACCAGTGACTGCGTTAGCAAATAGTCTGAGCGACTGTCTGCTAAGTCCAATAAGTTGGCACGTCTGGAGAGGAGAGGGATTGAAGAATTTCTTCGCCTGCCTCATAACGGGCGCACTATGCCAAAGGAGATCGAGTTTCTTGTTTTCAATCTTAAGCAGTTCGCCCTAAAGTGACTTTTTGGTAGGTTAGATGTCGGATAGGTACCAGGATACGAACTTTTAGCTCCGGTTTTAGCCAGTTCGATTGATTTTACATTACTGTCTACTCTTTCGGATACAGGAACCCAAGCGAAGGTTACTTGGTTGTCTCTAGACAGTAGTTTGAGCTTTATGTAGCAGCTCCAAACTAGTTTCGACTCAGAACTTGAGAGGAAAGGGCTAGTAACGCAGCTTGGCTGTCTGAGCAAACGTAGGTGTTCGACTCCTTGCAGCGCCTTTTTTGGCTTTCCTGAGCATCAACCTCTATAAAATAGATTTCCGCCTGAAAAATGGAAGGTGAGACACCAACCGGAAAGGATCGTTCCACTTCTAGACCAATCACCTCTGCGCCTGTTTTGCTATTCTTCCGGGATCCGTCTAGTATCTGGCTTCTTTCATTAATTGTTACCTCTTAACCTCTTTTAAGGTAAAGTATTTTGAAATAGTATCTGTTGGAACATCTAGAACGTTAATGTCAACCTGCTTGAAGATATTGAGTTGACCCACACTGGAGGAAGTGCGATCTACTTGCCTCTCATTTCGGAGCATTCTAGCCACTGCTTCTCTTTGAATAAAGAGGTAGAGTGGCTGTAAGCCAAGAATGGCTTCAAGTGGTCATTGAGGACACGATGTGAAGGTTTCAGTGGCGCCTAAAATGTCATCCATTGTATCTTATCAAGGGTTCTCCTGGTGGTTCGCTCCAATGTTTTAGGCCACCAGACGCATGCCTTGTAAGAAAGTATGGGCCTTGCTATCAAGTTACTAACTGCAAGAAAGTCATCGTCATCTTCATTAAGTATCCATTGTATATTAGGTTAATTAAAATCACCAATTAGTAGTAATTCGTCCAGAGGATCCATCTTACCATGGATAAAATTAGATGTTGATATGAGTAGATCGTAAATATTCTGACCTTTGTCATCAACGATATTTATGGAATCTGGAGGAATATAGAAACAAATAATGTATAAGTCAGATTTTAAAAGCGATAACTTAAGAGCAATAAGTTAAATGTCGAGAGTGTAGGAAAAACTGGGAAGCTCAACCTGCAATTAAACTGGTTTTACAGGCGAGGAAAACGCCACCACCTCGAGCTACAGATTCAATATGTCTATCTCTTTTAAAAATTTGATACGAATTGTCAAAGATCTTAGCATCGCGAAAGCCATGATACAACCAAGTTTCAGTGAAAGCAACTATATCGAAACATATCGCAGCAGAGATTTTGAAGATTTGTGCAGCTTTTGTACGAATCCTCCTTACGTTTTGATAGTAAAGGGAGAGCGACTTGAGTTTTTTGGAATATTGATGCTTATTTTAGATGCATTCCTAGGTTGGCGCCCGGAAGGTATAAATAATTTAGTCGACGTACCTGAGAGCCAAGATGTGGGATCCAATAACTTGTCCCGCATATCTTCTGAGACGGTTAAAACCGGTTTAGAGCTTTCACTGATCCTACGACAAGAAATATCCACTGTTGTGATATTTTTAGACTTCAGATACTTAAATATGTCCTTACACATCGTTTCTGGAGAGAAGTGGGTGACGAAAACACTGGAAGGTTTTGGTACTGTTCTGAAAGGGACAACAGAAATAATAAAAAAAAAATCAATACAAGGCATATGCCCATTCATAGGAAGCCTCACGTCAGGAGAAGGAGGGATGTTGAAATTTCCAGACGTGAACCACATAATGTTCGAGGCGATAGCACCACTAAACACGCAGTCCTTGGCAGGAGGAGCAGACCAACCCCCAAGATCATTCTTGACCAGCCGAATATTGTGCTGAATATCTTTAAGGATTGGGTCGGCACCAAGTGGTGAAAGAGGCGCTTGACAATTATTCAGCGGGGCTCGAAGGTCAGCAACAGTGGACATCTGACATTCAAGGCGAGTAGAGAGAGCATGCGCCATCAAGTAAGAGGCATGAGTTTGAACTGAGTGCCTCGGAAAAATTAAGAAGCTTGTCGAGTTTTGAATTGAAGATCCTCGAAGCAAGCATTGAGGTACGACCAGTTGGATGATATGTGCTTAACACTATCCGCAATAAAGGTTTGGTCGCTTGAGAACCAATCGATGATACCTTTGATAAGTCACATGACACGGCTTAAGCGCTAAGCACTCGTCACAGGCTGTGACAGAAACCGGAGAGCTCCTTAGAATACGGCGCAGGCAAGAGAAATGAAAATATTTGCCTCACAAACGAAGACATCTTTATTGTTGAAAGACGGGCAGACACTACATGTGGTCATGATTACATAATGAAAGCTGTGTAACAGAAGAGTAACAGAGATTTCGGAGTTTAAAAAAGAAGGATTGTGTCGAGAACAAGCCACGAATAATTCAAATTCAAATGAACTTAATGCTGGTTAGAGTACACACACTTTTTTTTTTAGTACAATGTTATATATTGGCTCTAGAGATACTTGAAAGGAAGACTAGAAATAAAATATAAAATGAAATAATTTAACTAAATTGATTTAAGTTTCTAGTTAATACTTATAATCGTACAGCTGCAACGTGAAGATAAATATATTGTATAAATTATACATATTTAATGAAACATTCCAAGAGGGTTCGGACTAACATTTTAAATACATTGACAGTGCCTGTTGTTTGGATAGCTACGGGTAAACTATTCCACAGGCGGATGATCTGAACAATGCACGAATTTTCCATGACTAGCTTTTGAAATCGTGGGATCACTAAATTCCTATACCATTGGGATGTTGTAAACAAGAAAAACTCTTTAATATACCCCTGCTTATTTGACTGCAGTATGTTATACAGCAATATAAGTGACCTGCGTTGTAGAAAATGCTGCAACGAACATCCTAGTAAAGGCATTCGAAAATGGGAAACATGGTCAAACCTACGTAATCTAAAAATGAATCGAGTACAATCATTAAATGCAATCTCTAATTTACGTCCACATATACTATCCAGCTTGGGAAAATCAATGCTAACTGAAGTGAAATGAGGCAAAATTAACGATTTCACTAGCATTAAATGAATTCTACAAGGTAAGATATTAGCAGTAAACCAAAGCCTTCGCAATCTAGAACATATTTTCCTCAATTCATACTACTGTTCAAGGTTATACCTAAATTGGTGACTATGCATAGGTTGGAGGGAACCATTTAACTTTACTGGTGGAACATCGAGCAAATCAAATGAATTAATGTAGTAGCTTATACACTGTGAGTTACTAGGGTTTAATTGTAATTTATTATATTTAGACCAAGCGTGGCTTCTGTTTAATCAGAGTTAATGCGTTCAATACAATCTTCAATAAGCCCAATAGGACTGCTCAAGTACAAGTGTATATCATTTGCGTAGATGTGAATGCTAACATCACGAACCATTAATGGCAAGTCATTAATGAATAGCCTGAACAACAACGGGCCCATAATAGAACCTTCAGGCACTCCTCGCATTAGAGGTAGCGGGGTGAAGATTTTATCATTGAGTTTTACTTGTGGTCTGCGATCTGATATAAAACTACTGATCATCGATACTGCTGTATCACTAAATTTAAAAGAAGCATAAATCTTCTCCAAAAGAATTCTATCATCAACGGTATCAAAGGCTTTTGAAAAATCTAGAAGCACCAGGTGGTGGTAAATTTGTCCTGATCCATTGCGTTCTTATGTCAGTAGATATCTTTAAAATAGCAGTTTAACAACTGCGATGCGTCCCAAAATTGGATTGCCAGTAGGTCAGTAGGTTATATTTGTGTACATATTCAAATACTTGTCAATACATTGGTTTTTTAACCACTTTAGATAGAGAGCATAGTATGCTAATTGGTCGAAAATCAGCTGGGGATTTACAGAGAATTTTTTCAGAATTGAAAGAATATTACCAACTTACCATTTGGAGGGAAACGAGGCTGATGATAAGCACGAATTAACTATATGCAGAATAAATGTACAGATGATTGGAAGCAGTAATTTGATAAAGCGTGGTGATAGGTTATCAGGGCCAGTCGCATCAGATTTTATTCAATGAAGGGCCGAAATAAGTGCATCCATGTTAACGCACTGGAAAAAAGTAGGTCACTGAAACCATACGAGATACTGCTAACTAGACTGGATAATAAACTGACCTCATTTGGAGCAGATATTTCAGCAGGAGAGTTACTGTTCGAGGTAAAAATCACATTCAATTCATCAGGTTGGACACTACAGCCGCTCTTGTCCTTACCATATACTCCGATTTGCCGTAGATTCCTCCACAACTTTTTCGAATCAAGGCTAGTATTAATTTTGGAACTATAATACTGACGTTTAGCCAGTCTCAACGATGTTGTAGTTCTTTTTCGAAAAGTTTTATACAAAGACCTGGCTTTATAGGTTTTGAGACGTCTATATCGTTCATATAGATACTCACGCTCTATAATAACGGTGCGGACTTTCGTAGTAAACGATGGGCAATAATTCGCATCGGTATATTTCACCCGAACAGGTACATGCCTACTTGGTCATCGACTACTATGAAATCATATATCCGCTGCCACGGCAAAATCATGCACTCACCAATCAAGGAATCAGCATCATTATTATTATAATCCCAGAAAGAATACTTTATAGCAGTGTGATTCATGCCTAGCATAAGGTCTTAGATAAGAAAAATAATGTCCTGGTCGAGTGTACCAGGAGGGCTGATTTGATCGTGTGCAATCATCTTTCTATTATCTGTTACTAGAATCAGATCAAGAATAGAACGATTAGCCTTATTGTAGTAGGTAGGATAGAAATTGACAAAATAAACGTGAAGAGACTGGAGTAAGTGTGTGAATTGATTTGCAGAGATGTTCTGCCTTAGCAAATTAACATTAAAATCACCACCCGTAATGACGTTCGCAGAGCGTTGTCTTATGTATGACATTTTATTTTCTAAATCAGAGGCATTATCATAGTTAAAACAATTCGGGGGACAATATACGGAACAAAGAGCGCACATTTGAAAGCCTCCGATATCACAGAGGTGGGACTTCCGACTGAAAGATGGCGATCAAGCTATAAGGGAGATGTATAATGTAGGTATATGAAGTATAGTAGTAGCTTCGAGCACAAAAAATGATTAAATAAGCTTACCACAAGTGAAATTCATAAACAAAATGCCAGTGCAAAAGAACAGAAGCAGCAAGTAATAAAAAGAAAAACATCACACAGCAAGCTATCACCAAGAGTACAGAGAAAAAAAATGTTCAAAATCAGACGGAGAAGCAAGTCTAACCGAACTATTAACAATTGATCACACACAAAGTTAGCTAAAAACGATTAAAAATAAATAAACAAAACTAATTAAATACGGAGGGCGTAAAAACTTAACAAATCTTCTACGTGCAATCATTTGAGTTGATTTATTTTTAATTTTACCCGATTTCTTTCTTGTTTTCAATACTAATTTTAATTTTTTTATTTTGCCGCCCCTTAGAGCAAATGCCTGAATCCGTCATTGAACGTGTCAGAACGTAATATCTCCGAAGAACTTATTGATTAGATCAGAGAAGAGATATATTCAACTATTACTATACAGCATATATATTCTATGAAAAAACTTATTGCTCGTTTTCATTTCAGAAAATATTAATTGTTAAGTTTATTTTCATAACCAATTTTTTTTATTGAAATGATTTTTTAGTTAAAGTGAAGACTTTTTTTTTCCAAATACAGTCAGCTCTACAGTTACGACCATTCGCACTTACTACAAAAAAATTTCATAAAAAATTACAAAAATGTATCAATTTTCTATAGTTTTCGCCAAATATATATCATATTGTTACCAAATTCCTAAAACGGTTAAAGGCGGCGATTATTACAGGATATATAAACGAATGAGCATATTGGAATGCAACTCACCTACTGACATATTTGCAAAAACACCTCATATCCTGTACCGAACCAAGTGGGCAGTATCCAGCTCCAATGACAAATCCCGGATTAGACATAAATTTTAAAATAAAAATCAGAAGAATAGAATAATATTTTAAGTTAAGTAAAATGTTAAGTTTTTAATTTATATAATATTTATTTGAAATGGTATTCTGAACTTAAGATAATTAAAATACCGACCGAGCCCATTGAAAAAATGCAATTTCCGGCATCTCCCAAGAAACGGTCTTCTAAAAAAAGTTTCTACTAATGAACGCTCTCGATTTTCCTTAAAGTATCCGAGTATAGACGTGAAAGAATCTTGTTTCAAGCGAATTTGTTTTTGATAAAATAAAGCAGTGGTGAAATTATTTGAACTGATCTGTTTTAATTAAAAGCCGTACGAGTCGTTTTGTTAGTTAAAAGTAATTTCCTTATAGGACATTAAAGTCGAAGGGTTGAAAATGTTTGAGTTATTTGTTCTCTCCCCAAAGTTGATGTTGGATCTCCCCTCATGAGCACGACAACTTTTTTGAACAACAAATATTTAAACGAGAAGCACGCATACTAATCAAACTATAAAACAAGAAGGTTTTTCTTTTACTTACCATTAAAGTAGATCCGCCGTCTTATATGGCTCCGTCGATCGCTGCTGGGAATCCAATTACGTTGAGGTATCAGCTTGGTCACAAAACACCGAACGAGAAGTTATAAAAAATAACCAACCCTTCCCGACCCAGTGGCCCATAGTCTTACGGCGCATTCAATAATTTTCTACAATCCTCGCAGGACCACACTCACTAAATAGCCACTTCACTGCACAATTTCGCGCAACAATAAAAAAAAAACACAAGACAAAACTGTGACTATTATATCAGTCCACTTCACCATTGACGTTTTTTCATGCGCGTAAGTATAAACCTACGAAGTCAACCACAATACAAACTGGACAGTACTCCCGTGCTAAGGTAAAAAAGGTATAAAATAAATCACCATTTCGAGATAAACGACTTTAAAGTTTACGATTATCATTTAGGGGTTAAAAGTGGCCAACATTTTGAAAATAATTATATAGCAAGGTCTGAAATATTGTTCTGGATTTTTTTTATTAAAAATATAAATAAAATAAATAAAAAAAATAGAAAAATAGTTAAATAATTATTTTAAGTGGATTATTTTGTTATTCCATTTTTTTATCATATGCATTTTATGTGCTTAATAACAGGAAAAAGCGTTATGTTAGTATACGGACTTTTTCCTCAAAAAGCTTTAGAATGTACGAAATGCTTGCAAAAGGTAAATAGCTTGATGGTATTATAACTCTGTAAAACGAATAAAAATGCTTGCTCGAGTCATACGGAAAAACAAATTTGTAAGTACAATAGGTTTTTAGAATATCCCTGCCTATTTGGAGGAATTTTGTCAATCAAATGTTTTACAAGCTCGTTGCCCGCTCCATTTACCGTCCACCACTCTTGGGGTGTATAAAATTAATCGTTTTTATACAGGACAATTCATTAGATTCTGCCTTCCATTGAAGTTCCTGTAGCCTTTTTCCAATTTTATCTCAACAATGTCAAGGTATAGTTTCTGTTTTTGATATTGAGCGATTCCTTATACTTCGCTTATGGATCGCTTTGATTTTTTTCACACGCCTTAATAATATAGTCAGTTAAATCATAGATATTCTTCATGCGGCGCATAATCTGCTCTATGTGTCCGCTGTCATGAAAGTGTGTTCAACTGTGAGATACATTAACATTTTAGATTTTGTCGTGCTATTTTTGAAATTAGGTAGGCAATAAAACTGGAATATGAATAAAAGTTGTTATTTTGACCGGTGCAGTTGTCCATCTAGAGGATTATATGTCCAGTGGGTGCAAGAAACGTTAAAAATTCACTGACCAAATCTTCCTTTTTTCTCTCGCTACGTGCCATTTTACAAAATCATCCTTTTTCATTGAGGCAAATATTTCATTGAAAACAAAAAGTCTGGATGAGAAAACGAATCTTTAATTTCAGCATCCTTGGTAATAACACTAATTTTACATATCTGCTGAGTAAAGAAAACTCTGCCGAAAACTTTCCAATGTCCTTTTTATATTCCTTGTGAGCAAGTTCATTTATGAAAAGATATACATAGATACAAAAAATAATATTAACTAGTTTAAAATAAACTGGTGAGAATAGGTTTTCGAGTGTGAAAAGTAAGTTTTAAACATACTTTTGCAATGTGATCCCCTTTGAATTTTATATATTCCGGGGTAGGATCCGCATCCACCATAACATTCCAAGGAATGTCGTTAAGACTTCAAGTACCAAACATTTGTGTGCTATAAACGTGAGTATCTGGGACTATAATTCCCAGAGAAATGTGATCCTATATAATATTCCAATATCAGTATTGTGGAATTTAAATATGGAAGTACAGCTCTCGGGAAGTAATTTCATATAAAGCTTCATATCAAAAATCAATCTCAAATCAACCCTTATATAAGACTGCGGGGAATAAGTAATTTCAGTAAGAATTCATTTTCGTTATCAACACTCATATAAGCAATCAGTATTTTGTGAAGTTTTATATAGGATCAAGAGGATCACTTGGAAATTGTGTTCCTATACCAAAGCTCATAAGAGATGCTAAAGTGTCATGTTTAGGCACGCGGGTAGTATAAAGCCGAGGAAAAGTTTAATATACTACCCTCCTTTGCATGAGCAATTGGTTAAGAACAGTTAAATTAGAATTACAATAACGAACTTAATGGGTGAGTGGAAAAAAATAAAAAAATCCGGTACATATTATAGGAAAGTAAGAAAAAATGTAGCAGTATATCAAAACTTCCACCAACGATTATTGGCCCCAATATTGCTTCAGCTTCAGTGCTGCTTACTACTATGCTACCGAATGCATAAATATTGTTAATATATAATCGGTAGACCTTTATCTAATTTTATAACACAACTCATAAATTTTAGATGTTCAATTCGAAAAATCCCCTACTATAATAGATGATGCTCCAAAAATTGTTCCTAATGATGATGAATATGATTCTGATGATGAAGAAAATGAAAAAACTATTTATGGTGTGATGAAAAAGGAAACTTTAGAATTGCTCTGAAGGTGTGGGCTTTGCAAAATATTATATCACAAAAAGCATTGAGAGAGCTGTTTAAAATTTGTAATAGACATACTACGGACCTATTACCTACTGATCCAAGAACATTGCTCCGCACACCATCAAATAAAATGAATCGTGGTAATATTGTACAAATAGGATCATCCGATCGGAGTCACTATTGGCACCAAAGGCTCGAGTTTTGTTTAAAATTTTTTTTCCAAACATTAATCAGCCAACACAGATGACGATTAACATAAACATAGACGGTTTGTCAATTTTTAAAAGTTCGAATGATAAATTTTGGCCCATATTATTTAATATTCACGATTTTCCTGATGTTTCTCCAATGGTCGTCTTGGATTTTTATTTCATTTTTCCTTCGTCTATATGGTTTTATACACTCAACTCAATTCTGATAGACTGAGTTGAGTGCTTTAAATTCAAAATATTACCGTATGCCACTGTGCGCACGCTCACAAAAATTTATTGCAACTTGTTCTTTCAACTGTCAATAATCTTTTAAAAGCAAACTACGCTGCCTGATAGGAATTCACATCACTAAACATGATATAAAAATAACAAGGTATGGCCGATTCGAGAGGAATTTTTTGTGTTGCTGCGTCATGGGGTGACTAATGTCATTCCCAGCGGATTTGTTTTGAGGTTTTTCGAATCATATTGACTGAAATACTTTTTGAATATATTAAAATATATAATAAAAAATTAGATTCTTCGTTTAAGTCACTTCGGGAAAAGTAATTATGTGCTAGGGGAAAACAAAGAAAAATTTCAAATAGAACATTTTTTTCATTTTGATAAGGACGATTGAAATTGAGACGAACAAATTTGTGACAATTGTCGCCAAAGCAGGCAGGCAACCAATTGACAGATTTTTCGGCCATACCTTGTTAATCTTTATATCATTATCACGAAATAGGAACATATAAGTGCTACATAAATGTTTTTGTTTCGGTATTTGCTCTACTATGCTTATATTGCACTACAAATGCCATATCAAAATACCTATTCTCAACACAGCACTTTACATCTTTATATAGGTATTTGTTACTTATATAAGCGTTTCTATTCCTACTCATGTAGGTGTTGAAGTCATGGTAGGAAATTTTGTCAAGTCTTATAATCTTTAAGG